>BLSH010138736.1:130887-145759 GCA_018402905.1 Glandirana rugosa
TACGCAATGTCCGGCCCTCCTCCTTCCCCCCCCCCCCCCCCCACTGCCTTCCTGGAGACATACGGGTCCTAGAAGACAGCAGGGACCATTCAGAAAGTACAGCACGACCCATGCATGTGCAGTAGGAAACAGGATGTGATGCCGCGAGGCTTCACTTCCTGTTTCCCTTAGTAAGGATGCCGACACCTGCGGGAGGGGTTGGCTTCGGGTGCCGACATTGCGGGCTCCCAGGACAGGTAAGTGTCCTTATATTAAAAGTCAGCAGCTACAGTATTTGTACCTGCTGACTTTAAATTTTTTTTTCACCCATGCGGAACTCCACTCTAAAGACCCTCCTGCTTAAAGCGGAGCTCCACCCAAAAGGGGAAGCTCTGCTTGTTCACACCCACTGCCACATTTGGCACTTTTTGGGGGGAACAGGCACCTGGTTTTGACAGGTACCCAGTCCCACTTCCGGGCAGGGGCGGACTGACAGCTGACAGCTCATGGGGCCCCCGGGCAATAGGAGATCATGGGGCCCCCCTGTGTCCCTGCCACACTGCCTACATTACATACATTGGTCTCTACCCCCTTTAGCTGCAGAGGTAGCAGTTGAGGATGTACGCATGCCGCGGCAGGAATTACACCCCCTGTTGCTTTTATTGGGTGAATGCAACCCATTCAAGTGAATGGGGCTATTCTGCAAACACCCTGTAACCATAAAGAATGATGAAGGTAATCTGGTTGCAAAGGATGGAGAAATGGCAAAGGTGTTAAACTCATTTTTCTCCTCAGTATTCACGAAGGAAACAGGGGGCTCAATTATTCAGAACTACAATGCTGATCCTCACGGCACGTCATGGGAAGTACCCTCATGGCTAACTGAGGATAAAATCAGGAATAGGCTTGAAAAACTGAACACTAATAAGTCACGGGGACCAGATGGCTTACACCCGAGAGTCCTTAAGGAACTTAGCCAAGTTATTGCCAGATCCTTGTACCTAATATGTAAGAGCAATTTTCTGACTGGTATGATACCAGCTGATTGGAAGAAAGCCAATGTAGTACCAATATAGAAAAAAGGAGCAAGATATATCCCTGGGAACTACAGACCAGTTAGCTTAACATCAATAATTGGCAAGCTCTTGGAGGGAATAATAAGGGATTACATACAAGATTATTGTAACAAGAACGGTATCATTAGTGGTAATCAGCATGGGTTCATGAAGGATCGTTCTTGCCAAACCAATCTATTAACCTTCTATGGGGAGGTGAGCTGCCATCTAGATAAGGGAAGGCCTGTAGACGTGGTGTATCTGGATTTTGCGAAAGCATTTGATACAGTTCCCCATAAACCTTTACTGTACAAACTAAGGTCCCTCAACATGGATCAAAGGGTGAGCACCTGGATTGAAAATTGGCTACAAGGGCGAGTCCAGAGGGTGGTGATAAATGGGAAGTACTCAGAATGGTCTGGTGTAGAAAGTGGAGTTCCCCGAGGTTCTGTTCTGGGACCAATCCTATTCAATTTATTCATAAACGACTTGGAGGACGGGGTGAAGAGCTCAATCTCAATATTTGCGGATGATACCAAGCTAAGCAGAGCAATAAACTCTCCACAGGATGTGGAAACCTTGCAAGAAGATCTGAATAAAATAATGGGGTGGGCAGACAAGTGGCAGATGAGATTTAACGTATAAAAATGTAAGATAATGCATATGGGTACCAAGAACAAAAAAGCAAAATACACACTAGGGGGAGAGCCTCTGGGGGAATCTAGAATGGAAAAAGACCTAGGGGTCCTAGTGGAGAACAGGCTCAGCAGTGGCATGCAATGCCAAGCTGCTGCAAACAAAGCTAACAAAGTGTTGGCATGCATCAGGAAAGGGATCAACTCCAGGGATAAATCAATAATTCTCCCACTATACAAGTCTCTGATGAGGCCGCACCTGGATTATGCCGTCCAGTTCTGGGCACCAGTCCTCGGGAAGGATGTCCTGGTATTGGAAAGGGTACAGAGAAGAGCCACAACGCTTATTAAGGGATTGGAGGACCTTAGTTATGAGGAAAGATTACAAGCACTGAAATTATTCTCTCTGGAGAAGAGACACTTGAGAGGGGATATGATTTCAATGTACAAATACTGTACTGGTGACCCCACAGTAGGTACAAAACTATTCCATGCAAGGGAGCACACAAAGACACGTGGCCATTCACTAAAAATAGAAGAAAGGCGGTTTAACCTTAAAAAGAGTAGAGGGTTCTTTACGGTAAGAGCAGCGAGGATGTGGAATTCTCTTCCACAAGCAGTAGTCTCTGCTGGGAGTCTAGATAATTTCAAAAAACTATAAGATGCACACCTAAGGGACCACAACATTGAGGGGTATACAATTTAATACTGATATTAAAAACACACACATAGGTTGGACTTGATGGACTTGTGTCTTTTTCAACCTTGTTTACTATGTAACTATGTGCAATGCACACAGTAGCAGCATGCTAGTGTGGGATCCAAGGGGTTAAAGCAGGTGATGTGGTGAGACAACAATGCCTCCTTATTGCCTGCTTTAACCACTTGGTTGCTGTACTGCACAAGGTTGCACAGCCTTGGCAGAGCAGCCCCATGCCAAGCATGATAGGGTGTACAATTCCTGCTGCAGTTGCAACATGTGTACAACCCTGGCTACTGTAGTTAAAGGGGGTGCGGTTTTACAACCCCCAAACTGTGAATGTAAACAAGCCTAAGCTCCCCATCACAGTTGGTTTTTAGGGGACCCCTGAAATAAGGACAAGGATGGACCCCTGGCATGAGGACAGAGAAGGACCCCTGGCATGAGGATAGAGAGGGACCCCTGGCATGAGGACAGCGAGGGACCCCTGGCATGAGGACACAGAGGGACCCCTTGGATGAAGGCCCCTGTGATGAGGACAGAGTGGGACCCCTGGAATGAGGACAGAGTGGGACCCCTGGGATGAGGACAGAGTGGGATCCCTGGGATGAGAGCAGAGAGGGCCGCCTGGGATGCGGGCAGAGAAAGACCCCTGGGATGGAGACAGAGAGGGACCCTTGGCATAAGGACAGAGAGGGACCCCTGGGATGAGAGCAGAGGGGGGCCTGTGGGATGGGGGCAAAGAGGGACCCCTGGGATGAGGGCAGAGAGGGACCCCTGGGATAGGGGCAGAGAGGGACCCCTGGGATGGGGGCAGAGAGAGACCCCTGGGGTGGGGGCAGACAGAGACCCCTGGGGTGGGGGCAGAGTGGGACCCCTGGTATGGGGGCAGAGTGGGACCCCTGGGATGGGGCATAGAGACACCCCTGGGATGGGGGCAGAGTGGGACCCCTGAGATGGGGCAGAGAAAGACCCCTGGGATGGGGGCAAAGTGGGGCCCCTGCGATGCGGGCAGAGTGGGGCCCCTGGGATGGGGCAGAGTGGGGCCCCCGTTGGAAATGACGGAGATTATCCGATCCTGTGGCCTGGTGGGCAGGAAGTCAAGTGAGGGCATGATAGCCCCCTCTCAACTCTATGCCCTTGGAGGACCGGAACAACGTCACCTCCGGCCCTATTTTTTTTTTTTTTTTTGCTTTTAAGTGTAAATGTGAGATCTGAGACCCTTTTGACCTCAGATCTCATATTAAAGAGGTCTATTTTTCTATTACAAGGGATGTTTACACACCTTGTAATAGGAATCAAAGTGATCCAAATTTTTTTTTTTAAAGGGACAGTGTAAAAATAAAAAATAAAAGTAAAATAAATAAGAAAAAAAAATTAAAGCCCCCCGTCCCTCCGTGCTCCCACGCAGTAGCGAACGCATACGCACATCATGCCCACATATGTAAATGGTGTTCAAACCACACATGAGAGGTATCGCCATGATCCTTAGAGTAAGAGCAATAATTCTAGCACTAGACCTCCTCTGTAACTCAAAACTGGTATCCTGTAGAAATTTTTAAACGTCGCCTATGGAGATTTTTAAGTGCCAAAGTTTGTCGCCATTCCACGAGCGAGTGCAATTTCAAAGTATGACATGTTGGGTATCAATTTACTCGGCGTAACATTATCTTTCACAATATGGAAAAAAATTGGGTTAACTTTACTGTTTCTTATTTTTTAATTTAAAAAAGTGTATTTTTTCCCAAAAAATTGCGTTTGTAAGACCACTGCGCAAATAGTATTGCAACGATCTCCATTTTATTCTCTAGGGTGTCTGAAAAAAAAATATAATGTTTGGGGGTTCTAAGTCATTTTTTAGCAAAAAAAAAAACTGACTTTTACTTGTAAACAAGTGTCAAAAATAGGCTTGATCCTTAAGTGGTTAAAACAGGGTGGCTACATGCATTTACTAATCTCAGGCTAGGTTCACAACTCCGACGGCTCCGGTGCACAGCAGAGGTCCAGTGCGTTCTTGTTCACTGTTTCAGGTCCGATTTCAGTCCGAATTTTGGGCTGAATTTGGACCTGATATGGACCAAAAGACATGCAAATCGCACCGGACCCACTGCAGAGATATGTAAACCGACTCCATAGAGAGCCGGTCAATATCTCCTGCTATTGTGAATTGGATGCGGGGAATCTGCATCCAATTCGCAATGGTGTGAACCCAGCCTTAGACCCCTTTTACACCAGAACGTTTTTCAGGCGCTTTTGCGCTAAAAATAGCGACTGAAAAGCACCTGAAAAACTCCCCCAATACACCACAGTGTGAAAGCCCGAGTGCTTTCACACTGGGGCTGTGCGCTTGCGGGACGGTAAAAAAAGTCCTGCAAACCGCATCTTTGCAATGGTGTGGGAGCGGTGTATTCACCGCTCCTATACCGCCCCTGCCCATTGAAAACAATAGGGTAGCGCTCCCGAAGCACAGAACACTGCTTCGGTAGCACCGCTAACCGGCACTTTTAACCCCTGATTAACCCATTGTGGGGGGTTAAAAGCGTGCCGCCCGAATAGCGGCGCCATATCGCCGCTATAATAAGCTGTAAAGCTCCGCAAATTAGCGGTGTTTTACCGCTAACACTCGGGTGGCCCTGGTGTGAAAGGGGTCTATAGGAGGTAAAATAGTTCACAGACATGATTCACCTATGCATTTAGCTGTCTGGTTGCAGCTGCTCTTTAACCACTTGCCGACCGCCCGCCGCAGCGTGACGGCGGCAAGGTGGTTCGCACGCGCCGCCGGAGGTCACTGTGTTTGGGGGTGGCCAGGGAATGGGTAGGGCGGACTTGATCGCCGCCGGATACCCGCGATGGCCCCCCCGCAGTGAGAGAACGGAGGTCCGTGTAAGTAAAAAAACGGATCTCCATTCTCATAGAGGGGGAAGGGATGTGATCACAGGCTTCCTGTATATGGAAGCCATGATCACTCCCCACCCCCTGCCAGCCCAGCACCAATACAGTTAGAACACACTGAAGGAACACAGTTAACCCTTAGAGCGCCCCCTCCAGGTTAACCCCTTCATTGACAATGGCATTTACACAGTAATCAGTGCATTTTTATAGCACTGATCACTGTATAAATGCCAATGGTCCCAAAAAAGTGTCAAAATGGTCCAGCATGTCTGCCGCAATATTGCAGTACCGCTAAAAATCACAGATCGCCGCCATTACTACCAAAAAATAAATAAATAAATAAAAACCCCAGAAATTAATTCTCATCCTTCGTAAATGCGGCAACTTTTGCGCAAACCAACCAATAAATGCAGATTGCGATTTTTTTTACCAAAAATATGAGTAAGAATATAAATCAGCCAAAACTAATGGAAAAAACTGTTTTTTTATATTTTTTTTTTTGGATTTGTATTTTAGCAAAAAGAAAAATAGTTTTTTATGCAAAATTGTCACTCTTTTTTTGTTTATAGCGGGGATCAGAAATGACGCAGAGGGGATCAAATACCACCAAAAGAAAGCTCTATTTGTGGGGAAAAAAAAGGACGTAAATTTCGTTTAGGTACAAAGTTGCATGACCGCGCAATTGTCAGTTAAAGCGACACAGTGCTGAATCGCAAAAAGTGCTCTGGTCCTAAAGTGTGAAATCCTTCCGGGGCTGAAGTGGTTAAATGCAGATCACTATGGAGGCTGTCCTTTAACATTTCCCTAGTCTAATCTTCTTCTTCTTGGTCTAATATTCTTTCTAGTGGCCATTTCAGACATATGCCCCCAAAATATAAAGTGCAATGAAATATGCTAATGTTTTCCCTGTGTTTATAACTATGATCTCATAGGTGTTCCTGGACCTTATAGCAATTTCAAAATATTTTTTATATTGATATATAGTTACAGTTGTACTAAGGCATGGAAATTGTGTGAAAAGAAACATCTGACAAGCTAGTATTTTTTTCATAGCCTATTAACACCTAAACTAGAGCAGAAATATACTATGGAGGTGAAGCTAATGTTCCAATGCAGATTGAGGAACATTGATGAGATCCTAATACATGAATAAAGATCATGTTTCACACCTGTTAACTAATTTAAATATACTCTGTATTTGTAAAGCCTTGTGCATGTTTACTCATTTAAATGCCTTCATGTAAAGGTTGCTTCTGCATTGGCATTTACCTGCACAAGTGCGATATGGCACATGAAGTATGTGCATGCGCAGGTAAACACTGATGTACAAGCGATTGCCATTTACAAAAGTGCATGTGTACAGCAACTTGTATTGGCGGCTGTATGTGGCATCTGTGGCTTTCTAGGCGTGGGAAGGAGCCAGGAATTTTCTCTTAAATAAATAGTAGCTGTTATATAGCCATAATATACATGGGGTCTATAATTTACAGAGTACAAACATTAATTTACACCAGTTCCTGTGTCACGGAAGTCTACAGTTTCTGCTCCTTACCACAGCCATAGAGTCACACTAGTTTGGTCAGAGACCACTATGATTGCGAGTATAAACCACAGCATTCAAAGGAAATAAATGCAAGGGAACCTGTAATGTTCATGCAATGTTGACTCCACTGTAAAATCTGTTCCCATAACCCCCAGTACAGTATAACTACGTAACAACAATTTTTTGTAAGTATGTATGTCAAATGCATTTTATGTGAAAATACTGTATATATTTGGTAGTGGAATTCAAAGAGAATTTCCCAGGATATTTCTGCGTGTCTTAGCACCCATATGCATGAGTGTATGTGCATCTGTGTTAGAATGACTTTGAATTCTATGTGTCTAAATCAGTAAAATATTTAATTGGCTTAAAGTGAGAATTTAACATTTAGATGTGTCACAGTGGGTTTACAACTCTTATGCAAATTATACACACTGTGCTTCTACAAATAATAAAGCTTAATTCCAGGCTCAGATACACCACAAAGAAACCGTACCACATAGAAATCGTTGACTCTTTAAATAATTGTAATGGACAAATAATAGATTTTCTCTCAAACAATTCCTACATAAAAAGGTAATATACTTGAGTTATGACTCTTTTTTTATATAATTTTTAATATTCAATAAAAATCTCAACGGATATAATGCTTTACTGTGGAAAATATAAGTAGACGCTTGACTTCAGAAGCTGGTATTTCTTCTTTAGCAGAAATGACTTGTAGGTGTTTGCATAACTGCTCACTAGTCACTGACATTGACTTTGACATTGACTGGGTGAATTTCTTGACTACAACCCCATGCACAACTCCTTCAGTTGCAAGATGTTTGTTGGCTCTATGCATGAGCGGTCCATTTCAAATCCCCCAACCACAAATCAATGGCATTTAAATCAGGGTTTTCACTAGACAGGTCCATAGCCCTCAATTTTTATTGAGCCATTTCTTGACAGATTTGCTATTATGCTTCAAAACTTTATAATATGGAAAGATGCATTTCCAGTTTACATCGCATTTCTCATTAAAAACACTTTGATATGATGCAGAATTCATGGTTGACTTAATGACTGCATGCTTCCTAGGCCCTAAATCAGGAAAGAAACAAAAAACTATAATATTTCCACCACCATGCTTCACAGTTATTATGAGGTTCTTCTATTTTATATAAATGTTGTATTTGGTTTATGCCTTTACTGTGGCTAACAACTATCTCTGTTTCATCAGATTACAGCACATCATTCAAGAAGGCCTGGTAAGTTGGTGTAATCTGTTTCTGATTATATATGCATTTACTTTGACACCCCAAAGTTTTGGAGACTTTTTTAGCATCAGTCAGATCTTAGACTGGTTTTCATGGGCGAGCCAGTTCTTTATAATGTATCACTCATTTAAAATACTTGCAAATTATTTTCCTTGCAGTTGAATGATTGATTTTAAAAAAATTAGAAATATTTTTACATTTTTGCCAGACTCAATCGCCTGTATTTTTCCTGAGGTTACCTGTGGGTGTTCCTTTGTATCCTGAACAGTTCTTCTGGCAGTTGTGGCTGCAATCTTTCTTGGTCTACCTGACCTTGGCTTGATATCAAGAGATCCCCACATTTTCCACTTCTTAACAAGTGATTGAACAGTACTGACTGCCATATTTGAGGCTTTGGATATCTTTTTATAACCTTTTCCATCTTTATAAAGTTCCAATACCTTGTTACGCAGGTCTTTTGACAGTTCTATTCTGCTCACCATGGCTCAGTATCTAGTCTGCTCAGTTCATCCATGTGAGAGCAAACAAACTCATTGACTATTTATATACAAACGCTAACTGCAATTTAACCACTTCAGCCCCAGAAGGACTTCCCCCTTTAGGACCAGAGCACTTTTTGTGATTCGGCACTGCTTCGCTTTAACTGACAATTGCACGAGACGTTGTATTTTTTTTTCACACAAATAGAGCTTTCTTTTGGTGGTATTTGATCACCTCTGTGTCACTTCTGATCACCGCTATAGACAAAAGAGAATTTTGCAAAAAAAAAAAAAAAATACATATCCAAAAAAATATATAAAAAAACAAATGTATTCATCATTTTGGCCAATATATATTCTTCCTCATATTTTTGGTAAAAAATAATTGCAATTGGCGTATATTGATTGGTTTGCACAAAAGTTGCTGCGTTTACGAACAATGAGAATTAATTCATTGGGGTTTTTATTTTTTAAAATGTTTTACTACTAATGGCAATGATCTGCAATTTTTAGCGGTACTGCGACATTGCAGCGGACATGTTGGACAATTTTGACCCTTTTTTGGGACCATTGGCATTTATACAGCGATCAGTGCTATGAAAATGCACTGATTACTATGTAAATGTCACTGGCAGGGAAGGGGTTAACACTAGGGGGTGATCAAAGCCTTAACTGTGTTCCCTGGGAGGTGTTACTAAGGGGGCTGGGCTGAGTGGGGGAGGAGAGTGATCGCGGCTCCCATACACCGGAAGCCTATGATCACACTCCTTCCCCCTGTCAGAACGGAGATTTGTTGTTTACACACATGGACCTCCATTCTGTCCCTGCGGGGGAGCGATCGTGGGTAGCCGGCGGACATTGAGTCTGCCCTACCCTCTCCCTGGCTTCCCCGTAACACAGTGAGAGCACGAGCATGCCTCCAGTGGCACGCGCACGCTCACGATCCGCGGTTTGCGATATCGAACCAAGTTGCCGCCGTCAATCCATGGCGGGAGGTCGGCAACTGGTTAAAAAGTCACGGATGGGGGAAATTAACCTTTAATTGCCATTTTAACCTGTGCATGTCACCTTGTGTGTCTGTAGCAAGGCCAAACATTCCAGGGTATGTAAATGTTTGATTAGGGCCATTTGGGTAATTTCTCTTATCATTAAGATTTAAAAGGGAGCCAAATAACTACATGATAATAAATGGCTTCATATAAACACCATCCTTAAATAAAATACATTTTTTTGGCACGATCAGTCATATTTTCAATATCAACGCCAATATTTCACCATTTCGGTTTCTGCCAGGGTATGCAAACTTTTGAGCACAACTGTATATATATATATATAGATATTCTAAATAATATATATATATATATATATATATATATATATATATATATATATATACACATTTATTAAGGACTCACAGCTGTGACACATCTTTTTATCTATCCATCGTCATTATTAGCCATATTAGCAACCACATATATTATTATTATTATTATTATAACACAGGATTTATATAGCGCCAACAGTTAGCACCTGGGGGAAGACAGTACACTTACAATACAAATTAATACAGGGGGAATCAGAGGGCCCTGCTCATTAGAGCTTACAATCTAGAAGGGAGGGTCAAGTGGAACAAATGGTAATAACTGTGGGGGATGAGCTGACGGAGAAAATGAAAATACAGTTGTTAGGTGTGGGTAGGATAGGCTTCTCTGAAGAGAAGGGTTTTCATAGATCGTCTAAAAGCTAATAGAGTAGGAGATAACGGGACAGATTGGGGTAAGGTGTTCCATAGGATTGGAGAGGCTCTGGAAAAGTCCTGGAGGCGAGCATGGGAGGAGGTGACAAGGGAGCTAGAGAGCTGGAGGTCATGAAAGGAACGAAGAGAACGAATAGGGTTGATATTTAGAGACTAGGCTAGTGATGTAGCTGGGGACAATGTTCCAGTATGCATGTTGAAGAACTGCTCAGTCTCAAATCTAAATAATCCATAAGTTTAAATAGTTGTTCATTGTAAAGTTTACAGCTACTGGGCAAGTAATAGTGTTTTAGCCCAAATTACTGGTTATGCCCAATCGCAGAACAGCCTAACCTGTAAGATATTGCAACGTGGTGTATAGATTCAGTCATGGATATGTCCTTTCACAACGCAGTTCCAGAACAAGAGCAATCTCCTTGGTGCAGTACACATCATATCCAGTCATTGGGAAACTGTTTTGATCAGACAATTTAAATGGCAGTTGATGTCAGTAATAGGCTCAGAGTAAGTAAAGCTAAATAAAGGAGCAGATATCATTCTGTCATAAGTAAACTCAACAGTTATAATAATGCCTTGTATAATGCCACTTGTGTCTGGCTCTTTTTAAAACCATTGCTATCCAGGCTTTATAATTATGGCTTTTCCTTGCTGTTTTAGCTAAATTCACCATCCGTTTGATTAAAAGTGTTTTTTTTTTTTTTTTGAGAATGTCCCTTTGCTATATCAAGTCTTTAGTTGTAATATGCATTTTCAAAGATATATACAGTATTAGGTGCAAGCAGACAAGTTGAAGTGTCTAAAAAAGTGAAGTAGTTTAGAAGTCTTACAGCGGAAAAAGCATAGCTTGGGAGGAGCTGATGGTTCTTCTCTGTTGCAGAAGTTCTCATACGTACATTAGGAAACCACATCTGCTAGCAAACAACAATGGCAGAGGCCAAGCAAGGAGGTGCAGGGATCTTTGCCAAAAATGTCCAAAAAAGATTTTCTCGGGCACAAGAAAAGGTATTGTGAACAATTGTGGTGTTCTAGATCTAGAATATGATTGGTTAAATTATGAGCCAGAGAATACATGATAATAAGTGATAAGGTTATAGTTCGTTTTAGTTTTTGTTTTGTTGTTTGGTCAAAAACAGTTTGTTTTTAAAACTGTCATTGAACTGTACAATTGTGCACAAACTCTGAAAAGACTGAGTGGAAAGCAATCAATCACATACTGCCATTTTACAAGCGCACTTTACAAAGGATATTTGTGAAATATCTATTACGTTTCTGCAAATTTCTTGCACCTTCTTTAGGATTGGCCAACATTCTGCAGCAATATTCACCGTATATATAGCAGTAAATGTAACGTTAGGTCACATCATCAGAGAGTATTTCTGCAGACAAATGTATACAGCATCGCATAAGGTACATGCAATACAATAAACAACACAGGTTCTTGATGTTCTCGTCTAAAATACAGATAGCATTACCCATTACGAAGGAACAGCAAATCCCTTAAACAGTGTATATACTTTAGCATTAGTCAGCATTAGTAATTTGTCCCATCTGTCTGATAAATGCGCATATGAATATACTAGATTATTTATATTGAAAAAGACATGAAAAACAATGAGAAAGAAAAGTAATAGAATAAGGTAAGGAGGACAAGTTGAGAAGATTATAGAAAAAAATAAAGTAAGTCATAATACAACATTTTAAAATGTATAGACCAGCGCAATGGAAATGACTAGTGTGTGGAGCTGCCTGTGTGCCAGTTATTTTTAACCGTAAACAATTTTATAAACTAAATTGTGCAATTGTGCAATAATCTTTTTTTATTTTTCTTGGGCTTGGCTGAAGATTGGACCACTATATATTGGACTATTTAACATTTACACACTGTATTTCTGCACTAGGGTTTGCACTTTATAATTGTATTTAGTTTGTAATAACCATCGACTGCATCTACAGCATAACATATACACACTTTGTAGTAGCGCGGTTTTAGTTTATAAAAAAATAAGTAGAAGCATACATCGCTTTGCCTGTAACTCTTTATAACCCCCCGTATATCTCGCAGGTAAGGTGTATAGAAACGGAGGTATTATCTCTGGATCACCCTGTCCTTGACCAGTTGTGCTGGCGCCAGACCTGGAACATCCAGCCATGGTTGCCACATAGCGCATAATTTTTGGGGAGCATTTCTATGTTGATATGTGATTTTTTTCACGTATGAGCATGTCGTTTACCCTATATACCCATTGTCGCCTAGTAGGGACCCTGGAGGTAATCCAGAACTGTGCGATTAATATTTGTGCAACATAGAGTAGCCTAATTACCGCCACGTGGGCTTGTGTTGTGAGGGACTCCTCCTCCAGGGCACACAGCAGGCACACCACCGGGTTTCTTGGTAGTCGGAACCTATAAACTTGTGCAATGTTGTCCAATATCTCAGTCCAATATTTTGTTAATTTGGTGCACCTCCAAAGCATGTGAATGAGATCGCCATGACCCCTTTCACACTTGGGACATAGCGGAAAATTCCTTCTTCCCCATCTGTGTAACTGGGCAGGTGTTCTGTATGCCCTGTGTAAGAGGAAGATGTGTGAGAGTTTTTGTGATGCTGATACAGAAGACAGTGGGGCTGATGACAAATATAATTCCCATATATCACCTTCAATGGTACCCATATCTTTCTCCCACCCCTTTCTGCACGGTAGTTTTGCTGGGTCTGGTAGAATGTGTAAGAGAGCAGAGTATCCCTCTGATATCATGCCCTTCTTATCCTCAGCCAGGAACACTACGTGGATCATCGCATGATCCCCTGGACAAAAGGGAGTGACCTGTGATTGCAGGGCATGACACAGCTGTAGGTATTTATAGAACTGAGTTTTATTAAGGGTGAATTCCCTTTGGTGTTCTTGAAATGTTTTAAGCGTAGACCCATAATAAATTTGGGAGAAGTAATGAATACCCGCTACCTCCCAGTCCTGAAATCCATGCAGCTTAAGTAGCTCAGAGTATTGTGCATTACGCCATAGTGAGGTTTGAGGCAAAAACCCCACTAATCTTAGCCTTGGCCGCATCAAGGGAAAAAACTGCCCTATTGCCTGGGTTATTGATCAGTATCTGTAGGTTAAGGTACAACCTTCTAAGGTTTTGGGCTGTAGACCTGTTTGGAATAAATACATAAACAAAGGAGAAAAACTCCTGCAGCAGCGCTCCAAATAAGTTATTAAGCAACCAAATCAAGTTTCTTCTGATAACAACAAAATTCGCTTGCAGATGTAAATCCCTCCACCGACAAACTGTCACCTCGTGAGAGTAGATCGAAATCCCCTTTTGGGGATGCACTCACCAGATACTGGTGAGATACCAGCATTGAACTCCAAACGCTATGTAGATGCAAGTCTAAGATGACCCCAAAATCCACTTCTGAAACAATACGATCCTTTCCTCTGATGACACTCCTCGTTTAATCAAAGGGATGTATAAAAACAAGGAGGGGGTGGAGACACCTGCATAGCGTAAAACTGCTTTATTTGGAAAACAACACTAATTCTTTAAAATAACACTCACATGGTAGAAGGTGTAATATCGCATAGTCTCATTGCCGCCTCTCACAACATGACATCCTCAACAGTTCGGTACCTGCCCGTTCCGTTACTGAGGGTGTCCGTTCGTAGGTCGGCTATTCACTTCCGCTGTTGCGTCGCTCGGCCCGGTCCTGACGCGTTTCGTCACATCCGACTTCGTCTGAGGGCGTGGCCGAGCGGCGCGACACAACAGTTTTTTATAGCGGAAGAGCAGAGTATGAGTCCGCCCCCATGATCGTGGCATCAACCCGTCTCCAGGCAACACACACCCTATGTAGAGCGGCTCGTGTCTAGAAATAATCATTTAATCATAGGATACGTGCAATGTATATGCTAAAAAAGAGGTTTATAAATTCATGCTCAGAACTTAAAAATGTGCTTAAGACTATAAAAAACCAACAATAGAAAATCTCAATCTTTTATGTGAATAAAAGATGAAGCGAGAACTCACTTTTTTGTCTCGCTCAGCAGGAAATAATACTCAAGCACATATGTGAGCCGCATAAACCAATTAGTGAAATACCGCTGCCTAGAGTCGGATGTCCACAACATAGGTGGTTTCTCTCATATGTCACATATATACAAATTGACATATAGGCTTCATAAGCTCTCAAACTTAAAATATTAAAACATATAATTTAAAATAACCATAGGTCCATAGAAGAAAACGTCCAACAGTCTATATGTACCAGAAACTGTAACTACTCCAAATTCAAATGAAGGATTACATATACCAGAACGCCAAAAGAATATTTAACTGAGAATTTATCTCCATAAATTAATAATCATTAATAAAGCAATTAATGTCTAATTCGACATTCAGGCCTTTAGGCGTGAGCGAATCAGTCATAAAGATCCAGCGGGTCTCGCGTTTGGACAGATCACGTACACGATTGGAGCCCCTCCAGGGTGAGACCACATGTTCTACTCCCCAAAATTTGAGCCCTATAGGGTCACGGTTATGGGCCTGTAGGAAGTGTAAGGATACATTGTGGT
>BLSH010138736.1:154162-171070 GCA_018402905.1 Glandirana rugosa
CCTGCACAACCACCAGACCACCCTTATCAGATCCCTTGATAACAATGGAGGAATCCCCACTAAGCTCAACAAGTACTTTCCGTTCCTTAACAGTGAAGTTATCATTATAAATATGATTTTTACGGGGGACACGAGAGGCCAATCTAACAAGGTCCCTTTCTATGTTCTTTTGAAATGTGTCTAGCGCCTTCCCTCTAGAATTAATAGGGTAAAAATCAGATTTCAGTCTAAAGGGGACCTCTGCAACTGGTTTATCCGAGACAGTGGGGATGTGGGAGAAGGTCACAGTGGGAGGGTACAGTGGGAGGGGACCCAGTGGATCACTTTATGGAGCTTTTGCTGCAGGAAAGCCATGCCCCCAGGATAAGATAGCAGGATTGTCGGCGGAGAGCTCCTAACACACGTCCGACTACATGTGCTGCTCAGCCACGCCCCCCCAATCTGGCAAATTTTGGTGAGTGTTAAGTTTATGGTATCTGCATATTTTTATTAATCTCTGGTGAATGTGTAGTTAATTAAAAAATAAATAGCACAGAATGTAGATGGTCCTACTTAGTATACAGGGGGATTAAGGAATAATAAAGGTACATACATGTTTTCTAAAAGTATGAAGCCATATTCACTTCAATCAGCCAATCATGTGCAAGTTCCTCTGAAAATGATTCAAAGGGAATACAGCTTCATACGTGAATACTCTCTAGATATGTTAGTAACCTAAGTAATGTGCTTTTTAATAAAATATATTTTATTTTAGTAATATAGAGAAATGTGTTATGCTATTGGAATGTCTTTGCATTTATGCTTCCTTTGACATGAAGTGTTTTGTACATAACACGTGACAATCATGACATTTTAGTTACCTGGGCCTGTTCACTAAGAATGGGGAATTTGTACACATAGGAATCATAAAAGTGTCTTTCCTGGAGCTCATCATGTCAGCCTATGTATGGGTCAGGTCCTCCCCTCTGACCCCCATAGGACAACCCACTAAATGAATAAAAGGAGGGCCTCCCTATACCCCTACGTTCCTTTTTTGTCCTTGCTCCAGAGACAATACCACTATGATCCTACTTTGAAGTGATAAGTATTGAAGATTCCTACCTCTCTCACCTGATTTAGTCTTGCCAGGTGGAGGGCTCCTGGACAGAGATAAACTCTCTCCTGTAAAAGCACCCAGGTGCCCGGGCAAGTCCATGCAGCCTAAATGGTGTGTTAGATCCGTTATTAGCAAAGCATGGCATTGTCATTTTGCCTGATTTTACCTTTTTTGTCTGTAATGCATCTTCTTTTGTTCAGTGATGTTTCTCTAGATTGTACAGATCCCGATATGGCAGCTGGGATTTCTGAGTTCCACGGCAGCTTGCGGTAGAATGTGGGCACCTGGCTGGATGCATGGTGGCTATTGTGTTGGGAGACTGGCCTTGCACTGTGCAGTTCTTGTTCGGCTTTCCTTTAGGTTACCAAAACCATATAGTGTGAGATCAAATAATAAGCCATGTCATTTGTGTGCAATCAGGCACACCCTTGCACTGTATGGTGGAAGGTGGATCTGGGAGAGGTTGGAGAGTTGTGTAGTGTATGGCCAGCCTCACTCTACTTTTGAAAAAAAAATAAATAAATAAATTCTGTAGTAGCTATAGGTAAGCTATGTACTTTGCTGAATATTATTGTGATCCTGCTATCTGTCTTGAACAAGCTTTTTATACTTGTCTTGCTTCTGGCATAGTTGAGTTTGTTTCAATAAGCACCTGGTACTAATGTCAGGTCTGGGAATCTGCTGTCAGCTACCCTTTAGCTGCGGTTAACCCCTTAGAGGGTTATTGCCAAACAAGCGAATTCCTATTACATTAACCTCCCTTTAGCAGTGGTTAACCCCTTAGAGGATTATTGCCAAAGAAGCTAATTCATATTGTATAAAATTTGTTTTGAACTGCTTTATTAATCTGCAGGGCTATCATTTGAAGAAGATGAGTAACTTTTGATATATTAAATTGCCAAATGACTCTTGCTTAGTATCCTGTTTACCAGACATAAGTGAGGTCAAGAGGTCCTTGGGCAGTAAGACTATGTATGGTTACCTTGTCTTTCTGCCAGCTTGGTGCAAAGCCATTTGCTTATCTTGCTAAGCCATGAGCATCAACTCTTTCTGGTAGCCAGTCATTGCTAAGGAGGTAAGGGGCACCGTTCAAATAAGTTTTCTTTTAGGTGTTGAGAGATTAACTATGGGCTTTTACTATTTAGTCCCTCCAGTTGGCAGGCATCAAGCACGGCCTTAAATTGGTCCTGTGCCACTCATGCCTTGGCAGGCAAAGCACTGTATTGTTGACACCTATATATCTTGGGATACGTTTCCACTGCTGTGATTCCAAAGTTGCATCAAAGTGGTGCAGGCACCTTTTTCAAAGTCGCAGATTTTCAAAGTTGCATAGATGGGAACGAGTGCCATTGAGGTCAATGGATTGTGACTTGTCATGTAACTTTGTGTCAAAAGTTGCATGACAAGTCGCACTAGTGGAAACGGAGCCTAAAGGGGTTGTTTTCACTCACACTGTGGGAAAATCAACTCTCTCCAGACTCTTCTAAGAGAGGATACACATGAATGTGATGTATGAAGCCTGTTGGTTAAAGCAGACAAGGATAAGGATGCAACACTTAACAGGCTGTCACATTTGTTTAAGCACATGGTCTATACACTCTAGAGTTGTGTTTCCAATCGCTCTGTGAAGGGGTTACCTGTTCCGACATTGAACAGTCTCCAAGCCTCTCCAGGCAAACCAATACTATTCAGGAGCTTCCTAAGAGCGATAAGGGACAGCAGCTAACAGGTTGTGACGTTCATTAAGCCTGTGGTCAATACAATCTGAAGAATGTGTCCACTGGCCTAATGAGGGGTTGTCTATTCTGGCAATATACAGTTTTGGGGGCTTCCCAGGCAAACGATCAGCTTCAGTCTCATCAAAGAGAAGATACTAATGAATGTGACTGAATCCTGTTGCTTCAAGCAGTCAAGGACAAAGATATCAACACCAAATAGGTTGTCCCATTCAATAAACATATGAGCAATACACTCTAAAGAAGTGGTTTCCACTCACACTGTGGGCAAATCAACTCTTTCTAGAGTCTTCCAAGAGAAGATGCAGATGGAATAGAGCTGTGTGAATCCTGTTGGTTGAATCAGCCAAAGACAAGATGGCGACACCTAACAGGTTGTCAAATTCAGTAAATACACTCTAAAGGAATTGTTTACACTCACCCAGGGAAGGGAACGGGTCCAGGAAATTTTCACATGTCTCCTACATAGCCTGAATAAACTTTGGGCTTTCTATCCTGTTCCACTGGGATGTGGTCCCTGTGTTCACATGCTAAATGCATCATCTATCAGGGAGCCCCTCTGCTGGTCTCTGGGGTGGCATATGAGTGTAAATCACTCTCAATGTAGAAGCAGTGCAATATCATCATGTATCATGGAGTGGACATTTTCTTTATTACTGGTTTACTGAGCTTCCGTATGGAGGAAGCACTGCACTGCTGTTTAATAGTCATTGAACAAGCTCAATGTTTTTGCTTGCCTTCTCTTTCTGCAGGAAAGCAAATGCCAACCCCGAATAAAGACCAGCGCTACTAAATAAGGTAGGGGACCGTACCCATCTGCTTCCCAGGAAAGTCAGCCCTCTTCAGGCTCTGCCAAGATGTGCATGAACATTACTTTATGAATCCTGCTTTGCTCAGACAGTCGGGAATTAAGATGATGATAGGCACAATTGTCACTATTCATTAAGCATGAGATCAAGACACTCTAAAAAGAGCTGTTTGTACTCGCCTTGTGCAAGGGTCATCTATTCTGGCAAGGTCCAGTTTTCCTTCCGAAGCCAGTAACTGGACTCAATAGCTTTCTCACGCAGACCAACCTTCAGACTCTTCCAAAGAAGAATATATGTAGGAGGATGACCTATCTCTTCTTTTTAATGTCTCCTTTCTAAGGCTGATGAGATGCATTTTAGATGGAATGCAGTGGAAATAAGTTAGGGGGCTTCAGAATCATTGAGCGAGGGCCCTGGAGATGCTATAGAGCTTCGTTGGTTGCTCATTTTCAGCAAGAGCCAGCTACTTCCCTCACAGAGGTTGTTTCTGTGTGTCTCAAATGACAGTGGGGAAAGTATTCCTTCCACAGAAGATACCCCTCTTGATCTTGATGGTCGGCGCTCTGAAGACAAGCCATTTGATATCAGCAAGGCATTGTATGAGGGTATTGATGAATGCAGCAGTCCCCACAGTGGCCTGGGCTCGATGGCTTCTCAAACACTTTAAGCTTGCGTTACTCCAGCAGTGGGTCAAGCTTACTGTCAGAACCAGTTTGCTCAAGGAAGATTGAAGGGAGCGATTCCTCATTCTAGAGTTGATGGCTGCACAGGAGGCATTACTGACCTTTGCACCACTGCTTCAAGATCATCGTAAGGATTCAGACAGTAGCATAGGTGTCGAAAATCAGGGAGGAAAGCAGCCTTGGGCCGATTGCCGCACACGTCTTTTGGTTGCCGGAGTGCAATCTGTTGTCCCTGTCAGTCTCTTACCTTCCCGGGGTGGAGAATATGTGAGTAGACACTTTTTGAGCACACGCTCTCTGGATCTAAACAAATGGATGTTTCCTATAACAGTTTGCTCAGTGGGGCACCCTGCAAGTGGATTTAATTGCAGCTCCGGTCAGTGTTCAGCTGCTAGTGTTCTTCTACTGGTTCTCCCATCCGAGAGCCAGGGGTCAGGATGCTCTGTCCCAGCACTGGATTTTCTGGCCTGTATGCATTTTTTCTCAAACTTCTCTAATCCTGAACGTGATCCTTTTATGGTTTCCACTGTTGAGGCAGTTGTTAATAGCTCTGCTGATTGCACTTCACAGATCTTTGGTACTCGGACAGCATGCCTCATCCCAATATGGATCAATTAGGCGGCCTGGTTATTTTTAAGAAGCCGGCTAGCCCAGGTTGGCATAGCAGAAGAGGTCCAGTGGAAGCTGCTTGAATCTTGGGAGATATAATTGAATGCTACGTATTATTGCATGTGGAAACAATCTTTGGTGTGGCAGTGATTATTCGATGCAATCCTGAGTCTTCCCCTCGTATTGAGGTCTTGTCGCTCTTGCAATCGGCCCTAGACAAAGGGCTTGGCTACAGTTTGGTCCAGTTGTCGACCGTTTCAGCTCTAACTGTTCATTGCATAGGAGATCACGTTTCATACGAGCAACCTTATAGCTAAGTCAACAACCAGTCGTGTCTCGGAAAAAATCCAAGCTTTCTCAGCCAAGTCTCCATATTTTGAGCCATTTCAAGAGAGAGTGGTTTTTAATCCAGTTCCATCTTTTCTTCAAAAGGTTGGACCTTTTCTCATATAAGTTGGGAAGTGGTGCAACCTTCATTGTCTGCAGTTTCTGGACAGGAAGATTGGTCAAGGGTGGACGCAGTTTTTAGGTCATTATTTTCAACATATCTGCAGAGAATGGAGAATTTCAAGCTGGCAAATAACTGGTTATCTATCAGCAAGTCCTAAAATTGCTCAAATGGCCCCACCTGAATCCTGGTAATCAATATCCAAATCCTAGTAATCCAAGTATTCAAACAACTTTCATTGCTCATTATATCTTAGAAGTAATGTACGGCCTGGCTTGTGCATTTCGCACTTCGGTGCTGACCTCCGCTCTTTCTGCCTAATATACAGGTTTTCTTAGCATTCAGTTGGAGTGATGTGTGGTTATATTTTCCCGCCCTGTTTTTTGTATGCTAGTTGGATCCAATACGTAGGCTGACATGATGAGCTCCAGGAATAGGGAAAATTGTTATCATACTTACCGTAATTTTCCTTTCCTAGAAGCTCATCATGTCAGCCTAGGGTTTCCCACCCTGATGTTCCGTCGCAAGGAGGGTTAGGAAAGTAGGGGTATAGGGAGGCCCTCCTTTTATTAATTTAGTGGGTTGTCCTATGGAGGTCAGAGGGGAGGACCTGACACATACGTAGCCTGACACGATGAGCCTCCAGGAAAGGAAAATTACGGTAAGTATGATAACAATTTTTCCTATTCTTTCCTTTTTGGAGTAAATGCAGTAAGAGTGCAATCTATGGCACCAGCTGATTAGACATGCCTCCAGAAGGTATAAGGCCAGCCACCAATTTGGCCAAGAAAGGGATGAAAGTGCCCTTATGGTCAATAAATGCCTTTGGTTAGTAACTTGGAGGATCTAGGCTGACTTGTGACAATAAAGTGTACAGTGATAGTCTGTAAGGTAGAATACTGGCCAAAGTGTATAATGCCTCACATACAAATGAGCAGCCTAGCAAAATGCATACAGAATCAATGAGATATTAGTGTAACACTACTAGACAACAAATTACACAGATTGTTGTGCTGCACCACTCTCCGCTGAAGAACGGATGTTGGTGAATGTCTGTGAAAGGTACATGGTCCAGCAAATAAGTTTTATAACTGTAACAAATATTCCGCTGATAAAAAAGTGGAAAATATTAAATGTTATTGTACTACTGTATGCTTTCACTTTAGGCCACGGAGCATTTTAGGGATACACTGCTTAAACATAAGAGTAGAGACATTTAAAACAGTATTAAACCCAAAAGCAAACATTTACTATATTGCAGCTTACCAATTCTTAGATGTAAAAGGTTTGCATTAGTTTTCTTTTTAGGCTTTCTTTCTTCTTTTTCATCTGGTGATTCATCCAGTAAGTCTGTTGTTTTTCAAAAGCTCTCTTCCAGATGTACCAGTTTACAGGGATAAGACAAAGCATTTAACACTGGTAGGAGTTCTTACAATGATCAGCTTTTATTTATCCATGTAAAACCTTTATCCCGAAAGAAAACTATAACTGTTTCATTGAGTGTTAGCTGGAGTTTGGCTTCAGTTTGTTAGAGTATTGAAAGAGGAGCTCCAGGCTCCCCCCAAAAAATTTAAAATCAGCAGCTGTGCTTTGTGAATGGGCCGCAGTCTTCAAGGACCTGTGAAGTGTCCCAGAAGGCTGCGGGGGAAGGAGGGGGGCTGAACTTTCGACTCAGTGTCAAAGCCAGTTACCCACTCCAGTTCGCCAGTTCACCGCGGTGGGAGTGGGTACCTGTCAAAGCCAGTTACCCCCCCCCCCCCAAATAGGTGCCAAATGTGGCAGTAGAGTGGGGGAGGAGGCAGACAAGCGGAGCTTTCCCTTCCAGGTGAAGCTCTGCTTTAAATCTGCTAGTACGTTTAACACTAACCAGCCCCCAGATTGACAATGTTGCTATCTGCTGTTTCCTCTGTGCTCTTTCATCCAGAATGAGGGCACCCTGATATGTGAGGTGTGTTACTGGCTGGATAATTAGGTGAAAACAGAGGGGAAAAAAAGCCAAAGAAAAGATGAAACTGATGCAGCTACCACATCTAATGATTGGTAAGCTGCAATATATTACATTTTTGGTTTTGGGTTTAATAGCACTTTAACATCATTGAGAAGCTCCAGGGCCACACATCTCAGTATGCCCAAGCTCACATGCAGCATTCAGTAGCTCTCTGATTCCTGATGCTGAAGCTTCAACCCCTCCAGAAGGCACATTCTATCTACCTGATGAACCATCATTTGCCCTTTGGTCTGTGATAGTTCACTCACATCTTACCCAAGGAGTCCAGTCCTTTCAGACTTATGTAATCAATGGTAGCACCCTGGGGCTGGAAGACGCATTAACCTTTCTTGGAGTGACCACTGTTAGAGTAGTGTGTAGAGCTTGTTTAACAACTTTCCCAGAACCTGCTGCTGTTGCATACAGTCACCCATTGTGATGAATTAGAAAATGTGGTTGTATGCGGTTAGGTGCTAGGGGCTGTGTAAAGCACCTTCACACACATGGATGTATGCTCCAAAACACATCCATGCAGTGCTTTACGTACCCTGGGAAAATGGTTATATAGGCTCAGCATGCTGTTTGGCTCCTGTAGGGCCATGTGCATGAGGCCTTATGTGTCCGCTTCACACACCAACCTGGTCTGCCAACACACAGAGTCTACAAACTCTGCTATCATAGGTTCTCAGCACTTTGGGTCTTTACTGAAAAAGCAACTGGAGTAACTGGACATGCTCACTAGTCAAGATGCAATAAACTTTTTACTGGAACTCTTGTAACGCATCAACATTACATAATCTGTAGATCAGGTCCTCAGGTTGGCACAATAGGTACTCTTAACTGTAACTTGTACATGCAGCATGATTTTACAGTTCTGCATCCAGACACACTCTCATCTTTCTAGCAGTACTTACAGTAGTCACAATAGGGAGCTGGTAAACACTTTGCTCCCTTTCTCTGCCTTAGAAGAATCAAAACTGTCACTGGAGGAGCACAGCCAGCAGAGCAATTTGCCCCCGGTACTAGGAAACACCATCACTCTGTCCCTCTTACTTTTTCCCACAGGTAAGAAAATGTTGCTTTTTCTTTTGCTGAAGCACACTGACTCTTTCCTCCCAGTGTCCTTTAGCCTTTTTCCCAATTGTAAGGTAGTTTTCCTCCAATCAGGAAATATTGCTTTGCAAATCCTGGGAATACAGAAAAATCCCATAGATTGCTTGCATCACCTTATAAATATATTGATTCATGTATGAGCACTTGCCATCAGAAAAACATTGGAATATTCCGAAATTTAATGAGATGCAATCACATAAATCATATCATAAATAAAAGTTAAAATATTTTATTTTGTTTTAAATAAAGTGGCAAGGAGTTAGAATCAATGTCAAGTTTCTACTGTTGTCTTTTCCCTTTTTAAGTTGATTTACCCATCATTCCCTATCTGGACATGAAATGATAGAAGATCGCTCCAATGTAACAAGCATAAAAACTAGAAAAAACCTTAGTAAAGTGAGGTGGCAATCTGCTGACAACCACACCACTATTGAATACAAAATCTCCTCGATGCAGTCAAAGAAAAAAAACGTTCTCATTGGCCTGTTTGATTTAAAATTATGAAAGGTACCTGGAATGCTATATAGATTACTACACATAATTTTTCACCTTGGATAGTCTCACCAATAGCGAAGCTAGACATTCTTTCACCCAGGGCAAAGACTCAGTTTGCCTTCCCCTACCCAGAGAGAGAAGTTCAAGTGTAATAAATAAATAAGTCATAGGATGCTAATAATAATCGTATGGTAATTGTGACTCACTCCACATGTAGTATGAAGGCCTACACAATAATCGGGTAGGTGAGGTTTGAATGAGGCGATTTCAAGCCTCACTTCTATAGCGGATTTAGAGGGGCTTTAATAAAGCCTGCTTCTGTACGCTCATCTTCCTTCCCAGTGGCGCCCCTCCTAACCCGCCACAAGGGTGAGGCTTGAAACTGCCTCATTCTGCAGTTATGGTTGGCTTATCAAATGTCTGCCCTGCTGGGTTTTTTTTGTATTTTTTGCAGCGCCGCCCCTTCTAATCTGCTGTGGGAGTGAGGATTGATTGAAGCGATTTCAAGCCTCATCTCTGGTGTGGATTAGGAGGGGCATTGCAGGAAAAGAAGAAGTGAATTATTAAAGACCCACTTCCGGGCTGTCTTCTATTGAAGCAGCGGTGCCCCTCCTAATCTACCACAGAGGTGAGGCTTGAATTAACCTCAAAAAGTGATGCTGCTTTCTTCTGGCATGGCAGCTAGGGTTCTTCAACCCGAACACTTTTGTGGCACATGGCAATTTGTTTTTTTCTAATATACACTATAGAATTCTTTAGCTTCTTTAGCAAGGCAGTGGTCGTCTTGGAGGTGTGTTTGAGTTCGTTGGAGGTGTGGTGGGGCCCAATCTCTGAAGGGAGGGGATCATGTTCTGCTTCAGTATGTCACAGAACATGCTGGTATTCATGGTTCCCTCAATGAACTGTAGCTCCCCAGTGCCGGCAGCAGTCATGCAGCCCCAGACCATGACACTCCCACCACCATGCTTGACTGTAGGCAAGACACACTTGTCTTTGTACAGTACTCCTCACCTGGATGCCTCCACACACGCTTGACACCATCTGAACCAAATAAGTTTATCTTGGTCTCATCAGACCACAGGACATGGTTCCAGTAATCCATGTCCTTAGTCTGCTTGTCTTCAGCAAACTGTTTGCAGGCTTTCTTGTGCATCATCTTTAGAAGAGGCTTCCTTTGGGGACAACAGCCATGCAGACCAATTTGATGCAGTGTGCGGCATATGGTCTGAGCACTGACCACTGACCCCCCACCCCTTCTACCTCTGCAGCAATACTGGCAGCACTCATGCGTCTATTTCCCAGAAACAACCTCTGGATATGACACTGAGCACGTGCTTTCAACTTCTTTGGTCGACCATGGCGAAGCCTGTTCTGAGTGGAACCTGTCCTGTTAAACCGTGTACGGTTTTGGCCACCATGCTGCAGCTCAGTTTCAGGGTCTTGGCAATCTTCTTATAGCCTAGGCCATCATTATGTAGAGCAACAATTCTTTTTTTCAGATCCTCAGAGAGTTCTTTGCCATGAGGTGCCCATTTATTTTTTCCAAAGAAAAAAGGCGACCAGAAAAACAATCAAAGGATAGCTGCTTTCACGGGACAACTAAGTTCAATTAAGCAAATACAAAATATCTTTGTAAATGTCAAATATTGAATGAAAATATCACCAAATAGAGCTATAAACTACCTCAAACACTAGCACATGAAAGTCTAAAAGCTCAAATCTGCGCTTAGTATGCCATAATCATCTGTTAAAACACAATAAAATACAATTAAAATAGTAATAATGATAATGTATCAAACTCAAACACAAAAATGCAGCAGCTGCCTAATATCAAAGCAGTTAATTAAAGATAGCACCATTAAATCAGTGAGCCCAAGAGACCCAACATGGTACAAGCAGCGCTCAAATATAACTTTTATGTATAGAAAAGTCTTTCTGATGGTTATGTGTAGTGCTCTGAACCAAAACAGCAATAGTCCATTCAATAAATCCGTACTGGGGGGCAGGATCCTGTCACAACCTTTGTCCTCCACCACACCACGTGAATTAACAGGGAGGTGTAAACCCCCCTGTGTGGAAAGACTCACCAAAGGTAAGTATCACCTGCGCCTTATGATCTTAAATCCTGGTCGGTAATATCCTGCAGCCGATCGGATCTGCTTCAATCTCTAATATTATTATGTGTATGGGAGCCAGCAGATACCAACTGTGCGGAATCACCTGACTGACGTCATCAAGGTGATAATGGGGTCACTCGCAGCTGACAGCCCGGGCCCCTTCCATATGAACTGGGGCCCGGGCTGTCAGCTGCGAGTGACCCCATTATCACCTTGATGACGTCAGTCAGGTGATTCCGCACAGTTGGTATCTGCTGGCTCCCATACACATAAGAATATTAGAGATTGAAGCGGATCCGATCGGCTGCAGGATATTACCGACCGGGATTTAAGATCATAAGGCGCAGGTGATACTTACCTTTGGTGAGTCTTTCCACATAGGGGGGTTTACATCTCCCTGTTTATTCACGTGGTGTGGTGGAGGACAAAGGTTGTGACAGGATCCTGCCCCCCAGTACGGATTTTTTGAATGGACTATTGCTGTTTTGGTTCAGAGCACTACACATAACCATCAGAAAGACTTTTCTATACATAAAAGTTATATTTGAGCGCTGCTTGTACCATGTTGGGTCTCTCGGGCTCTCTGATTTAATGGTGCTATCGTTAATTAATTGAATGAAAATAGTATCAAAAATCACACACATATACAGTATCTCACAAAAGTGAGTACACCCCTCACATTTTTGTAAATATTTTATTATATCTTTTCATGTGACAACACCGAAGAAATGACACTTTGCTACAATGTAAAGAAATGAGTGTACAGCTTGTATAACAGTGTAAATTTGCTGTCCCCTCAAAATAACTCAACACACAGCCATTAATGTCTAAACCCTAAGTGAAAACGTCCAAATCAAGCCTAATTAGCCATTTTCCCTCCCCGGTGTCATGTGGCTTGTTAGTGTTAAAAGGTTAGTGTGAATGGGTAGCAGGTGTGTTAAATTCGGTGCTATCAGTCTCACTCTCTCATACTGGTCACTGGAAGTTCAACATGGCACCTCATGGCAAAGAACTCTCTGAGGATCTAAAACAAAAAGTTGTTGCTCTACGTAAAGATGGTCTACGCTATAAGAAGATTGCAAAGACCCTGAAACTGAGCTAAAGCACGGTGGCCAAGACCATACAGTGGTTTAACAGGACAGGTTCCACTAAGAAGAGACCTCACCATGGTCGACCAAAAAAGTTGAGTGCACATGTTCAGCGTCGCATCCAGAGGTTGTCTTTGGGAAATAGACATATAAGTGCTGCCAGTATTGCTGCCGAGGTTGAAGGGGTGGGGGGTCAACCTGTCAGTGCTCAGACCATACGCCGCACACTGCATCAAATTGGTCTGCATGGCTGTCTTCCTAGAAGGAAGCCTCTTCTAAAGATTATGTACAAGAAAGCCCGCAAACAGTTTGCTGCAGACAAGCAGACTAAGGACATGGATTACTAGAACCATGTCCTGTGGTCTGATGAGACTAAGATAAACTTATTTGGTTCAGATGGTGTCAAGCGTGTGTCGCGGGAACTAGGTGAGGAGTACATAGACAAGTGTGTCTTGCCTACAGTCAAGCATGGTGTTGGGAGTGTCATGGTCTGGGGCTGCATGAGTGCTGCCGGCACTGGGGAGCTACAGTTCATTGAGCGAACCATGAATGCCAACATGTACTGTGACATACTGAAGCAGAGCATGATCCCCTCCCTTCGGAGACTGGGCCACAGGGCAGTATTCCAACATCATAACGACCCCAAACACACCTCCAAGATGACCACTGCTTTGCTAAAGAAGCTGAGTGTAAAGGTGATGAACTCGCCAAACATGCCTCCAGACCTAAACCCTATTGAGCATCTGTGGGACATCCTCATATGGAGGGTGGAGGAGCGCAAGATCTCTAACATCCACTAGCTCCATGATGGCGTCATGGAGGAGTGGAAGAGAACTCCAGTGGTAACCTGTGAAGCTCTGGTGAACCCCATGCCCAAGAGGGTTAAGGCAGTGCTGGAAAATAATGGTGGCCATACAAAATATTGACACTTTGGGCCCAATTTGGACATTTTCACTTAGGGATGTACTCACTTTTGTTGCCAGCGGCTTAGACATTAATGGCTAATTTACATTGTTATACAAGTAGTACACTCAGTACTTTACATTGTAGCAAAGTGGCATTAGTGGCATTACTTCAGTGTTGTCACATGAAAAGATATAATAAAATATTTACAAAAATGTGAGGGGTGTACTCACTTTTGTGAGATACTGTATAAATACCCTTCTTCCACCAATAGAAAAAGACAACGTTATCATTTCCCTTCACTACCTGTCCCATAGCCAAAACAGGAAGTGAGAGGAAATCCCTACAGATTGAAAGAATCCCTTGGGGACCCCCAGGTCATCAGAACCAGTGTCTTCATTTGAAGATTTCCCCTTTTCCCCTTTGTTACTTTTCTGTGGACAACTCATAATTTGGTATTTTCTCTCACTTTCAATGATAATGGTAATGTCAGGGATGTACTGGCCATAGTGCAGTTGAAGTTCTGTGAGCACGCATATGCAGTCACGTGATGAAATGCGTCAGTCGGTGGGGCTGCGCAACATCATTGCGCCTGTTTGTGTATTTTTCACCCAACTCCAGCATCCATCCAGGGATGTTCATCCATAGGGGAACCTTCACTTTTACCATTGCTGCTGTATGTGAATCATCTGGTACACTGGATGTCACAAGTGCACTACATTTGTGCGTATTTTACCCCCCTTTTTTTTTTTAATAAACTATGATATCTTTGATACTGCACCATGATGGTTTTCAGATTTTTTTCATGCATTTGTGGTGATGGGAGTTTTGCCATTTAAAGAGATAAAATATGTCATACCAGTGAGTCATACCCAATATTGGGATAAGTGCTATTAGACCTTACCATTGTGTGGTCTAATCGTGAGGTAAGGAGCCAGAGTGTGCGATGGTGGTACACTGTGGTTCAAGATACTGTTCAGAGAACTCTATTCACGCAAGATTTTGTTGAAGTGTTTGGAGCATTGTTTCATGCAAGATCATTTTCTGTATATTTAATTTTGAGAACCTATGCACAAAAGACAGTTATTGTGATATTGTATTACTTTTGTGTTTTTCAAATATTTTACATATGTTTATGGACTATTTGCTTTTCAGTCTGTATCGGTATATATGCATATATTTTTCACATTCGTTTTTTTGTTTGGAGAATATTATCACTTTTTACTTGATCCATTTATGCTGTTGTAGTATGGTTTTGGTTGTGCTGCACCTTATTTGAGTTTTATATTTTCATTGGTGACTGAACACATCTCAGTGCCAGGCTGTACACCACTTGTGATTGTATATATTTGGGTAAGCGCTGAGTATTTTTTTGTTTTTGTTTTTTTGTTTTTTGTTTGCTTGCACATGATTAGATCATGGAAGTCAGCACCTCATTCTTCATTTTCAATTAGCGCTGGGGAAAGTTTGTTTGCAACTAGTGCACACACATACACCAATTTGAAAAGTGTTAATATACATATGGTAGTTGTATTTAACCTCATATCTGTTCTATAATTAAAGTTCCGCACCTCTTCTCATGTTCAGACCTGATAAACAGAGTTTGCAGCTGCCTGGTATCACACGGTGGTTAGAACTTCCTGTTCATTATATCAGATACGGAAGAGAAACAAAGTAGGACGTTTTCGTTGTAGCAACATTCTGTAGATTTTGCAACCTGACCTTTATTTTAACCCCATGCATTCAACAGAAAGTCAGAAATTAGTAACAATCATCCTGTGCCAGATAGACAATATTTATAGGGTGAAATTTACAGTTCATGCTCTAGGCCAGGGGTAGGCAACCTTTGAAAGGTAGAGATCTACCCGGACAACATGGAAGAGATCAAAGATTACTGGGTGCCACGCCCTTTTTTAAAAGAAAAATAAATTAACTAGCAAGCCCCCAATGAAAAGTAAAGACGGCATAAAGAAAACTCCTTTGTAACAGAGCCCAGGCACACACTTCTCCTAAACATCCAGCACACAGAGGCATTGTGCAGCCCTATGAGAGCCAGCTCCCCGGAGGACGCTGCAAGCTTGTCTCTAAGCCCCCCTCCTCTCCCCATCATACACAGATCTCCCTCGGATAGTGAAGTGTGGGAGCCCAGCGGACCATGGATACATGCTTGGAGGGCGGCAGGCCTCAGCACAGTATGCATCCTATTAGTGCCTGTGCTCCATCAACCTGACCCTGCAGCTTAGTCAGGGGGAGTGAAATGACTCATGCCCCACTCCCTCTGCCCTGGGGACAGGGCCCCCACCTGCCCTGGGGACAGGGAGCTCATCTGCTCTAGGGACAGGGAGCCCATCTGCCCTGGGAAATGACCCATACCCCACTACATCTGCCCTGGGGACTGGGAGCTCATCTGACCTGGGGACAGCAGGACAGCAGGGCCCCCATCTGCCCTGGGGACAGGAACCCCCATCTACCCTGGGGACAGAGACCCCCATCTACCCTGGGGACAGGAGGCCCATCTGCCCTGAGGACAGGGGGCCCATCTGCCCTGAGGACAGGGACCCCATCTGTCCTGGGAACAGGGCTCCCATCTGCCCTGGGGAAGCGGGTTCCCATCAGCCCTGGGAACAGGGACACCATCTCGCTTAGGGACAGGGACCCCATCTCCCCCGTTCCCTCTCTCACCAGCTGCTGTGGGGGATCTGTCAAGATGGAGAGTGGGTAAGGGGCCGGTAAATGTGTCTTTTTCTGAATGGAGTGTCAGTGATCCATACAGATCACTGACTCCATTCATAATTGTGGCATAGTAAACTGTGTTTACTATGCTTCTGTTTATTAATGGACAGGAATCTCTTTACAGATCTATTCCTGTCCATTTATTCTGTGTAGCTGAGGCTGCAGAAGAGGAGATTGAGGGTTGTGTCCTTAGTCTCCTTCTCTGTCTCAAAGGTGGAACATCGGTGGTCTGTTTAGGCTCCTAAAAAATAATATTGTAAAGAAAAATAATAAATAAAATAACAAAAATAAAATAACAAAAATAAAAAAAGGACTGATACCAGTGGCGGAACTATAGGGGTCACAAAGGTCATAATTGGGACCGTGCTCTGGAGTTCCAGGAAGAGGGAAGAGCCCAGGTTGTGGGGCAGGGGGGCCCTTCATGGTTTCTTGCACTAGGGCCCTGAAGGTTCTAGCTACGCCACTGGGCAGTGTTCAGAGGTCAGTAGCATGTAAAGCATTGTACAAGGTTTAGTAAGATGTAGGGCAGTGTACAGAGGTCGGTAGGATGTAGGGCAGTGTACAGAGGTCAGCAGTAGGTAGGGCAGTATACAGGGGTCAGTAGTATGTAGAGCAGTGTACAGGGGTTAGTAGTAGGTAGGGCAGTGTACAGGGGTCAGTAGGATGCAGGACAGTGTACAAGGGTCAGTAGTAAGTAGGGCAGTGTACAAGGGTCAGTAGTATGTAGGGCAGTGTATAGATGCAGTGGTGTCACTAGGGGGGTGCGGGCAGCACCATGGGTGACACCCGCCAGAGTGGTGACACCTGAGGGCAGCGGCACCACTAACACCACCGCACCCCCACACTTGTCTGCACCTCTCCGAGACTATGGCTGTCTCATTGAACACAGCGGAGCGAAGCCGGCGCCTTCCCCTCCTCTCTGTTTACATCTACACAGGAGGAGGAGGAGGGAGTCCGAGGGACACACTGCAGCGTGCGCTGTTCTGAGGTCTGTACTGAATACTGTGATGCATATGGACAGAGAAGAGAGGAGGAGGGGGAATACTGATAGAGGGGGTCTGCAGTGGGGGGATCACTGTGGTGACGTAGAT
>BLSH010138736.1:185939-218115 GCA_018402905.1 Glandirana rugosa
CACAGTGAGGTGTGGTATTTGTGAGGCGAGAATGGTCTCTTGTACACTGGGGGACTATTCTCGCCAGTTTGTGCAAAACAAATTTCATATAGGTTGTCCCTTGGGTCCGTCGGAGGTGAGGAGGAGAACGTTATCAAGGTCCTGGGTCAACAGTGGTCGCCTCGAGGGTGTCAATAAAGGTCTGGTGTCCCTACCTTTCCCGGTTAGTACTGTATTTTCCTGTTTGTCAGGTTCTATCACATTATTGCGAATTTTTGCAACAAATAATTATTTTAATTTACGTGAGTGTAACAATAAGAGAACCTCATTCGTACTTAGTTATAGGTGGTCATTCCTTTTACCGGCGCTATACCGGCGCGTACACGTCTAGTCTTTGCTGAACACCCGTTCGTTTCTGATCTGCACATGCGCGGCCATATCGCGGCCATTTTCCTTACTGGTGGATATTGATTCATGCTTACTCCAAGAGAATAACAATGTGAGTGCATTTAATTTTATTAATAAACAACGTTTTTAAGCGTTATTACACTATCTTGGACTGTTTGTCCTTTTATGTCATGATTGGCCCTTTCCATCCCTGTGGTCTGGAAATAACTGTGGGAGCTCCGCTGGTGACAACTGGGTCCTGGAACTATTGCAAGAGGAGGAGTGGAGGCTGCCTGGGTTCCCTGTTGGATATACTTTAAACAAAACGTGTTTGACCGCTCTTATCAGGGGGTCACATGTTCTCTGGTAAGAGCGGAGTGTTTATGGTGTGGAGTGACACCCAATTTCCATTCATTTCCGGCACGGATGGGGGACTTTTGCTTTTGATCACCGTTCATCTTGGAACAATCTGTTTGCTTGGACTTGTATCTCTCTTACCTAGCGCTGCACTACCTGTAACTAGAAGGGTGTTATATCTAAGAACCCCTGCTCATGATGCAGGAGAGCTATTCCCAAACACACCCACTGTATGCTTGCTGCTATTTCCCCACATTCAAAAACCATGAATTTTGAATATAATTAGTAATACAGGAAACAGGAAGATAAGAGGTTACATAACCTAATAAAGACCCAGGAGGTATGCCTCCACTGTCCTTGTGAGGTGCTTCCTGGATTATAGTTGCAGTACACTGAGGATAATTTAGAATAAAATAAATTAGCAAAGTGTTCTGAATTTAGCACTTTTTTAAAGATACCTATTAGCATCTCACACAACAAGGCATTGGATTATTATGCTTACTGGTTGAATGTGGCCCTGCTATTGCTTGGGCAATTCTATTTCATATTCTCAGCCTTTGGTGGCTACACATTTCCATATCAACTCAATTCACTACTGTTAATACTGTACCATGTGGGAAGAGAACAAATAGTAATAAACATGCACCATTCCTTCCTTAAATAGTATGTATAGGCCAAACTTTTTTGTTTTGGATAGAGAAGGTAAGGGTTAAAGCTCCTGCCAGGTTTTTGTTTTGTTGTCTTTGTGCCACTTTCCTTTCACTTCCTGCTCCAGAAGCTAACCAGATGTTAGAGGAACTCTTCCAAATTAAAGTGATATTAAAGGCTTGTTTTTATTTTTGTTTAAAAATGAGCCAATGGTGCCCACTGCTTTGTCTCAGCTAACCAGGAGGGAGAACCAAGGTTCTCATGCAACATTGCTGGATCAAGATGGGGCTCAGGTAACTTTTAGGGGGGCTGAGGGGGTTGCTGCTGCACACTGAAGGTTTTTTTTATCTTAATGCGTAGATAAAAATGCATTAAGGTAAAAAAAACCCTCTGCCTTTACAACCACTTTAAGAGGAATTCCCCTCTTAGACAGGTGTCCCCAAAACAAGTGTCCCTATTGGATGATTTCCCCTTACCTCTTGTTCGGGGGGACAACTTTAAAATTTAGAATTTCCCCTCATTTTCTTTTTTAGTAACAATGGCAACCAATAGAAACTGAAGGGCGAATCTCCCCAATGAACACAGACAACAATAAAAAAACACAGGGTCTATCCTTTACCCACACAAAAAGGAGGGAATCGATACACTTTAAGACAACAATACCAAGTAATTGTTGGTAAGTGTAAAATCCATTTAAAGCATAACACCACTGTTGTTGAGGAACAATAACAATCCTCTCTGCGTGGTCAATGTGCATTGCAGTCTTTTGCAGACTCATTCTGAATGGGGGGGGGGGGGGGGTCTGGTTAATTATAATCAGCTGGTATACTCTTAGTGCTCTAATTAGAAAAATTGCAGGGTCTGCTTTAAAAGTATTTAAAATTTGCAGGGTCTGCTTTTAAAGTATTTAATCTTTGAGGAGTATCTCAAAAATTTGATTTCAAACTTCTGGGAAAATCCGTGAACCAATCACACAAGCAAATTATATTTCTTGGAACTTTCTGTACACCAACGGTGTATAGAACGTGCCCAGGTAGCTAAGCTATATTATGCTAAATTTTACAGAAAATTACAGCAGCTGCAGATTGAAAAGGAAAGGTAGTTTTTAGAAACATGGGCCATGTATCAATTGTATATGCTACATTATTTTTACTATATTTTTTTTTTCTACAAAAGTGTCACTATCATTTAAAGAGGAAATGTAGTAATAAATGGGATTTTCTACTTGAAATAGATTTTCATGCAGTAAAATTATAACATTTTACTGCAGAAAATAATAAGAAGAAGTTGCCTCCAAAGCCATATTGTGGGTTGGAATTTCACATAATATACTTGATGAAAGAAAGTACAGGTCTGTATAAAAGGAAACCTTGACACAATGTTCTTTAGTAGTGCCGTTTACTTTTAATGGCACCCTGATGCACCTAGCTAGTACAACAAACAGAATTTGCATTTCAGTAGGAGCGGCTTCAGACAATTTTTTTGGAGGTTCTGTGTTGGTGCTGAAAGTATAAGTGGGGGAGCTAATGCAGTATGTGTAGCATGCTTCCTGCCATGCTCTTCTGGGCGTGGCCAAAAAGTGGGTGTGGTCAAATGTGGATGTAACTAAAAAGTGGTTGTTTTTTTAATCGTCTATCCCCTTTGTATAAGCAAAATAGGGCCTTGGGGCACACAAAAGAGATTGGTGGAGTAAAATAAGCACAAATGGGACTAGCAAAGATACCCCCTCCCCCCCCCCCCAAAGAGTCAGCAATAATCCAAGAAAGTCCCCAAGCACAGAACAATAATTAACCCCTAGTACAGCACAGTCATTAACCATCAGCATGGCAAAATAATATACCCCCAGCAATGCAAAACAATTAACCTACAACAATGCACAATAATTAACCCCTTAGCATGACACAACAAATAACTCCCAGAATGGCACAATATTAAACCCCAGCATGGCACAGTAATTCCCAGCACAGCAATAAACCCCTAGGGTTGTGCATTATTAATCCCCAGAACTACAGAATAATTAACCCACAACATCAAATAGTAGCTAACCTCCAGGAGTATAGCAGTCAGTGTGCCCCCTTCAGTATGTAGTGGGGCAGTGAGCAGTATGCAGATGGGCAGAATACAGTGAGCAGTATTGTCGCGATCAGGGGACAGGCTCGAAGACCAGTTGCTATAGCAGTAGCAGGACTACCGCCGACCAGCAGGATAGGTATACAGGCAGTCACCTTGGCAAATGACGGAGGGTCACCTGCGGTAAGGAGTCTAAGTACTAACCGGTGTTCACCAGAGCTCCTGATGGAGGAGATGGATTTTGCTGCATGTTAGTACCAGGTCACAGTCCTTAGGATCGCCCCACCAGGAGGTGAGCAAGCCAGGGTCCAAAAGCGGATAAGCAGGTAAATATCAAACATAAGCATAGTCGGTAAAACAAGCCAAAGGTCAGTAACGAGTAATTGCAGGTTGGGATCAGGCAAAAGTGTAGTCGAGGAACAAGCCAAGGGTCGATAACGAGTGGTAGCACAATATGGGAGCACAGCAGGGAAGACGAGAGCAAGATACTGGCTGAAGAGAGCACAATAATCTGTCAAACAGGAAGTGCAGATACGTGGCTTAAATCAGGAAGTTCACAGGTGGAGCAAAGAGTTCAAGGTTCAGCAGAAGTCAAGGCACAAGGGGGGTTTGTCCAATGGATCAGATAGAGCATCTCAGGTAGCTCAGCGATAAGAGTCATAGCCAGACACAGCAAAGGTCCCAGGTTCAAGTCCAAGCCCTGCAAGTAGTATGCAGCGGAGCAGTATGCGGTGTGCAATGAGCGGTATGTAGTGAGGCAGTATGCAGTGGCACAGCAGTTCCCAGCTGTTTGTATGTAGGGATGGGCCGAACATCCCCAGGTTAGGTTCGCACCAGAACATGCAAACAGACAAAAAGTTCAGGGCGAACATCCGAACACCTTTAAAATCTATGGGAGCCGAACATGAAAAATCAAAAGTGCTCATTTTAAAGGCTTATATGCAATGTTATTGCCCTAAAAAGTGTATGGGGACATGTATCAATGAAAAAAAAGTATTTAAATCGATTGCTTTTTCAGGAGCAGTGATTTTAATAATGCTTAAAGTGAAAAAAAAGAAAGAAAAATTCCTTTAACTATTGTGCCTGGGGGTGTCCTTAGTCTGTGTGTAAAAGGGCGCATCTCTGTGAGGTGTAGAACATAGCCAGAGCAAAATGACAAAATTGTAATTTAAAATCGCGGCTGTAATGTATTGCCGGTTCCCGGCAATATACAAAAATATACAATATACAAAAAATCCCTGAAAAAAGTGCGTGGGGTCCCCCCCAGTCCAAACCAGGCTCTTCGGGTCTGGTTTGGATATTAACCTCCCTGGCGGTATTCCCGAGTGTGGCTGTACCAGAATTTTCTGTACCAAGACCGGTAATCCCGAGCCACACTCGGGATTGCATCACTGGATCCAGGCAGTGTTACTTACCTTGTCCCCTGGATCCAGCGATGTCCCCATGCTGTGTCCACGGGCTGTGTCTTCCGCCCAATGCCTCTGTGTGCCGGGCTCCGTACCCTGCGAGCGTCGCATCACACGGGGGCAGAGCCTGGCGGCAAATTCAAAAAGTGAAGCACACAGTAAACATACAGTACACTGTAATCTGTAAGATTACATTACTGTATGAAATCATTTCACATCCCCTTTGTCCCTAGTGGTTTACCCAGTGCCCTGCATGTACTTTTATATTATATACAGTGGGGATCGAAAGTTTGGGCACCTCAGTTAAAAAATTGTAATAATGTGCATAAAGAAGCCAAGGAATGATGGGAAAATCTCCAAAAGGCATCAAATTACAGATTAGACATCCTTATAATATGTCAACAAAAGTTAGATTTTATTTCCATCATTTACACTTTCAAAATAACAGAAAACAAAAAAATGGCATCTGCAAAAGTTTGGGCACCCTGCAGAGTTAATATTTTGTACTGCCCCCTTTGGCAAGTATCACAGCTTGTAAACACTTTTTGTAGCCAGCCAAGAGTCTTTCAACTCTTGTTTGAGGTATCTTTCCCCATTCTTCCTTACAAAAGTCTTCCAGTTCTTTGAGATTTCTGGGCTGTCTGTCACGCACTGCTCTTTTAAGGTCTATCCATAGATTTTCAATTATGTTGAGATCAGGAGATTGTGAAGGCCATGGCAAAACCTTCAGTTTACGCCTCTTTATGTAATCCCCCGTGGATTTCGAGGTGTGTTTAGGATCATTATCCATTTGTAGAAGCCATCCTCTCTTTAACTTCAGCTTTTTCGAGAATTTCAGCTCCAGCTTTGTGAGCGTCAACTATTTTCAGTTTCAGGTTTCTAGACAACTGCTTAGAAGATCCCATGGTGCTGATTGTTGGGGCAAGGTCAGATGAGTCTGGGCATTTAAAACCTTTGAGATGGACATCACCTGGTTATCCCAGACGATGATTGAGAACAATCCATGACACTGGCAGGTCTCAGCCTTGCAAAGGGGGCAGTGCATGCTATAAATTCTGCAGGGTGCCCAAACTTTTGAAGATGCCATTTTTTTGTTTTCTGTAATTTTGAAAGTGTCAATGATGGAAATAAAATCTAACTTTTGTTGACATATTATAAGAATGTCTAATCTGTAATTTGATGCATTTTGGTGATTTTTCCATCTTTCCTTGGCTTCTTTATGCACTAATACAAATTAATACAAATTTTTACCTGGGGTGCTCAAACTTTCGATCCCCACTGTATGCCATTCTTTCTGCCTGGAAACTTGAGAATGTCCATGGCAATCAAAAAGCGTCCCTTTACGTCAAAAGTGTTTTTTGATCAGCTAGAAAACAGAGATAGTAAATAAGAATAATTTGCATCATTGAGTGATACTGATTTTTTGGGAAATTTATCATCAGACACTGAAAGTGACGACAACGACAATTCTGCAAATTAGCAAATTTCAGTGTTTTTGATTTAATTACATTATTGAATAAATGTTATTACTATTATATTATTATTTTTGATAATTATTTATAGTTATTTATTATATTATAATTTATGATTTATTGTTTCAAACTTTATCATACCCGGGATGTCTATCAGACTCTTGTTTGGACAGATTTAAATGAGTTATTCCTAAGAATTACAGGCTACAATATAAAACGCCAAATTTCCATGCAAAATAATGGTACCGCTTTCAGCACCAAAAATCTGAAATAATCATACCGCCAGGGAGGTTAAGGGGAACCCCACACCAAATTTTAAAAAAAAATTGACGTGGGGTTCCCCCTAAAATCTAAACCAGACCCTTATCCGAACATGCAGCCCTGACCAGTTGGGACGGGGGGGACCGACCGAGTGCCTCCCCCCCTCCTGAACCGTACCAGGCTACATGCCCTCAACATGGGGAGTATGGGTGCTTTGGGGGAGGGTCCCCATGTTGATGGGGACAAGAGCCTCTTCCCCACAAGCCTGGCCGGTGCTTGTGGGGGTCTGCGGGCGGGGAGGCTTATTGGAATCTGGAAGCCCCCTTTAATAAGGGAGCCCTCAGATCCCGCCCCCCATGTGAATAGGTTTGGGGTACTTTGTACCCCTACCCATTCACCAAAAAAGGAGTGTAGTGTTAAAAAAAAACAAGAGGCAGTTTTTGACAAGTCCTTTATTTTGTAAAATAGCTCTTTTCTTCTTTCTTCCTCCATCTTCTCCTGACCCGGTCCTTCTTCTGTTCTTCTGCTTCTTCTTTCAGTCTTCTTGCTTCCTCTCTTCATCTTCAATCTTCATCTTGTTTCTTCTTTCACCGCTGCCGCTCTCCCCGCTGCTGCAGTCCGGCCCCTGCGCGTCTCCCAGAATGGGCGGTCTTCACAATGACAGTTCTTTTATAAAAAGGGACGGGGCCACCTAGTGATGTAAATGGGTGACCCACCCACTCTGACATCGCTGTTTATAAATGGTGGCTGCTTTAAGTTAAGGTATCGGGGTATAGTCTGCAGCTACAGGCTATACCCTGGTACCATTTTTTAGAGCAGGCAGCCGGCTATCCGTTGATAACAGCCAATCCGGTTCGGGAGTCGCTCGGTCTTTATCCCAGGCAGTGGGAGGGGACATCTCCCCCCACCATCTCCCGCCACCATCCGCTGCTCTTCTCTGGTCTCCCGTCCCACCGGAAGACCGGAGCTCTGATCCTCTGTGTGGAATCCCTGCGGAAGACAGAATCGGCTTTGATCGGGACTCCTTCGTACATTTCCGGAAGCAACATTACAACGTTTACAACGTGTCATTAAAAAAAATGACAGTATTCAGAATCGCCATTTTTGGCGATCTGAATACTGTGAAGTGTAAAGGAGGGATTACCTGTCACCATATATTACTATCACAAGGGATGTTTACATTCCTTGTGAAAGCAATAAATGTTATCAGATTTTTTTTTTTTTAAAGGAACAGCGTTAAAAGAAAAAATAAAATAAAATACATTTTAAAAAAATGTAAAGCGCCACCGTCCCCTTGAGCTCGTGCAGCAAAGAAAACGGATACGTAAGTCGCATCCGCATATGAAAACGGGGTTCAAACCACACATATGAGGTATCCCCGCGATCTGCACCTCTAACCTGGTAACTGTTAAAAAATTTTAAAGCGTCGCCTATGGAGATTTTTAAGTACCAGAGTTTGTCGCCATTCCGCGAGTGTGTGCAATTTTCAACCGTAACATGTATGGTATCTATTTACTCTACATAACATCCTCTTTCACAATATACAAAAAATTGGGCTAACTTTACTGTTTTATTTTTTAACTCAAAAAAGTGATTTAAAAAAAAAGTGCTTGAAAGACCGCTGCGCAAATACCGTGTGACAAAAAGTATTGCAACGATCGCCATTTTATTCTCTAGGGTGTTTGAAAAAAATATATAATGTTTGGGGGTTCTAAGTAATTTTCTAGCAAAAAAAAAATGATTTTAACTTGTAAACAACAAATGTAAAAAAGGGCTCTGGGGGTTAAGGGTTAAAAACTGTATTTATTTTAAGACACCACATCAGGTGTACTATATAACATACATACACCCCTGAATACGCTGTGTATATATATATATAATTATATATATTTTTTTTTTTTAACAAACAAAGGTGCTTTATTGGTAGTGCATACATCATATACAGTAGGCCAGATATGTACAGCACAGAGCATGTCATTCAAAAGGAAAAATAGTGTAAACAATTGTGACTATAAACACGACAGGTCATCAAATAAAATTACATTTCTTATGCCAGAGCAGCTGAACTATATTATTGGCACATTAGTAAAAATAACCATTAGCATATCAAGTCCACACATTTTTACCAATACTCCCAACAGGGGCGTTCACCCCATCCTTCACCCCCACCTCTACCCTACGAATTGGTCCAAGGGCCCCATACCTTGTCGTATTTCCAAGCGCAGCCCCTGTTCCTGTAAGTAATTCTGTACATGGGTAAGGCAGCGGTCACCAGTGCCTCCCAGGAGGTCAGAGTCGGGGCAGTCGCTGAGATCCAATTCAGAAGGATTTCCTTTTTGGCATAGAACAGGAGATAGGAGATCAGAAGCTTGGTGTGGTGAGAGCATTGGGCATCATCCTGAAACCCAAGTAAAGCCAATTCGGATGTCATTGGAATGGACATTTGCAATCTAAGGTTGATTTCTCCAAAGACCCCTGTCCAGTATAGCTTAACCTTAGGACAGTCCCACAACATATGAATTAGTGTGCCAACCTATGACTTGCATCGCGGGCAATGGGGATCCCTATCTGGGAAGATGTGATGCATTTTTTTGGGGGGTGAAGTGTAATCTATGAATAATTTTGACCTGGATAAGCTTATCTCCAGAGGAGATGACCAATTTAGGTCCCAGCTCTAGACAATCCTCCCAGTCCTCCCGATCTAGCGACAGGATGTCCTTCTGCCATAACTCCCATAATCTACGCAATCTAGGGGAGTACTTACTTATTAAGGCACAGTAAAGTGTCGATAGTGGCTTATTCAATTCCCCCGGTGAAAGCAGCGCCTCAATGGGCTCTTCCTGGAGGGATAATATACGCGGGAATTGAGCACGGATAGCATGTTTAAGCTGCAGATATCTAAATTGCATTCAACGAGGTAACCCAAAAGCAGCAGATAATTCCGAGAAGGGGGTCAGGGCACCTTGCGTAAAGATATCCCCCAGGGTTGTAATGACGTACCGTGCCCACACCCGTGGGTCCGGCACAGTCCTCAGGTGGGGCAATTGCAGATTCCCCCACAGTGGTTGGGCCGGAGACCATCGATCCGGTAACATAAACCGCTTCCTGGCCGCCACCCACGCCCACCATGTTGCCTGCATGGGCCCAGGAGAGGCCGAGTATGTCTTTGGACCCCTGTAGGCAAAATTACGTAGTTTGGCCAAGGAACCCAGACAACTCGCCTCCAAACACATTGCCGCGTTGGCCCTAGACCCAACGAACCACCAATGAACCGTGACTAGCATAGCCGCCCACCAGTATACCTGAAAGTTAGGGAGAGCCAGCCCGCCCAAATGAGCCGGCAACCACAGGGTAGCCCGCGCCATTCGGGCGCCACGTCGCTCCAGATAAACAAACTAAGGGTCGTGTTAATCTCAGTGAAGAAGGAAGTAGGGGCATATATGGGGCTATTTCTAAAAATATAGTTAAATTTGGGGAGAATTAACATTTTAATAAGACTAATGCGTCCTAAGATGTTAAGTGGGAGTTTATTCCAGGAAGAGCATCGCTTTTTAAGATCAGCAAGCAGCGGTCGGAGGTTCTTATCTATATAGCCCACTGTCTGCCTAGTAACCACCACCCCTAAATACCGAAATTCATCAACCCAACCCAGTGGCGAGGGGGCGGCAGTCAGCTTAGCGTTGTCGTCTATAGGAAACAACACGGATTTCGCCCAGTTGATTTTGATCCCGGAAAAGAAACCAAACATATCAAAAATCTGCAGGGCCGCCTGTAACGAGGGTATATAAAATTATATATATTAGACTGTGTGTGTATATATATATATATATATATATTCTTGCACTGCCTAAGCGGATGCTATATACTATATACACTGAATTAGCTGTATATAGTCTACTACACTAAAGGCATTGCATATATATACTAGTAAGGTGTATGTATGTGTGTGTATATATATATATATATATATATATATATATATATATATTCTTGCACTTCCTGACTATATACAGATAACCCTATCTACATATCTATCTTTATATCTATCTTTTTTTTTGTTTTTATCTATCTATCTATCTTTATATCTATCTATCTTTTTATCTATCTATCTATCTATCTTTTTTCTCTCTTTTTTTTACACAGTAAAATGCTAACTAGCTAAACTGCCTGTATTCAGGAACCTAAGCTATCTCTCTAACACCACCTCCAACACACTACATAGAGCCGCTGTACAAGCGGCTTTATATAGTGTGGGGCATGGATTGAGGCTGCTGTGCAGGGATTGGCTAGAGGCACCCTGCCTTTAGCCAATCAAAGCTCTCACAGCAGGCAGCCTGCTGATTGGCCAAAGCATGCAGGTCATGGGCATGCTTTGGCCAATTAGCGGGCGGCCTTCCGCCACCATTTGAAAACATTATGGGGAGCTGCGAACGCCCCATAATGTTCTGGGAAACCCAAACAAACGAACATCAAGCCCATCCCTATTTGTATGCAGTGTAGTAACCAGGTTAGGGAGCTGAAGCATGAAAGATTGAGGGAATGCATGCAGGAGAAAACTTCTCATCAATCACTCACCACATGGCTGGAGGTGAAGACTCCTGGGGCTGCCATCTCTGCTTCTCCTCCCAATCCTCTCCCATTTTCAGACAGAGCAGGCACATGTGTATATGGGAATGTGGGAGAAGTCAGCCACACCCCTGCCCACCATCTTAATCAGCCCGGGAAGAAACTGCAGGCTAATAGAGAGTCCCTAAAGGCTGCCAGCCACATCTATATAATCACCAGGCAAAGAAAGCTGTGCTGCGTTGTGCCCGGCGGACAAAGTCAAAGACAGCTCTTGCCGCCAGCGACCCATTGAAGCCCCGGCCTGGTAGCGGATGACCGCATATAGCCTATGGGCTGCCCTGGTCTCAAATTTGGGGGTAAGCCCCTAAGCACCCACCCTGCTTTTCAGTGTTCTATATCACAAAGATGTGAACAAAAAAAATGTTGAAAACATATCCATCAAAATGTGTTGTGGTGCATTGGCAACCCATTCTAACCTATTAGGCTACCTTGACATGAGGCTTTTAACTGCCCTGTGAAAATTTTGGGAGCCAGCAGAAATTGATAGATATTTTCTTGTATTTTATTGAGAATTAACAATGTCTAATCATCATATTTTTTGGCACTATTTTACTTTTAGGTCCTTCAAAAACTTGGGCGAACCATAGAAACCAAAGATGAGATGTTTGAGCAATGTTCTTATGAGTTTAACAAGCAGCAGGTAAGGGGTCAAATGCAAAAAGACATAAAAAGTCAACTGTTAAAAACACTGAACGCTGTTTATCATAAAGGGTTGCTTAATTTCAATTTCCAATTTTGAATGTATGTTTAAAAGATTGATACACTCAAAATAGATATTTCAATAATAGGTGGATGTTGACAGACTCAACCCCCACTAGCTTCATAGGATTATTAGGGGTTTATTTTTTATTGAACGTGGAAACCAATCAGAATCCTTGGATTTTATTTACTAAGGACAAATAGACTGTGCAAGGAAAATAAAAAACAGCATTTTTGTTTGCATGTGATTGAATGATGGAAATAGAGCTTCACCACATTCACTTATCTCTGGGTCTTTACTAAATTAACTCCATTGTTTCATTTGCCAACACCCCACTGCCATAACTATTAGCAGGAGTCACTCTCTGTGCTGAAACATTTATTTTACTTACAAAAAATACATTAGTGAAAATAATGCCTAATACACATAATGAGAAAATCGGACGAAAAATAACGCTTTTGAATCGATTGTCCAATAATCTGATCGTTAGTACACAGCTTTCGAGAGCCAATCATGACAGTTCATGCAAAATTATCCAAAGAGACAAACATGAAAAATGTTCTTGTATGATACCAGACTTTTTATTTGAGACTAACATGCAAAAGAAAAAACAGATGATCGTTCGCCCGATATGCTCATTGTGTGTACGAGGCTTAAGACTTCCTGTGTTGCAGTAGGAGAAATGAAACTCCAGGTTTAGGGAAAGCCACTGGGCATTTCAGCTTTATGTAGAAACAGGTTTTAAGAGAGTGTATATCCAACAAAAGCAACCAATGTCTATTCACTACAATGGCTGACTATATTAACTAGCATGAGTAAGGCTTACTTTAAGAAAGCTGTACAGTAGGCTGGTCTGCAGTGCACACAAACAGTGGTATTACTAAGTGATGTATCCAATGCTGTCTGTTTTCTGTAGTACATCTTTTTAGTGGTTCTTTAAATTAAGAAAAGTAACAACAATTCTTATTTCAGAATGAAGGTAACAGATTATACAAAGATTTAAGGGCTGTTTTCAGTGCTGTAAAAGGTAAGACATATTGTAACAAATTTTTTCTAAATCCTACATTTTTTTTTGTTTACAAAATGCTTTATTGGAAGGGTAGGTACAAAGAGTAATTACTAGAGTTGAGTGAACCCAAACTGTAAAGTTCCGGTCCGTACCGAACTTTGGGGTGTCCGTGACCCGGACCCGAACCCGAACCCGGACATTTGAAAAAAAGTTTGGGTTCGGGTTCAAGCGAAACAAGCGTTTCACTGGTTTGCCCTTAGAAGCCATCACAGCCATGCCTACTAATGGCATGGCTGTGATTGGCCAGTGCATCATGTGACCCAGCCTATATATGAGCTGGAGTCACGTAGTGCTGCATGTCACATGCTCTCAGGCTAGTGTAGGGAAAGGATGCTCCCGGCGCTGTGAGGGACAGATTGCAGATATAACAACATCTCATCCTGCATTACAGAACGATATGATTCTGGACTAGGTAGAGATTACTACTACTACTGCTTTGAGGGGCAGATTGCAGATCTCATCCTGCATTACAGAACAATCTGATTCTGGACTAGGTAGAGTTTACTACTCCTGCTTTTAGGGACAGATTGCAGATCTAATAACATCTCATCCTGCATTGCAGAACGATCTGATACTGGACTAGGTAGAGTCTACTGCTTTGAGGGCCAGATTATTGTTCTAAAATCATCTCCTAGTTCTATAGGGTCAGGTTCCTGCTGTTGCTGTAAGGGCCAGATTATTGTTCTAAAATCATCTCCTAGTTCTATAGGGTCAGGTTCCTGCTGTTGCTGTAAGGGACAAATTATTGTTCTAAAATCATCTCCTAGTGCTATAGGGAGAGGTTCCTGCTGTTGCTGTAAGGGACAGATTATTGTTCTAAAATCATCTCCTAGTGCTATAGGGAGAGGTTCCTGCTGGTGCTGTAAGGGACAGATTATTGTTCTAAAATCATTGCCTACTGCTATAGGGTCAGGTTCCTGCTGTTGCTGTAAGGGACAGATTATTGTTCTATAATCATCTCCTAGTTCTATAGGGAGAGGTTCCTGCTGGTGCTGTAAGGGACAGATTATTGTTCTAAAATCTTCTCCTGTTCTATAGGGAGAGGCAGAATAGACATTTAGACCGGCCTCACACAGCCATTGGTATACTTGTTTTTTTGAATATGCCTCAATATTTTGGGGGCTACCCCAATTAGAAAAAAAAAACAAACAAACAACAAAAAGTGTTGGCTACCTCCTCCTCCTCCTCCTCCACTACCGCCACTTCCACCTACACTGCCACGGTCACGGCCTAGTTAACCTCTAGGCTCCTACTCCACATCCACCCCCCCTTCCCATTTTTATTTTTTTTATTTGATTTTAAGTTATTTTTCCTATCCCCATTTTTTTTGTAGGGCACTTGTCCTACTCTTACCTCCATTTTACTTCCTTTTGCAGCCCTCTAGCACCTGCCAGGACTTTTTTACAGCCATTTTTGTGCCGAAAAGTTTGGGTCCCCATTGACTTCAATGGGGTTCGGGGTCCGGGGTAAAGTTCGGGTCAAGTTCGGTACCGAACCCAAACTTTTCCGCGAAGTTCCGCCGAACCCGAACATCCAGGTGTCCGCTTAACTCTAGTAATTACAAAATATTTTAACAGTGTAATCAAAGAGGTAGACCAATAATACATAGTATGAAAGAAATCAGGTAATGAATTATACATAAGGAAAAGTTAGTCATTAATTATATATTCCCAAAGAGCCCATTTTTCTTTGTATGAATTAATTTGGTCATGTAAAGTACAATGGATAAATTCTGTTAGTCTAATTGTAGACATTCTAGAGATAACTTGTTGCCATGAAATACAAGGGGTACGCCAATTGCAAGCGATCATCCAGATGATTGCACTACAAAGGGTATGCAACAATCTATTGATGTGTTTAGGAACATTATGAACATTACTGAATAGAAGGCATATTTGAGGAGAAAGAGTGATTTTATCAATCGTTAATTTATCTGCGATGTTAAAAGTGGATTTCCATATTGAATCTATATGTTTACAGTCCCAGAATATATGTAAAAGGGTAACTTCATTTGGGCAGCCTCTAAAACAGTTGGGGGAGCAATTAGGGTAGTATTGATGTATTCTAGTAGGAGACATATACCATCTAGTCATAAGTTTATATGGGGATTCACGGATAGCAGGGGAACAGCAGCTCTTACGGAGATTGCCAATCATTGTATGCCAGTCTCTTATAGAGATACTGCAATTGAGTTCTTGTTCCCATTGGAGCATAGGTTTAGATTTATCTACATTTTGGGGGTTGATACAGAGTTTATATAGGGCAGAGATCTGTCCTCTATCTCTAGAGGAGGAAATACATATTTGTTCTAAGGGAGAAGGAATATTGAGGTTATGAATTGTATAGTGGGAGGAGTAGAATTCTTTGATCAAGATATAATTAGGAAGTTCAGAGGCAGGGAGATTATAGGTGTTGCATAGGTGTTCAAAAGTAGCAAAAAGATTGTTTTGTGTGAGGGCTTTTAGGCTGGTATGTCCCGCTTGTTTTCATAGGATAAACCCATCGGGATTGTTGAATGCTGGAGGAAAGCGGGAGTCACCGAGAAAAGAGGCTAGTATAGAAGTGTGTGGGGATAATTGTAAAGAGTTTTTATATTTTATCCATATTTGGAGAGAATGAGCAACAATTTTGTTAAGCTTATAATTTTTTTTTTAATTCGATATGTTGGACCAAGCAATGTTCTCCAACCTAAATGGGTAGATGGCGTTGCGTTCAAAAGTCATCCATGGTATTGAATTAATAGGGCTAGACCCTTGTGCAAGTTGTAGGAATCTGGCGGAGAGAATGTAAAACCAAAGGTTAGGTATTCCCAAACCTCCCAATGTTTGCGGTCTATGGAGCAATGCATTGTTGCATCTGGGTCTACCTCCCATCCATATAAATTTGTTAATAGATCTCTGGATCGATTCCAGTTTGTTTTTGGGTATTAATATTGGGGGGGGGGGCTCTAAAATAGTATAGAAGCTTAGGTAAAATGACCATTTTAACGGCACAAATTCTTCCCAGAAAGGAGATACAATAATTAGCCCAAATTTTAAGAAGATTAAGGATGTTATTGAAGAGATTGGGATAGTTAGCTTGAAATAGCGTGTTATATGAAGTTGTGATATAGATGCCAAGATATTTAAATGAGGATGAACACCATTTGAAGGGGAATTGATTTTTTAATTTTTCTAATAGATTAGGTTGTATATTAATAGCTAAGGCTGAACATTTATCCAAGTTTACTCCTAAGCCTGAAACTTTGTGGAATAGATTTAGTACTGAGTGTAGATTTGGGATTGATTCCAGAGGGTCTGTGATGAATAACATCACGTCATCCGCATACAAACTCATTTTGAATTCGTCCTGGGCTTTGGGGTATCCTTTAATTTTAGGGTGGTCTCTAAGAGCTTGTGCCAAAGGTTCAATAGCAAGGGCAAAAAGGAGTGGGGATAAAGGGCAGCCCTGCCTAGTGCCTCTTTTCAGAGGGAAAAGTTGTGAATTGCAGCCGGGTATTTTGATTCTAGTTTGGGGATTGTGGTATAGTGCATTAAAACCTCTGATAAAATTATTGGGCATGCCAACTTTAGCTAGTATATAGTTTAAATAATTCCAACTTACATTGTCAAAGGCTTTATGTATGTCTAAGCTGATTAAGCCGGTTGGAAGTAGTGAGGAGTTAGCGTCTTGGATTATATTCGATATAAGTCTAGTATTGTCAACAATTTGCCTACTGGGGATGAAGCCAGTCTGGTCTTTGTGAACTAGAGATGTGATTACTGTTGCAAGTCTATTGGCTAGAAATCGAGCAAAGATTTTAATATCATTATTTAGGACCGAAAGGGGGTCTAAAGTTTTGTGGTAAGGAATGATCCTTTTGGGGTTTTGGGATCAGTGATAGATTTGCTAGAAGCATGTCATTAGGGAAATCATTTCCTTTCAATATATGGTTGCAAAGTTTGGTCAACCAAGGAGTTAGCATGTTAGAACATTTTTCATAATATGTTGTTGAAAATCCGTCTGGGCCAGGTGTAGTGGATGTTTTGAGGGATTTAATAATATCGTTAATTTCTGTCTCGGTACAGGGTGTATTAAGCTTAAAAATTTGGAGGGAGTAAGAGAGGGTAGTCTAATATTATCTAACCAGGTCTGAGCTTCTCCATTTGGGGGAGGATGAGGATTGGACAGTAAGTTTTGATAGAAGCTGGTGAAGATGTCCATTACTTCTTGTGGATGTGATACTGTATTAAGCTTGTAGACATGAGTAGGGGAAATCTGTTGTTTAAGTTTCCTGGCAAACATAGTGGAGGTCGAATTGCTATGGAGAAGGAATTTTGCTTTTGAGAATCTGAGGGTTTTTTCGGTGTCCGCAGAAAATAAAGAATCTAAAGAGTGTCTTAGTTTGTATTTGGTTATTTATGTCGGTAGAGGGAGAATTAATAGATTTTTTATATAGATTATCTAATTGTAAAGTCAGAGTCTTAATATCCCTTATTTTATCTCTGTTTTTAATGTAAGCAATTTTGATTAATTGGCCTCTAATAACGGCCTTATGAGCCGAACAAAGGGATTGTATTGAGATATCATCAGTATTGTTAAGTTTAAAGTATTCTTCTAGATAAGATGTTATTTCTTTTATTGTTATAGGGTCTGAGAGTACAGAATCGTTAATTCTCCAGTTGTATGGGATGGAGGAAATACCTATTTGTGAGGTCTCAAATATAGTGATTTGGTGGTCGGACCACGGGCATGGATGTATCTCGGCTCTAGTAGAGTTGGCAAGTAGTATAGGTGTGCAGAATACGTAGTCTAGTCTGGCGTAGCTATTATGGGGATGGGAATAAAAGGTGTATGTTCTGCAACCTACATTATGAGCACGCCAAGTATCGATAAGTTGGAAACGTATAGGGAACGGGTTAATGATTTAGGGAAGGCCTTAGTGTGGGGAGTGATGGAGCTTCTATCAAGGGATGGGTTAGCCGCTAAGTTAAAATCTCCGCCAATTATTAAGTGAGAAGACTCGTGTAGGGCGAGGACCTCAAAGAAGGACTTAAAGAAGTGTGTGAGACGTTAGGGGCATATACTGAAGCTATTGTGACAGCTTTTCCTCCAAGAGATCCTTTAATTATTATATATCAACTTTCAGGATCTTTAAAAACTTTTTGGACATCTAGTATAATATTATTTCTGATGAATATTGCTACGCCTCTAGATTTGGAGGAGTGGCCAGTACAGTGGTACTGTCTGAAGCTCCGGTCAAAATATTTAGGGGGTTATCTAATAAAAAGTGAGTCTCCTGAAGGAGAATTATGTCCGCACCTAAGCGTCTATAGTGCTTGAAGGCTTTTTCCTTTTATGAGTGGAGTTAAACCCCTGTACATTATGAGAAATTATTTTAAGTCCCATTGTGGTCGAAAAAGAGGGGTGATACGGTATGCATGAGTTTGCTATAAGGTGAGGTCCCTGAGGACATGATAATAAAATCAGTAGGGGAGGATAGATTAGACCCACTACACCTTGTAACCGTCATCAAAGATGAGAAAAAGCAGGGAAATTATGTGCACCTGATATGTATGTATAACTTCCTCTTTTTGTTTGAAACCTTCCAAAATAATAAGAAAAAAAGAACATTAAACAAATAAAAGATATGTAGCCAAACCAAAGGAGATCAAACTTAACCATAAAGCTTGATCTCGCAAAAACGTAGCTTGGACAAACACGTCCAAAGATTGGGCCACGCACATCCCCATCCGCGGCCAGGCAAGCCCCTGTGCAAAAAGTGTGCATGGGCCGTGACCGACAGCGGCACATAATGGGAGTACAGCCCAATTGGGGGGAAATCATGGTAATTCCAGACCCTCCAGATAAAATAGACAGTTTGGTTAAATGTTATAGGAAGCAAAATAAACATATTCAAATGATGGCACCACCTCTTATCGTAGACCAACACATCATCATTTGAGTTAACACGTAATATAGGCAGTGAGACTGAAAGATTCAAATAGGAATGTTAATTGTTGAACAGTTATCTATTCGTGACTGCTGCCATATTCAGATTAGACCTACATGCTGTCATAACATTTAAATTAGGGTTAGTTTATATGTAAAGCGACTAGGAAACCGGTGCCCACATCAATTGACCAGCCTGTCTTAGTACATCACGGCCAGACCTCGACCAGGTGAGGCGCCACCACAGATGGTGTGTCATTCTCAATAACACAATTATCACAGCGCCTTTTATTATCGTTTGCAATATAATGTCTAGGCCTCGATGCACCCAGAACAGGTAGTGGGACCAAGTGTAAAGATATTTATACCAGCAATGAACTATTACAGTTTTTATATGGCAAAAACGTATTACTATAACTCCAAGACAGATGCACAAATCTAAAATATAAAAAAAAAGGTAAACAAAATTCCTGATGGGAAAGCTGTCCAGGAAAGGTAGTCAATATTCTAATAATATTTGTGAATAAACAATACCAGAGTGAATAGTTCTCTCGGGTGTGGCCAGTTTATAAGGTTCAAACCGAAAAATTATAGATGTCACTGGCTGTGTTTAATTATAGAATAAAAGGCATTTGAATATCAACAAAGTGGGGGAGAATATTCTGTGTTTTACTGCCATCTATCGCTGAAAAATGCTGTTGCAGTCTGCGACAGCATTTGTATCTAGAAAATATCTTTTAGCATAGTCACTCTAAAGTTTTTGATAGCACCTTGCAGTCGGAATGCCGGAAAAAGAAAATGTAAGAAAAGAAGGAGAAAAGTAACCTCAAACCGTGAAAACCTACATTCAAACAACTGTGGCGAAAATGCTGTTCCATAGTAAAGCCAGAGAGAGATCAGTTACTTATCTCGGGTAATTCTGCATAGTCAGTAACATGGGACAAAAAGGAGGATCCATAACTTAGTTATGCTTTGTTATCTCTGAATGGTTGACGCCATCTACGTTGATCACGGCGGGAGGCCGGAGTGTTCCAAATAGGTGAAGGACGTGGAGAATTTTGTAATTTGAGAGGCGGTTCTGGCTCCAACAGACCCAGCTTAATTAGCAATTCCTTCCCTTCGCCTAGGTTAAATACTGTGTAGGTTGTACCATTGTGAGGTACGGTGAGTTTAAAGTGGAAGCCCCAACGGTATCTTATTCTGGCCGATTGAAGGACTGAGGTTACCTCCTTCATTTTTCTTCTCTCCAGGGTTGCCGGAGAGATGTCCAGAAAAATTTGGATTTTACATCCATCAAATACGATGTTGGGGGTACCTCTGGAGGCACGTAGGATTTCTTTCTTAATTAGAAATTCCTTCAGGCACATTATAATGTCACGGGGTGGTTTGTCCGCTGGGGGCTTGAGTCTGAGCGCTCGTTGCATTCTGTCACATTTAAAGGCCTCTACTGGAGTATTTGGTAATAGGTCTTGAAACTATTTATTCATAGCTGGGATCAGATCGGTCACCGTCTCTGCAACCCCTCTAACCCGCAGGTTGTTTCGCCTGTTGCGATTATCCAAATCTTCCATTTGGGTCTGAACAAAGGAAAAACTTTCAGCAAGAGATTCGAAGTCCTTTCTCAAATCATTGTGGGCGAGAGCTAGTTCGTCGTGTTTGGTCTCTAGGTATATCGGTCCGATTGCCAAGGCTGTTATTTCAGAGGAGAGAGCATTGGTAGATTTATGCACCTCTGACTGTATTTTAGAGGCCAATTTTTCGTATATGATTGTAAGGCTTTTGTCAAGATCTGCTTTTGTAAGTTGAGAGGACTTTTCGCTGTTTGGATGTGCGTTAGGGGTGGATGGAGAAGCAGTGGCTGAGACCTGTTTTTTAGTGCCATTTTGACTCATCTTCCCCTTTTGAGCTGATCGTAACAGGTAGTTAGTAAGGTTGTGCTGGTTTGAGCGGCGGCTGCGCGCCTTCTTACTACCTGTCATACAAGGGTATATCTCTTCTCCTGCCTTCTTACACTTGGTTGGTTTTACAGTGGGTTGGTCATGCAGTGATCATCTGGAGGGATCAGGACTGGTGAAGCGATTATAGGGCTAGTTCATTTTCAATCGTGTAGTGGAGGGTGCAGAGGTGCGACCCCCAGTTATATAGGGTCAGGTCCAGGAGGGGTTGGGGAGATATATTGATGCAGTCCCCCATATAAAGCATGGGATAGATTGTAGTGGAGGAAGGTACTCCGGGCCTCAGAAGGCCGCCCCTCGTGTCTCCTTCAAGATCCTTTTTCAGGGCTTTAAAAGAAAAATGGGGGGCAATCCCTGTCAGGGCAAGGACCCAGAAGGGTAATTTGTATGTCTACAGAGGTGGATGGAGGAAAGGGGCTCCAGAGACCGGGTTACAGGGTCCGGAAGCGGTAGGTCGCAAAAGTCGCGGCCTCGATTTTTGGCGTCGCGGCCGTCAGATGCCAATCGGGGCGATACAGGGCCCAAAATGTAGCAGGTGTTGTGGGGAGTTGGATTGGGGTGTTTTTATTCTCACCCTCCTTTTCTGTGTGAGGATTCCCGAGGATTGTCCCAGGCCTGTGCGGAGCTCTCCAGGAAGCGTCCATCCACGATCGCGTCAAGCCACGCCCCCCTAAATCCTACATTTTAAGGCCCTATTCAGATGGGGTGAACTCTGTCAAGTGGATCCGCCTGCTCAGCGAGGGATCTGTCCACTGATCCCCGCTGAATAGGCGGGTGGCAGGTTCGTGTTTGCTCCTCTATGCAGAGCAGACACGGACACAGCCTGCTGTTCTCTATGGGGTGGTCGGATGGAAACGGACCACCTGTCTATTTCCATCCGACTGTCATCCGATCTGTCAGACAGATAGGGAATGGATCCCCATCCGTCTGTTTTTAGTGGACAGGATCGGATGCTGGCGGGTGTCAGCGGATGGTCCAATCGGGTCCACCTGAAAAACTGACAGGCGGACCCAATTGCTCAGTCAGCGTAAAAGGGACCTAATAACAATTTGCAGAGATCTGTAGGACAATGTTATCTCCAATATTATGTATGTATGGTTGGTTTAGTTTTGTAAAATATTATACACACTTATCCCAGGACACACTAGCACTGTGCCAGAAATGTAAGCGGAGCTGTGCATGCACAACTATATGTACATTTGCAGAGGATTGCGAACAGGCAGGTAGGTATATTTTATTGCAGATGAGAGATTGCATATTTCTCTTCTGCAATGAAGAGCTTGCCTGTTCCCAATATTTTTAGCCCTTACTTTCACACTGGGGGCTAGTTTCAGCAGGGATTTACCGATGTTATAGAGGCGCTACGGCGGCGGGAGTGGTGTGCTATTAACCCCCCACAAGGGGTTAAAATGGGGCTAAGAGTGCCGGCGCTCCACTCTTCTGAGACGTGTGCAGCCATTTCGGAAGCGCTGCCCCATTGTTTTTAATGGGCAGGGGCGGTGGAGGAGAGGTATATCATCGCTCACCGCACCACTCCAAAGATGCGGCTTGCAGGACTTTTTGTAACGTCCTGCCAGCACTCCGGCATTCACATTGGGGTGGATGGGGAGGGATTTTTGAGGAGCTTTACAGGCGCTATTTTTAGCTAAATAGCACCTGTAAAGCGCCTCAGTGTGAAAGGGGTCTATGTTCCCCTTTTAGGCTGGATTCACATATACATGCAAATTGGATGTGTTTTTAACTGCATCTAATTCGCATAACATGTGAATGTGACCAGCTTTCAATGGAGCCGGCTCACACATGTGTGGGGCGGCTGCAGTGCAGTTTTGAAAAGGGTTCTGTGTGTTTTCGGGTCCGGTTCAGGTGCGATTTCAGATAAAAATTTGCACCTGAATTGCACCTAAACCTGTGAAAAGAAACGCACCGGACTGCCGCACCGAAACCGTGGCCGCATATATGTGAACCCAGGCTAAGTGGTCATGAACATGGAATTATTCTGTGCTAGGAGTTAACGAATATGTGAGTGTGATATACTTAGAATAAGCAAGTGAGAAATATGGGTTTTCTGCTCTCCTCTTGATGCAGATACTGCAGGCTGCACCTTTGTCATACCTCACACTTAGATCACCAATAATCCTGTATCATCAGCTCTATTAAATGAGCCAAAAAAAATGAAAACTTAGTTTGTCAGATCATTTAGAAGAGAGAAAACACTATTACAAATTTGCATCTCTTCCTTGTAATTAATTCATATTTTTTTTAGATAATGAAAGCCGATTCATATCTGTAAAACCAATAGTCTCATTTGAAACCACAATTACTAATTCTCATTGTTGACCTTTTGGATTTATTTTTAAACTAATGTAAAAAAAACTGCACACATAGAAACAGATTACGGTACCCACATTTTACACGTACTGCTGCAAACCTTTGTGAAAGTGGCAATCTTCCAAACCAAACTTTCCGAACCAGGATTCTTGTAGAGTGCCAAGCACCATATCTGACCTCTATACCTCTGCATCAACACGTTTACTGGCACCAGGGCAGGACATAGTAAGCTTCCACTCAGCACATATGACATGATGGGTGCTATTAGATCAGTGTTACTTTTTCATCTTGCGGCGCGCCAAAAATATTTCATGGCACACCTGAAAAGATTTAACATTTTTTGTGATGAAGAACTTCTTTATTTTTACATATATATTTAATTTTAAATTTAATGTGAAGGATGTGCCTGCTTTCGAGAGCAAATCAGATTGAAATGATTGTAATCTTCTTTGTACTTTCACTCGCTTCCTTGCTTTTCATTTAACAATTTCTCTTTCAGATTTCCAGACATGATTAAGTATTTCCCCATCGCTAAACAATGAACAAACTTTATTTATACTTTTTAGGCATCAAAATTAGAATGGAACGGTCTCTATTATTATAATAGAATTAGAGCGATCAAGTTCTCGCGAGATCTCGCACAAGTCTCCCGTTACGAAAGGAACCAATGAATGACAGACTGACAGAGATTTTATATATGTTATATATGTTTTATATATGTTTATATATGTTGATATATGTTTTATATATGTTACTTTTTTAAATTTTGCAACATTGATTTACCATTTAATTTTTCAATATGTTCAAGGTTTCAAAACGCTAGCAATTTTAAATATTTTTTTTAATATTTTTCAATACTCCTATGGCACACCTGCAAATCTCATCTATCGCTGTATTAGATGAATGTGACATGTTAAAAAGCTCCAGCCCCTGTAAATGCACTGGTATTCCTACAGGGGGCAGAAATGCCAATAATGAGCTTCAGTCTTTTTTGTCAACTGTACAGCTTATAAAAAGGCCAACAAATAAATTAATCCTTATCAGGGACATTTTTGGAATGCAGTGGGCTTGTGTGCAAGAAAATAATTTGTCCCCACTGTGGACCTGCAAGAAGAGAAAGACACGCCATACAGCAGCCACCTACACCCTACACATGTACATTTAACCCCCCATTAAAAAAAAACAACTATTTCCAGTAATAAAGTGTTGTGCTCAGGGTGCCACACCAGATTACGCTGGTTAAATAAAACTTGAGTCTAACATGTACAACATACAGTATGTCAATCATTCAAGATAATTCAACTCTTTCCTTACATATGCTTTCCAGCCTGCCTTATGAAAAAACTATACAAAATAGGCAAGAACTACTTAGCAACCAGGCAACAAGGCAGTGAAAACAAACTTGGAAACCTTTACATCAGGATCACCCCATTCACATCAGAAGTCCTCTTTTACATCAGAGTTCATCTATACATCAGAGTCTCCTCTTACATTAGAGAAATTCTGAATGAACTGTCTGCACACTGCTATATACCCTTTTTAGCAAACTCTGCAATAAAAAAAGAGGAATTTTCAGTTCATACATACTGCAATACATGTTTAGGCTGGCCAACTGCATCAAAGTAATTCCCCTATGGCCAGTCCCTAACCTGCTCTGCAAAATGCAAATGCTACAGTGGATATAGTGCCAATATGTGCCAAACAGACACAAGTTAGAGGTGAGCTACAAGTTACAGGTCTAGCCACTGGGGTGGAATGTGGCCTGGTCAGTCCGTACCCAAATGGGGAGGTCTCCAGGAAGGATAGCGTGTGCCTATCCTTTCCCTACTCGTCTGGAACCTGTGCTTGCTGCTAATCACTGTCCTGTCAAATGGGTGCCTATACCAACACTACCCACCTGTGAAATGTGCACCAAGCCTGGAAGCCAGGGCCTTAAATAGGTTCTGTCTGACCCAAGATGGCTGCCAGAGTCACATGGGCAGTAGCATTCAAATGGATAGCCTCCCCAGTGACCCAGGAAACCAAGAGGAACCAAGTTCCTTTTGACTTATCCTCCAAATACAATGCCACTGCAGTCGAGCACCACCTACAATGGAGGAAATAGACTGCACCTGTCTACAAGCAGGTTAGGGACTGGCCATAGAGGGATTACTTTGATGCCTATTTTTTTATTGCAGAGTTGCTAGAAAGGGTATATAGCTGTGTGCAGAGGGTTCATCCAGAATTCCTAGAGGTAACATGTGGTCACACCCCTTTAGCACCTGATGGATTATATACACATACAAGCTATTGGGATTTGAGCACAGGTATATCTTATTGCTCTTACATCAGAGTACACCTATACATCAAAGTCTCCTCGTTCAACAGGAAGTTCTGTCCTGCTATAAATGCTTGGAAAGTGTGTAATTGGTTGCTAGGAACCTGGCAGCCCTAGCAACCAACAACAGCAACGATGACAGCAGCAGTAGGAATCTGGGCTAAAGGCTCCCTGAAGGGAAATGGAGACCACAGTTTGCCCCATATGTGAATGCACAGTGGGTACCATTCCACCCTGAGGATATGTAACTCATTTCACTTTTTTCGCATCTCATTTTCATTTTAATTCAACATAACTGTTTTTTTGTTTTTGTTTTTTTATTAAGCAATGCATGAAAGCTCTAAGAGATTGGCAGAAACGCTTCAAGTAATTTACAGAGCAGACTGGGATGGATACAATGACCTGAAAGCCATTGTAGAGGTAAATAATGTGCATAACTGTTTTAAAGTGCTCATAGCTATTTACAGAAAGTGAAAGCCAGGTGAACAGACAAGTTCCAGGATGAACAATAGAAGTGGTCAGGCAGATACAAGAGAGCTGTGCGTTTGTTTACATGCCGATGCAGCTGCTGTTGTAGTAGTTACTGCTGTAAAAGAGGCAATTTCAGGTTACAGACTTGCTCCATTCTAGAATGGTAAAGCAAATTACATAATGTCAAATAGTATTGAAGCAAACAACCAAGATAGGCTGAACTACATTAGCATGTTTGTATCTGTGCATAAATGTATTAGTTTTCCTATCCTGGGGGTTGATTTACTAAAACTGGAGCACTCAGAATCTGTTGCATGGTATAATTGTCTTCTAACTTCAGCTTCTTCAATTAGGCTTTGACAATAGAATCTGGAAGCTGATTGGTTTCTGTGTAGAGTTGCACCAAATTTTGCACTCTCCAGTTTTAGTAAATCAACCCCTAATGTAGCATCCTGCCCTAGGCTGGATAAATGTAGTTTTTGGCTCTGCTGTACTCAGCTTAACAACACAATATTCTAGGTCTGGTCAGGTCTATCCTCAAACCTGGGTCTTGATTGCTCTTGCTTGCCTCTGGAAGAAGCATCCAGAAATAGAATAGGAGTATCAATCTTTGGGACAACCCAACCCTTGGGAGGGAGGTCGATAAGGTGTGGCTGGGGAGAAGATAAATGTTTGGAAAGGCCTGTTTGGTGTCCTCTGGCCTGGGAGGCAGGATGTGTTACTGAAGAACTGTTGCTGTTAGGCTTTAACGTGTGCTTGGCTGGGGGCCTTGGAAGGTATCTGGACTCAAGGAAGCTGCTAGAGGAAACTAGCCTGTGGAAGCTTGGCTTGAGAGGTGGGTGACTTTAGCCTGCTTTGAAGATAGAGGCCAGAGGTTGCTACATGGACTGTGACTGCCCTTACAGTCACAAAATAGCTTGTTGTTCCCTCATCTACCTCCTACTGTAAAAAAATTAAAGAAGAAATACAGGCAAAACTTTTTTATTTCATTTTTGATAGAAGAAAGGAGGGTTATAACCCCGTCAGATTTTTTATACCATCTGTGCCCTATTGTGGAGATTTCCCTTCACTTCCTGTCCCATAGCCAAACAGGAAGTGAGCGGGAATCTCTGCAAATTAAGGAAATTTCTTGGGGACCACCAGGTCATCAGAACTAGTGTCCCAATTGGAAGATATACCCCTTTTTTGCTTTTCTGGGAACCCAAAATTTGGGATTTTTCACTTATAATGATAATGGTAAACAGGGCAAATTGAGAGGGTGAATCTCCTAACGGGGGCACAGACAGCAATAAAAACTGACAGGTATTCTAATCCCTCTCCACTCTATCCAAAACTAAAAAAAAATGTTTGCCTTTAGGCTGTTACTGTGGATTTTTCTTGATAATCTGTTCTCCTGCATGTGTTTTTGGAGTATCCTGCACCCTAATCCCTCTCTCCTATTCAAGTACTGCAATAAATCTACAAACAGACATCCCTAGACCTGAGTTTGTCGGTGTGCTCGGGAGCTGGTACCTGGGCTGGCAGCTTCTGAACAGTTAAGGAAGACCTGCATAGGTGTGCGCAACCTATTGCATTAGGGTATGCACCCCAAAGCTCAAACACACATGCCTTTCTCTGCAGCCTCAATTGCACTGGACAGTGAATGAACGGGAATTGCTCTGTGCTGAGCAGCTTCCTGTTCATTCACAAACTGAAGCATTACAGACAGTTTACTATGCTTCAGTTATGAATGGACAGGGTGAGTGAGTGTGTTCACGTAGAAAAGGAAGGCACAGGTAAATTACATATTTACTAGCCCCTTCCCCCACTCTCCATCCTGAAACATTCCTTGCAGTTGGGGGGAAAGAAGAGGAAGGAAACCAGCAGCACTGCAGGGTGGGCGGGAGGCCAACATGGGAGAAGCTCAGGCAGTAGGGGGAAATTGGCACTTCACATAGTGATTATGGTGTGCCCTGGCACACCTGGCACACACCCTGCGCACGTCTATGGAGACCTGGGTTATTTCCAGCAGCCCAGCATGACGATGTGGGGGGGGGGGGGCTAGAAGGTTGGAATAAAAACTAACTATGTTTTAGGGGGGACTGAGAGAAACAAACACTGCTGTGTTAATGCTAGTGATAGGCTACATTTTTTGACATTTTTGGGCGTGTCCATAGATCCACTTTAATTCCTTTAGTAGATCACTAATTTGTCTACGGCCATAGAAACATTTAAGTAATAATAAACATTTGGTTTTTGAACAGTTGCATGCTTAGCAGCCAAGTAAACACTAGATGACTATTTAAACACTATTTAATACACAGGATATTTTATACCAAAAACACTTAAATTTTCTCCTTTTCACTGGCACCAGCTACAGGACTATCAGTGCAGCTCCCCTGAACTTCCTGTCTGACAGCACATCCATTGAGTCTCATTGTTGCAAGGAACAGTTCAGCCAATTAGGAAGGAAGAGAAGGGGAGTGGCATGCACAGGATCTGTGTTTCTATCAATGCATGTCTATTCAGCTCTAGTCCTAAGGCACCACAACACAATTAGCAGGTGATTAAACAAAATGTTAATACCATGTTACAGGATACAGCCTTGTGTAGAGTTCTAATATTTTTAAGTAATGGTATAAAGCTTCACAAATAAAAAAGCCATTCCTTAGTTTAAGTCCAGACGGCGGTATAACAATACCGTATGTGAACAGAAGTATTTTTAATACATAAATTTGCGTGCAATTTAAATCTGGTTGGGACATATGGTGCTGGGAAGGATAAGCAATTGGTTGGGTGGAAGTGGCAGTGATAGGTTAAATGGGAATTTGGTTACTCAGAAGAAGATACTGTATTGGTACAATGATATCGGTAGAACTCTGCTGTCTGCATCTTAAATTGCTAATATATAATTATGTTATTTTTTAGAAGAACAATTTGTAAGACCAATCTTGTTTCTTGGTGCCTCTTTGCCCTTTTAGGTACCAGGGCACAAATGTAAGTCTTTATTCCATTGCATGGCCACTGCTCAGAATCCACAGTTTCCCAAAGTTCAAAAGACAAATGTGTTAATGAAGATAAGACATGTCTGCTATATACAGACCCCTGCTTTAGAAATAGTCAGGGTCAGGTTTCATTGAGCCACAAGTGTGACTTTGGAGTAGCCAAAAGAGGAATTTATGACACAGGATGTAACCTTGTAATAAATCTGTCTGCCAACAGAAACATTGAGATGCACTATGAGACAAATTTATTACAAGGTTACAGCCTGTCATAAATTTCTCCTTTGGCTTCTCCAAAGTCACAATTGTGACTGGATGACATCTGACCCTGAACACTTTTTAATTATGCATGTGTATGTAAGGGTGCTTCTAATTAGCATATGGTTGGTGCCAAATCCCTTAAAGCGGAGTTCCATACGTTTTTCTAGTTTATTAAAAGTCAGCACCTACAAAAAGTGTAGCTGCTGACTTTTAATAAACAGTAACTTACCTGCCTCCCGGTCCAGCGATGGCTGCGCCCCAAGCCTCGCTCATATCCCCCTCCTCCCTGGGGCACCGGCATTGCAGGTGTGGGCACCAGCCGTGGCTTCACGGCCGGGCACGCACTGCGCATGAGCGAGTCGCGCTGCACGTTCCCAGTGGCCAGGCAATCTTCTGGGACCCGTGACGTGTCCCAGAAGATTGCCAGGAGGGAGGGGCCACCTAGGGGGAGAGGAGGAGTCGCCTAGGCGGCCCAGAAGAGGAAAGAGGAAGAGGGACAGGAAGTCCCTCAGAAAATAGGGTATCCACTCCCCCCCCCCAAAAAAAAATGACATGCCAAATGTGGCATGTAAGGGGGCGAGGAGGGCTTAAAGCGGAAGTTCCATTTTTGGGTGGAACTCCGCTTTAAGCTCCCACCCCTTCTCCTTGTATAGGTCAACCACCCAATGCTGGCAGTTCTTATTCTTTGCCATATTGTACCTAACTCCATAGGTCTTCCAATGACATCCCCAGCCATTAAGCCAGCCATAGATAGATCAAAATTTGACAGATTCAGCAGAGACCAGCCGAATTTCAATCCATCTATAAGCATGCTGGTTCACGAAGGCTCCATCAAAGCCACCCCCCACCCCCAAGTTTCAGTTATCCCTCATCATTGCTCACCCCCCCTTCTCTCCTCTACTGGACTGAGTTGTCCAATCAAGTAGTGGAAATAAGAGGAAGGGAGGAGGAGAGAATTCTAGCCTCTTATCAACTATGACCAATCTCACCAACAAGGACTGTCCGATCACCCTATATTAAGATCACTGAGCAGGCAGATTTACTAGTATACCTTTATATACTGCATTGCTGTTTAAAAAAGTGTTTGAGGTGATCATGATTACATTATCTTTGAACTAACAAAGGTTGAGCATGCTTGCTTCCAAGGACTTCTATAAAGACAGTAATAAAGAATGTTATTATTAATTGGTATTATTCGACCTAGTATTTTTCTCTGAATGTTCATATCACACAGCAATCCTTCATTAAACAGAAACAACATTATACAAGTCAGGTGTTTATGTTCCCATGATATTTTATTATCTGTAAACTCCAAAATAGAACACATGTCACCTGTGAATGGTTAATTGTCCTTGGAACAACTGCAAGGTTTACTGTTTTTATTTCAGCTCAATAATTTGAATCTGCTCTGTGTTAGGCTTCATTCTACAGAATCATATTTATTTATGGTAATTACCCTATATATAAAAAAAATATTGCTTGTTCTGTATAGTATTTATCGGACAGCTCCCCCTAGTGGCTGGCACAATACACCAAAACATTAATGCTCCTTCCAGCAGGTTGTTAAACCAAATCCTGCTGGAGGGCTAACTTCATTATCAGGCATTTAAGGGAGGTCAGAAATCAAGTCACTTAATTCAGGGCTCACTTGTACACAGTTTCAACACTGTTAGAGAGACATTTACTTCACAAGGCCTCTCTTTACACAGGCATCTCTCTCCAGGGTCCCATTGCAATATCAAGGCCCTTGGAAAAGCAGGGCACAAGGTTTATGGTGTCTTTTAGGAGAAGGGGAACCCATGCAAACCATGTAATGGTGGTGAATTCATTGGCCGGCCAACTACCCCACTCCAAACCAGAGCCCAATATGGTGTCATCTTCTATACACTTCGCTTGTTCTCACTCTTCACCTCTTGGGTCAGAAAGTGAAGAAAATCTCTCTAAAAGAGGCCAGAATAGCAGTGAAACGTGTCAGGGGTTCTACCCCTTGTACACGCTATACAAAACTAAAAAAAAGGTTTTGGTTATAGATACACTTTAACATTACCCTGGCGGTACTCTTAAAGCGATCCTTTAACATATCTTAATTCCTAATACTTAAAGCGTTTGTAACCCTAAAAAAAAAAAAAAAAAAATCATGTTAAACAACACCTGGCTGATTCTGCCTGCTTATGCCCTCCCCCCCTGTAAACTGACCACGGTTTATCATGGCTGCTGAAACCTTGGTCAGTTTACGTGCCTCCGTCATCCGCAGTTTTCCACTGTCCTCTGTCCCTGTCCTCTCCCCTCTCCCCTCACTGCCTGTCAGCTAGTGACAGTGCCCGCCCCTCCCTCCTGCTGCTGAAATTACTGTGTAAATTACATGCAATCCCCTCTGTTAGAAAGCTTCCTATGCTCCAATGTCTGTGCTTTGTAAAAAAAAAATATGCACATTTCTACCTTAACCGCTTGCCGACCGCTGATCGGCATTTGACGGCGACAATGTGGCTCTGTAACGCAAAACGCCGTCATATGACGGCGGCCACGATACAGAGCCACTGTGATCGGGGGGGGCCAGGGAGCGGGTGCGGCGGCTTCGATTGCCGCCGGCCACCCGCGATGCCCCCCCCGGAGTGAAAGAGCGGAGGTCCGTGTATGTAAACACGGACCTCTGCGCGCCCACCGGCCGCCGTTAGCTTCGGCGGCGTGGGCGAGGGACCGGGGGGGGCTAGTGTCACCGAGACATAGCACCGGCGGCAGTATACTGCCGCAAAACGCAATGTCTCGGTGTAACAGCGGCAGTTTACGGCTAGTCGCCAGCCGTTCGCCAATTCCATCTTTACACGTATAAAAAAAAAATGTTTCGTGTCTGTAACCTCGTATCCTTCGAAAGATTGTCTCCCCTAACGTACATTAAATGTGTCATTAAAGTCGTCGTCCTCCCTCCCCGCCCGTGACAGTGATCGACTGTCCGTCAC
>BLSH010138769.1:0-16065 GCA_018402905.1 Glandirana rugosa
TCTCGTTGACTTTCCAACCTTATGGTGCGGGAAAAGTCAACCTGCGCTTTTGGTCTATAATCCGACCGCGGTCGTACGCCTCCTGTCCCTGTTCTCCGTCTTCGCTCCCGGTGGTGTTTATGAAAAATCGCGTAAAATATCTCCACTTCATTGGCCGATTAGAAGGTGACAAATAAAACGATAGCAGAATGGGATAAAACTGATCGACCCCCCCGGCCGACCTCTATCCGTGACCGCCTGGTGTCTCTCTGCTTCAGCTTGCGTTCCACCTAACGCGTTTCGTCACAGCGTAACGTCATCAGCCGATGCATAACGCCGACTTTTTTTTCCTTGACGTCGGGACCGACGTTTTGTTTATTTTTTTTTTACAAGCGTCCGTTGTGCGTGAGGCCTAAAATGCAAAAAAAAAAAAAAAATTTGAAAAAAATGGCAGAACAAAAAAAAAAAAAAACGACCGTTGGGCGGACGTCATTTCCACCCCGCTGTGTTATTGAGCCGAGTGAGCGGACGCTGGAGGGAGAGGATCGTCTCCGGCGCAGCCGGCGGGTACGGTAAGCGGCGGGAGGGGGGGGCACCTCTCCCGCCGCTGATAAAAGTGATCTTGCGGCGAATGCGCCACTAAGACCCCTTTTATCAGACGCAGAATCGGCTGCTGAAAAAAAAAAAGGTTTCTGAATGGTGCCCGCAGCTGCACCCACCATTCAGGCATCACCACTGATAGCCAAGGACGTATCCACACGCCCTTGGTCGTCAAGTGGTTAATCCAGGACACATTAATTACCCCGGTTGTTGTTCTGTGGCTGATTAAGGTGGCAATTAAACTCCCTTGGTGCCCCAGAACCTCCTGTGTGATTCATGTGTCCTGGATTAACCCCTTCAGCCCCGGAAGGATTTCCCCCTTTAGGACCGGAGCCCTTTTTGCGATTCGGCGCTGCGTCGCTTTAACTGACAATTGCGCGGTCGTGCGGTCGTTGTACCCAAACTAAATTTGCGTCCTTTTTTCCCCACAAACAGAGCTTTCTTTTGGTGGTATTTGATCCCCTCTGCGTCATTTCTGATCGCCGCTATAAACAAAAGAAGAGCGACAATTTTGCAAAAAAAAAACCAAATTTCTTACTTTTTGCTAAAATACAAATCCAAAAAAAAACATTTTTTTTCATCGGTTTTGGCGATTTATATTCTTCCTCATATTTGCGATAAAAAAAATCGCAATCGACGTTTATTGATTGGTTTGCGCAAAAGTGGTCGCGTTTACGGATGACGAGAATTCATTTCTGGGGTTTTTATTTATTTTATATTTTACTAGTAATGGCGGCGATCTGAGATTTTTAGCGCTACTGCGATATTGCGGCGGACATGTCGGAACATTTTGACACTTTTTTGGGTCCATTGGCATTTATACAGCGATCAGTGCTATAAAAATGCACTGATTACTGTGTAAATGCCATTGGCAGTGAAGGGGTTAACCTGCAGGGGGCGCTCTAAGGGTTAACTGTGTTCCCTGGGCGTTCTAACTGTGGGGGGGCTGCCCTAGCTGGGGAAGGGAAGCGATCACAGCCCTTCCCCCTCTCACAGAACGGAGGTCCGTGTTTACTTTACACGGACCTCCGTTCTTTCACTCCGGGGGGGGGCATCGTGGGTGGCTGGCGGAGATCGAATCCGGCCCTCCGGACACAGTGAGCGCGCGGGTGCGCCTCCGGCGGCGCGCGCGTGCTCACAATGCTCGTTATCGCAAGTGGTTAAAGGGCCCGTTTTTTTTTTTGTTCTGCCATTTTTTTCAGATTTTTTTTTTTTTTTTTAGTGTAAATCTGAGGTCTTTTTGAACCCCCGGATCTCATATTTTGGAGGTCCTGTCGTGCTTTTTTCTATTACAAGGAATAAAAGTGATCAGTTTTTTTGAAAAAAAAAGAACGGTGTAAAAATAAAAAGTAAAAAGCAAAATAAATAATTAAGAAAAAAATTAAAAAATTGAAAGCGCACCGTCCTTGCGAGCTCGCGCGCAGAAGCGACCGCACACGTAAGTCGCGCCCGCATATGAAAACGGTGTTCAAACCACACATGTGAGGTATCGCCGCAATCGTTAGAGCGAGAGCAATAATTCTACCACTAGATCTCCTCTAAACTGGTAACCTGTAGAATTTTTTAAATGTCGCCAATGGAGATTTTTAATTTGCAAAGTTTATCGCCGTTCCGCGAGCGGGCGCAGTTTCGAAGCGTGGCGCGTTGGGTGTCATTTTACGCGGCGTAACTTCATCTTTTCACAATATGGAAACAAATTGGCCGAACTTTACTGTTTTCTAATTTTTTAACTAAAAAAAAAACCTGAATTTATTAAAAAAAAAGCACGCTTGTAAGACCGCTGCGCGAATACGGTGTGACATAAAGTTTTGCAATGACCGCCATTTTTTTTTTTTATTTCAATAGATTTTTATTGAAAGATTTAACATTACATGTTGGAAAATAGAAGGAACATGTGTGTTAGTGACATCTGAGATCGCATGTTATGCGTTTTGTGTTGGGTCCCAACCTCAGAGCGTCCGCTTCATAGGGGTGTATGAGGCCAGTCATTTGGTTATTCCTGGTATTTGTATGATTTGCCTTGATTACCCTCCCACTCTGCTACACCCCTATTGGGATCCTGCTGTGTGACATCGCGGGTGGGCAACCTGTAGTTCCTGAGTACTCCGAAAAGGGACCCTCACTGTACATTTCAGATGTTTAACAAATATCATTTTGATTAAGACTTCATACACACGGACGTTTTTTGACGCCGGCGTTTTCTGGCATTTTTTGCAGCTCTCCATGTTAGTCAATGGCCCCATAAAAACGCCACCGTTTTTGAGCTGTAGGTGGCGTCGGCGTTAGTGAGCTGAAACCTAGAACCCACGGCCAGCGCGTTCTGAGGCTGTAACGTTTTGTCGTTTTTTGACACCTACGCCACAATATGCCAAGAAACGCCAACATATGCCACCTATTATTATACCGGCGTTTTCTGGCATTTTTTGCAGCTCTCCATGTTAGTCAATGGCCCCATAAAAACGCCACCGTTTCTGAGCTGTAGGCGGCGTCGGCGTCAGTGAGCAGAAAGTAGAACCCATGGCCATCGCGTTCTGAGGCTGTAACGTTTTGTCGTTTTTTGACGCTGACGCCACAATATGCCAACAAACGCCAACAAACGCCACCTAATATTGTACCGGCGTTTTCCGGCGTTTTTTGACGCCGACGTTTTTAGGTTGAAAAATAGCAGAGGGATGATTTTTTTTTAAAAAACGCCTATTGACGCCGACGCTCACTAACGCTCAAAAACGCCGATGCATAACGCCGAAAGACGCCGACCTTTTTTTCCTTGACGTCGGACCCGACGTTTTGTTTATTTTTTTAGAAACGTCCGTGTGTAGGAGGCCTAAATCAGTGTACATTTAGCTGTTAAACAATTAAATGTTACATATATAAACCTTTCTTAGAATCGTGCTAAAGGAGCACCAATGAAGGAACAGGAAAGTGAAAGAGAGGGAGGTAGAGGGGAGGATCAGAACGGGCATATGCCAGTCTCAGTTGACGTTCTGTTGGATAGTTATAGGGCAGTCAGTGTATAGTTCTTGGAGTCCATGGCATGTTGGATGTGTGCACTGCAATGGCTATAGGCGTTATATTTGGAGGGTGCATGAGGGGTCATTGACCCAGGCGTTCCACTGGTAATGAAACTCGTGAGTCTTTAGGTGGGCCTTAGCATAGGCACATTCATTGGCTGCGTTTTCATTAACCACTTGCCGACCGCCGATCGGCATCTGACGGCGGCAAAGTGGCTCTGTAAGGCAAACCGCCGTCATACGACGGCGGCCGCCAGATCGCGCACAGTGAACGCGCGCGCGCCGCCGAAGGCGCACCCGCGCGCTCACTGTGTCCGGGGAGGGCCAGGGAGCGGGTGCGGCGGCTTCGATTGCCGCCGGCCACCCGCGATGCCGCCCCGGAGCGAGTGAGCGGAGGTCCATGTAAGTAAACACGGACCTCCGCTCTGTGTGAGGGGGAAGGGATGTGACCACTTCCCTTCCCCAGCTAGGGCAGTCCCCCCACAGTTAGAACGCCCAGGGAACACAGTTAACCCTTAGTGCGCCCCCTGCAGGTTAACCCCTTCACTGCCAATGGCATTTACATAGTAATCAGTGCATTTTTATAGCACTGATCGCTGTATAAATGCCAATGGTCCCAAAAAAGAGTCAAAATGGTCCGACATGTCCGCTGCAATATCGCAGTACCGCTAAAAATCGCAGATCGCCGCCATTACTAGTAAAAAATAAAAAAAAAATAAAAACCCCAAAAATGAATTCTCATCATCCGTAAACGCGACCACTTTTGCGCAAACCAATCAATAAACGCCGATTGCGATTTTTTTTTATCGCAAATATGAGGAAGAATATAAATCGCCAAAACCGATGAAAAAAATGTTTTTTTTATATATTTTTTTTAGATTTGAATTTTAGCAAAAAGTAAGAAATTTGTTTTTTTTTTGCAAAATGGTCGCTCTTCTTTTGTTTATAGCGGCGATCAGAAATGACGCAGCGGTGATCAAATACCACCAAAAGAAAGCTCTGTTTGTGGGGAAAAAAGGACGCAAATTTAGTTTGGGTACAACGACCGCACGACCGCGCAATTGTCAGTTAAAGCGACGCAGTGCCGAATCGCAAAAAGGGCTCCGGTCCTAAAGCTGGAAATCCTTCCGGTCCTTAAGTGGTTAAGGATAGTTAGAGTGTTGTTGAAGTCTGGGGAGTTTGGTGATTTCCAGCTCCTTGTAATAGTGAGACGGGCCGCAATAAAGACGTGGGATATGATGGTAGCGTGAGAGTTCGGCCACTTGTTCATATCCAGATTTAATAAGGCCGCCTTTGGATCAGGCGGGTGAGTGTGTCCAGTCAGTTGGGATATGAGTTTGAATACGCGGTGCCAGAAGGGTTGTATTTTCAGGCAGTGCCACCAGGGGCGTAATGATAGGGGTTGCAGGGGTTGCAATTGCAACCGGGCCCCATGGTCCAGGGGGCCCATGTGCCTCCCTTGTACACCTGAATAGGAGGGATGCCGGGGGTGGCATTTAGAGGACCCAATCTCCTCCATTTTCCTCTACCCAGTTTACTTGTCTTCTGCTGTTCCCAGGGCCCCTGTGTGCTTCCCTGGTCCCCCTGGGGCCTGCTGCAGAACTTGTGAAAGGTCCCCACTGCAGTACCGTAATAAAGGGACCCGCAATGGGAGTAAAGGGCCCCAGGATCAGTGGGAAGAGGGAAGGGCCCTGGCCAGGGATCAGGGGGCCCATCATAATTTCTTGCACCGGGGCCCTGAAGGTTCTCGTTACCCCTCTGAGTGCCACCATATGTGTACCGCTGTGGCCGGAGCTCCGCATTGTCTCCAGCATAATGACGATTGGTCCTGATAAAACTTAGCTAGTCTACAAGGTGTGTAGCACCAATTGTGTATTATTTTTTGAGCAGATTCCCAATGAGTGAAGCGCCGTGAGTGCTTGAGTGGGAGGATTGCCGCTTGCTGCCATGGTTCAATGGGGCAGTTAAAGTTAAGGGTGCGCTCCCAATGTAGGACGGTAGCTGGTCTGTCGGTGGAGTTGGAGATAGCCAGGAATTTGTAGAAAGGCGAAACTCCATTATTTACTTTCTTGGGGGAGTCCAATATTGATAATAATTGGTCTAGAAGAGGAGAATCTCCGATTTGTAATTGCTGTAATGTGTGACGAATTTGGAGATATTGGAAGAATGACGTTCTGGGTAGCAAGGAGTTTTGTTGGATCTCCTGGAAGGATTTGAAGATGGATCCTGAATATAGATGAGCGATGTGGGTGATCCCCGCTGTTGTCCAGCTGCGTAGGTTTAGCTCCGGAATGATGACTTCCAGTGAGGTTAGAGGGGATCTTTTGTAGAGATGCCAGGGACAGGGGCGTAACGATAGGGGTTGCAGGGGTTGCAATTGCAACCGGGCCCCATGCAGGGCCGGCTCTACCAATAGGCGGAGTAGGCGGCCGCCTAGGGCGCACTGCCATCTAGGGGCGCCTGGCCACTGTTGATCTGTCACTGGCTGCTCTGCATTGATTCATGTAAAAGCTGACATTGTCTGACTGAGATAATGAGATTGTATTATCACATGCCATTTGCAAATCTATATAGAAATAGTGACTGATCTGCCAAATCCCCCCCTCCGCCCTCACCCCCCCCCATGAGGCTGTATTGATTGGCACTGGTAAAGCTGTATTTGATGGGCACAGGTGAGGCTGTATTGATTGGCGCTGGTGAAGCTGTATTTGCTGGGCACAGGTGAGGCTGTATTGATTGGCGCTGGTGAAGCTGTATTTGATGGGCACAGGTGAGGCTGTATTGATTGGCGCTGGTGAAGCTGTATTTGATGGGCACAGGTGAGAAGGTATTGATTGGCATTGGGGAAGCTGTATTTGATGGGCTCTGGTGAGGCTGCATTTGATTGGCGCTGATCAGACTAGACAGGGGGAAAGGGGTGGAGTCAGGGGTGGGGCCAAGGGGGGGAGGCAACATGTGGTTTCGCCTAGGGTGTAAAAAATCCTTGCACCAGCCCTGGCCCCATGGTCCAGGGGGCCCATGTGCCTCCCTTGTACACCTGAATAGGAGGGATGGCGGGAGTGGCATTTAGAGGACCCAATCTCCTCCATTTTCCTCTATCCAGTTTACTTGTCTTCTGCTGTTCCCAGGGCCCCTGTGTGCTTCCCTGGTCCCCCTGGGGCCTGCTGCAGAACTTGTAAAAGGGCCCCACTGCAGTACCGTAATAAAGGGACCCACGATAGGAGTAAAAGGCCCCAAGATCAGTGGGAAGAGGGAAGGGCCCTGGCCAGGGGTCAGGGGGCCCTTCATAATTTCTTGCACCGGGGCCCTGAAGGTTCCTAGTTATGCCTCTGGCCAGGGAGATTGACTTGGTTGAGTTGATTGTGGAGGCCCAGGCTTTTAATGGTAGCTTTGGTGGTGTCCAAGAAAGGATGAAACTGCATGAGGTTTTAGGATGGTCGCGCCAATGACAGATCTCATATCTGCTTTACAAGCCGCTCTTTCTATTTGAGACCAGGGGCAGTTTTGTGGTTGAATCCATTCTCCTTTGGATTGTGAGAGGATAGTTGCTTTATAATATAAGAGCAAGTTAGGGGCTCCTAGGCCTAGCAGTGCGGCAGGCCTGGCCAGAGTGTTGTTTTTTGTTCGTGGTTTCCGGCCGCACCATATAAATTTGGTCAGGATGGTTTGAAGTTTCTTGAGATGTGGCTATCGGGAATGGAACCGGTAAGGTCCTGAATATATAAAGTACCTGCGGCAGTAGAAACATCTTTGCAAAAGCTATTGGTCCAGCCCAGGAGGGTGCAAGATGTTCCATGCCAATGACTGTTCATGTGAGTTTCTTTATAAGAGAAGAACGATTGTTGTGCAAGATTTTAGAGCTAGGGGAGGTCAGTTGTTTGCCCAAATATTGTATGGTGGATAGGGGAGCCCATGAGAAAGGAACTATATGTGATATTTGAGGCGTGTGTCAAGATTCAGGGCCAGCATTTGACATTTAGCGTTGTTGAGTTTGTATAGTGACATCGTACCGAAAAGGTCCAATAACTTTTTGAGGTTGGGTAAGGATTGTAGGGGGTCTGTTATGGAAAGGATCACATCATCAGCATACAGGCCGATCTTATGACCGCCATTTTATTCTCTAGGGCAGGGGTGTCAAACTTGATTTCATCGTGGGCCGTATCAGCTTTATGGTCACCCTGAAAGGGCCGGTTGTACAGCTAAGACTAGATGTTCAAAGCACCCCCCCCCCCCCCTTACAACAGATGCCAAGAGCTCCCCCCACCATCAGAAGTCAAGGGTCTCCCACCCTTCCTTACATCACAGTGGGGGCAGAGCTAAGAAGTAGAAAGTGCAGGGTCTGGAGGAGGACCAGAGGAGAGCTGGAGTCTTCTGAATGCTGAGACCAGGGGTGGTGGAGATGAGGGGAGTGCTGCAGCTGCAGGAGAGGTGTGAGGGCCACATGAAATGACCTGGAGGGCCGGATTCGGCCCCTGGGCCTTGTGTTTGACACCTGTGCTTTAGGGTGTTAGGAAAAAAAATATATAATGTTTGGGGGTTCTAAGTAATTTTACAGCAAAAAAAAACTGTTTTTAACTGGTGAGCACAGAATTCAAGAAACAGGCTTGGTTGGTGAGGGGTTAAACTCCCTTGGTGCCTCAGAACACCCTGTGTAATTTATATGTGTCCTGGATTAAAGGGACGATGTGGCCACCCTAGTTCCCAGGCCTGCACATCTGCTATGGCCAGGGCCGCTGATAAGGCAGTACAGACAGCCCTCCTGTACCGGGACTGGGCCCCATTAGTGCAAAGGGGGAGCCCAGGGATCTGCAGAGCAGAAGGGCCGACTGTGCAGCCTTATTGCTGACGCCGATCGTTCTTGCGCTTTCCCTGCAGCACTCCTCTTCTCTCTCCCTATGGCTGCACCGCAGGGGGATTGATTCTAAGTATCTGCTCCTCCACCTCCCTGCCACTGCTCTAATCCCCTCCCCCACCCCTCTATGGTCCGGGCCCCTCTGTTTCCCCTGCCCCTTGCAGCACAGCAGGCTTTCTTCCTCTCCTCTCCCTCCCACTGGCAGCTGCTGAGGACACATAGGATGGAGAGTGGGGGGCAGTGGCGTATCATCCATGGGTGCAAGGTGTTCACTGAATACGGGCCCTGAGAGATGGGGGTCCACTGTGCTCTGAACCACACTGCCCCCCATGGGTGATCTCTCCCTGGTTGACAGCCGGGGATGATCGGCGCGGTGTGGACTTGCACACGGGCCCACAAATTAATGATACGCCCCTGGTGGTGGGGGGGGCTGGTAAGTATTTCATATTTACCTGCCCCTACCTTTAACCACTAGAGATCTGCGCTACAGACGAAAGACGTCTACAGCGCGGATCTGAATATCCGGGTGGACGTCCGCCCCTTCACACGCCCCCTGCGCGCACTAACAGGTGGCTGTGGGCACGCTGCGTGGGCGTGCCCGCGGGTCGGGCGGGCTCAATGTCCGCTCCTGACCCGCGATCGCCTGCAAAGCTGTAGAACGGGGAACCGCCGATGTAAACACGGAGGTTCCCCGTTCTGTGAGAGGGGGACAAGCAGATCTACTGATCCCTGTCACTGCGATCCGTTAGATCTGTTCTGTCCCTGGCAGCCCCGCCCCCTCACAGTTAGGACACAATGAGGGAACACCGTTAACCCCTTCACTGCCAATGACATTCCTACAGTAATCAGTGGACATTTAAATTTCTGATCGCTGTATAAATGTCATTGGTCCCAAAAAAGTGTCAAAAACGTCCGACATGTCCGCCGCAATATCGCAGTACCGCTAAAAATCGCAGATCGCCGCCATTACCAGTAAAAAAAAATAATAAAAACGCCATAAATCAATGCCCATAGTTTGTAGGCGCTATAACTTTTGCGCAAACCACTCAATAAACGCCGATTGCGATTTTTTTTTTTACCAAAAATATGTAGAAGAATAAATATCGGCCAAAACTGATGAATAATTTTTTATTTTTGGATATTTATTACAGCAAAAAGTAAAAAACATTCTTCTTTTTTCAAAATCGTCGCTCTCGGTTTTGTTTATAGCGCAAAAAAATAAAAACCGCAGAGGCGATCGAATACCAGCAAAAGAAAGCTCAGTTTGTGGGGAAAAAAGGACATCCATTTTGTTTGGGTGCAACGACCGCACGACCGCGCAATTGCCATTCAAAATGCGACAGCGCTGAAACCTGAAAATTGGTCTGGGCAGGAGGGGGGGGGGGGTTTAAGTGCCCAGTAAGGAAGGGGTTAATGAAAGAACACAGTGAGCGATCGGTACCGATCACTCCTGTGTTCATTCATCACAGAACTGTTTACTATGCTTCCGTGAATAACAGCCTCTGAGCGCTTCCTATTCATTCATCTGTGCAGAGGAGCGGGGGGGATAAATCTATGCCCTCATTCCCTTTCTCTCTCTCAAAAGTGAGGCATCAGGGGGACCCCTGATATTTCTTTATTTATCGAGGAAATACAAATAAAATCTGACTTCTAGAACCGCAGGAAACAGAGCAGAGTGCGCTCGGGCAGACACTCCAATATTTATCGAGGAAAAGATAAGAGAACAGGGGAGCTGAAGGACTCCTATAGGACTTAGAAAAGGTAGGGTGAGGGGGAGACAAACAGCCCCCCTGATATTTCACCAAAGCCCCCCAAAGGGGCAATTAAAAGATGTCAGTAAGAAATAAAGATTTAAAAAAAAAAAATAAAAAAATAAAAAAAAGGCTCGTTCACAGCTGCTTGCTGTCTGTAGGGCGATCCAAATGTTGACTCCCCACCGCCTGCTTTCACCCCCTAACCACCCCTGCTGCATTATTTGATTTCTATAATGGAGAATGTGACAAGGGGAGCTGAAACACCCATAGGTCCCACGTACAGTCAGTAGTTATGGCAGGGGGACAGATAGGAAGCTGGGGCTGACTCAGTTCACCAGGCTTTAACTACAGGGTGGGCCATTTATATGGAGACACCTTAATAAAATGGGCATGGTTGGTGATATTAACTTCCTGTTTGTGGCACATTAGTATATGTGAGGGGGGAAACTTTTCAAGATGGGTGATGACCATGGCGGCCATTTTGAAGTCGGCCATTTTCAATCCAACTTTTGTTTTTTCAACAGGAAGAGGGTCATGTGACACATCAAACTTATTGGGAATTTGACAAGAAAAACAATGGTGTGCTTGGTTTTAACGTAACTTTATTCTTTCATGAGTTATTTACAAGTTTCTGTCAATGCAACCCTCTTCTCCCACTCTTCACACACTGATAGCAACACCGCAGGAGAAATGCTAGCACAGCTTCCAGTATCCGTAGTTTCAGGTGCTGCACATCTCGTATCTTGGTGATGGAATTATCGCTCTCGCTCTGACCTTCGCGACAATACCCCGCATGTGTGGTGCGATTGCCGTTTACATTTGCGTGTGAGAGTAACGTAGGCGTGCGAAATCACGGGGGGGGGGGGGCCTTAATTTTTATTTATTTTTTTATTTTATATATAAAAAAAAAAACAGCATGGGCCATGCCATTTCCTCTTTATGGAGAGATGTGAGGTCTATTAGACCCCAGACCTCTCCTCTGGCCTCCAATGTAGCCCATCAGACACAGACCGGTCTGATCGACTGCTTTCCTGGCCGCTGGCAACTACTCGTCGTTCCTTTTTCCCGGGCTTACAGAGAGAGGGGGACGACATCAGTTACTCTCTCTCTGTAGTGGGCAGACCATCCCTGCCGGCCGCATCGCGATGGCACCAGAGATCCCAGGAGAGGCGGTGGGATGCCCTTTCACCACCCCCAGAAGTGATCTATTGGTTGCGTCCACCATCCTGGTATAACCACTGAAACCTGAGGACATCCATTTACGGGATGATCCCTGTAGGTGCGCCCACCATCCCGGTATAACCACTGACACCTGAGGACATCCATTTACGGGATGATCCCTGTAGGTGCACCCACCATCCCGGTATAACCACTGAAACCTGAGGACATCCATTTATGGGATGATGCCTGTAGGGGCACCCACCATCCCGGTATAACCACTGAATCCTGAGGACATCCATTTACGGGGTGATCCCTGTAGGTGCGCCCACCATCCTGGTATAACCACTGAAACCTGAGGACCTCCATTTACGGGATGATCCCTGTAGGTGCGCCCACCATCCCGGTATAACCACTGACACCTGAGGACATCCATTTACGGGATGATCCCTGTAGGTGCGCCCACCATCCCGGTATAACCACTGAAACCTGAGGACATCCATTTACGGGATGATGCCTGTAGGTGCGCCCACCCGGTATAACCACTGAAACCTGAGGACATCCATTTATGGGATGATCCCTGTAGGTTCACCCACCATCCCCGTATTACCACTGAAACCTGAGGACATCCATTTACGTGATAATCCCTGTAGGTTCACCCACCATCCCCGTATTACCACTAAAACCTGAGGACCTCCATTTACAGGATGATGCCTGTAGATGCGCCCACCATCCGGGGATAACCACTGAAACCTGAGGACGTCCAATTATGGGATGATCCCTGTAGGTTCACCCACCGCCCCGGTGTAAGCATTGAAACCTGTGGACATCCATTGAGGGGATGATCCCTGTAGGTGCGCCCACCATGCCAGTATAACCACTGAAACCTGAGGACATCCATTTACGGGATGATGCCTGTAGGTGCGCCCACCATCCCGGTATAACCACTGAAACTTGTGGACATCCATTTACAGGATGACCCCTGTAGGTGCGCCCACCATCCCGGTATAACCACTGAAACTTGTGGACATCCATTTACAGGATGACCCCTGTAGGTGCACCCACCATCCCGGCATAACCACTGAAACCTGAGGACATCCATTTACGGGAGGATCCTATTAGGGCAGACAGTACAAATTACAATACAATTCAATACAGGAGGAATCAGAGGGTCCTGCTCGTTAGAGCTTACAATCTAGGAGGGAGGGTTAAATGATACGAAAGGGCAGTAAACTGCGGGGGATGAGCTGATTGAGAAAATAAGGAGTGTAGTAGTTAGGTGGTGGCAGGAGAGGCTTCTATGAAGAGAAAAGTTTTCAGGGATCGCTTGAAGGTGGATAGATTTGGGGACATTCTGACTGATTGGGGTAGGGAGTTCCAGAGGATGGGAGAGGCTCGGGAGAAGTCTTGGAGACGAGTATGAGAGGAGGTGATGAGGGAGCTGGAGAGCAGGAGGTCTTGGGAGGAGCGAAGAGGACGGTTAGGTTGGTATTTTGAGACAAGGTTGGTGATGTAGCTGGGAGCAGAGTTGTGGGTGGCTTTGTAGCTGATTGTTAGTATTTTAAATTTAATTTGTTGGGCGAGTGGCAGCCAATGGAGGGATTGGCAGAGGGGGGTGGCAGACGTTGAACGGTTTGTAAGGTGGATGAGTCTGGCAGCGGCATTCCTGATGGACTGGAGAGGGGCTAGACTATTTAAAGGTAGACCAGTGAGGAGGGAGTTGCAGTAGTCGAGGCGAGAGATGACCAGGGAGTGAATCAGGAGCTTGGTGGTGTCATAGGTTGGGAAGGGACGTATTTTAGAGATGTTGCGGAGATTGAGACGGCAAGCCTTAGAAAGTGATTGGATGTGGGGCCAAAAGGAGAGTTCAGAGTCCAGGATAACACCGAGCACCCTGACATGTGGGGATGGGTGGATGGTTGTGCCATTGCTCTTGACAGAGAAGTCAGGGGAAATGGCACGTGGGGGAGGAAATATTATGAGTTCAGTTTTGGACAAGTTGAGTTTGAGGAAGAAGTGGTGGGACATCCAGGCAGATATGTCTGTTAATAAGTTAGTGATGCGTGAGGAGACTGATGGGGTGAGTTGGGGGGTGGAGAGGTAGATTTGGGTATCGTCAGCGTAGAAATTATATTGAAAGCCGTGGGAGGCTATCTGCCGACCCAGGGAAGAGGTGTATATTGAAAATAAGAGGGGTCCAAGAATAGAACCTTGGGGGACCCCAACAGAGAAGGGAAGAGGAGAGGAGGAGGTAGAATTGTAGGTTACGCTGAAGGTGTAATGGGATAGGTAGGATGAGAGCCACTGAAGAGCACAGTCACGAAGACCGAGGGAGTAAAGTTTTTTGAGGAGGAGGGGGTGGTCGACAGTATCAAAGGCAGCCGAAAGATCCAGGAGTATAGAGAAGTGTCCATTGGTTTTTGCAATTAGTAGGTCATTTGTGAGTTTAGGAAGGGCAGTTTCTGTGGAATGTTGAGGGCGAAATCCAGATTGAAGGGGGTCCAGTAGGTTATTCTTAACAAGGTGGTCACTCAGTTGGTTGTAGACGAGGCGTTCCAGGAGTTTGGAAGAAAAGGGGAGCAAGGAGATAGGGCGCAGATTGTTTAGATCGGTAGGGTCCAGGGATGTATAACCAATAATATTACAAAACTGTCATCTGAGATTGTAACATATAGTAGCGCTCAAATACAGTTCTTGATAGTCATTTAAATGAGCAATATGAAACTCCTTAGATTCGCATATATAAATCCCTCCGAATCTTCATATCAGCAGGCACTATACATCATTGATTTCTCCCACCAGGAAACACACTCACCGAATGCTTTGGCCTCACACTCTCGTGTTTGGCAATCTCGTATGTATGGTCACAGTATTCCTGGGATACATCCACTCCCGTTGATTATCGCTGCTGTGATAGTACAGGTGCCAAAAGAAAATTCATTCACCTCACCCTCCTTTGCTTTTATCGGTCAGTGTGGAATCTTGATATTGTTCCTTAAATACTCCATTCAGATCAGTGGAAGCAAGGAAAGAAAAAAAGGGCTCCACATAGTGCATTAACGTTTAAAACACAATTTTATTGCCCAGACATCCCGAAAACCCTTATGTTAGGGTACTCACATTTAAAATGATAAAATTCAGCATAATAATTCAATCTAATGCCAGAGATCCGATGGTGCCTGAAACACTTCACCTCGCTCCGACTGCTGATCCCCCCGACCCGCAGGATAGATACAGCTGTCTCTGTTTAAATCATGTACAAGTTGCCGTGTGGATGTGCCAGACGCGTTTCGTCTATGGACTTCTGCTGTGACACTCCACACGGCCGGCAACACCTGATTTAAATACCCTCCCCATCTGATTTTGCACAGGTGAAGAGATTGAGACACCCACGGTGTCTCCATGCTTAACAAATAACTTACTTCCGGCATTTTATCCTCCAACACAACTAAACATTTCCTTAGTGTTGGCACCATTACATAGTTAAAACACAAAGAATTTAACACAGAATATTCTTAAGATCATTATTTAAAAACTGTTACAGCATTAAGATCAGCAACCAATTATGTTCAATCTTTGATGATTAAGTAGTCTGTAGTGCACATATAAATGCTGTCCAGGGTCCAGGGATGGCTTTTTGAGTATGGGGGTGACCAATGCATGTTTTAGGGCCTTAGGGAAGATGCCAGAAGAGAGGGAGAGATTGAAGATGTGAGTTAGAGAGTGCAGGATAGAGTCAGAGGGTGAGCGTAGTATTTGAGAGGGAATAGGGTCCAGTGGACAGGTGGTTAGGTGGGCGTTAGAAAGGAGTTTAGCAACCTTGTTTATAGTAGCAGGTTTGAATAAGGATAGTGTCGACTGTGCTTGTTGACATAGGGTGTCAAATGGGAAGGATGCCTGTAGAGTGGAGATTTCATCACAAATTTTGTCAATCTTGCTTTTGAAGGGATTAGCAACCTCCTGGGCAGTGAGTGTGTTAGTGGGCGGAAGCGGTGGAGGACGAAGTAGGGAGTTAAAGGTAGCGAAGAGTTGACGGGGATTGGATGAGAAGGTGTTAATAAGAGTGGTAAAATAGGTCTGCTTGGCAGTGTGGAGGTGAGAATTGTATTTATGGAGGGCAGATTTGTATTGGTTGAAGTCTTTGAGGGACTTAGTCTTGTGCCACAGACGCTCAAGGGCGCGGCTACGCTTTTTGAGGTTCCTGGTGTCGTTTGTTTGCCAGGGTTGCAGGGGTCGAGGCTTGATTTTGTGTGTGTTGAGGGGAGCAAGCTTGTCCAGGGTGGAGGACAAGGATTTATTGTAGATGGCAGTGGCTTGGTTGGGGCAGGACAGGGGTGAGATTTTTTCATAGAGGTGGTCAGTAGCAGAATAGAGAAGAGAAGTGTTAAGTTGGCGAAGGTTTCTACGGGTAACGGTTAGGCGATTGGAGGGGAAGGTGGTGCAAGAAAGGGAGAGAGAGAAACTAATAAGGTGGTGGTCAGAGAGGGGAAAAGGATAGATGGAGAAGTTGCATGGAGTGCATAGATAGGAGAGGACAAGGTCGAGGGTGTTCCCATCAGTGTGAGTAGGAGCCTGTACCCATTGGTTCAGGTCAAATGAGGAAGTTAGACAGAACCCCTGAAGTTGTAGGGTGAATTGTACTTATGATGACGATGAAGATTTAAAGAATCAGATTGAAGGAGTAAACTGGACTTGGTTACCCATGTCCGAG
>BLSH010138769.1:22877-33140 GCA_018402905.1 Glandirana rugosa
GTCGGGGCCTTCCTAAAGGTCGAAATCCTGGCCTCGGGAAAAACGCTAAGCCGCAGAATATAAATCGGCCAAAAACGGTGAAAAAAAATGTTTTTTTATATTTTTTTTTTGGATTTGTATTTTAGCAAAAAGTAAGAAATTTGGGGTTTTTTTGCAAAATTGTCGCTCTTCTTTTGTTTATAGCGGCGATCAGAAATGACGCAGAGGGGATCAAATACCACCAAAAGAAAGCTCTATTTGTGGGAAAAAAAGGACGCAAATTTCGTTTGGGTACAACGTCGCACGACCGCGCAATTGTCAGTTAAAGCGACGCAGCGCCGAATCGCAAAAAGGGCTCCGGTCCTAAAGCTGGAAATCCTTCCGGGGCTGAAGTGGTTAAAATAACTCATCTGAATATCCCTGTCTGTGGTGACAGCGTGTGTTACAGGTGGTTATTCTGAAATCATAATTGGTATTGCTAAAATCTCGAGTTCCTCTTGCTCAGTCCCGAAAGAAGAGGTGGCGGCAGTGAAAGGGTTAATTGCTTGAATTAGCCCGGTAACAATTGCTCTCAGGCGGCTGGCATTTAGACGGTGGTCCCGCAAAATGGGAAATCTTTGTGCTGGAAGTAGCTGAGAGTGGTATTGTTACGTTAGTGACAAGCGCAGTGTGAGATCTAGGGGGTCCTTGGTCACCCGTTGGTGAGGAGGGCAGTGATCTGATACCCGCGTTCCTCACAGTCACCACTCCAACCGTCATAATGTAGAAGATATTATAGATCATTACCTCCAGGTGCAGAGCAGATACAGATTTCCTCCCAGTACCGACCCCTCTGATGGGGAAAGTCAACCTATGATTGGCCTTTGCAGCAAGAAGCACATGGAGGGGGCGGCACATGTCAAACAACAAACAGAAATGCCCAGCTCACTTACCAGCCAGCCTGCAACAAAACTGAATTGACCTTCTCTAACGGCTCATGTTAAAACAAACTGGTTTAGTTTGCACACTTTTGTACTCTTTGGTTTTAACACAAACTGTTAGGGAAGGCCAATTCAGTTTTGCTGCAGGCTAGCTGGTAAGTGAGCTGGGAATTTCTGTTTGTTGTTTGCCATGCGTCGCCCTTCCATGTGCTTCTTGCTGCAAAGGCCAGTTATAGGTTGGAGTGGTTGCCATTTGTTTTTACTGTTGGTGAATTGTTGAGGGGACGCACTGTATACCTTCGCTTCCATTGTGCTATTGCTGGGTGTCCCATGCACCCCTGTACCTTTAAGGAGTAGTGGGCTCCCTCCAGACATATCCTTCCCTTAATCTATCTATTATTATATTTGTGCTCCAACTATGGAGACCATCAAAGTTATAGAGTTAGGACTGCAGTACACTGGTAGGCCGTGACGCAAATGTGTGCAAACTAAACCCCTTGGTTTTACCGTGAACTGTTAGACAAGGTCACTTCAGTTTTTTGCAGGTTGGCTGGTAAATGAGCTGGGAATTTCTGTTATAAGTTGAATGCCTGTGCCCACCGGGATGCCTACTCCTTGCCCAGGGTGTAGGAGTCACTCATGGTGCTTGGTCAGGCCCAATACTTCCCTAAGCTCTACCTGGCGAGCAGCTACTGGCAGGTCACAGTAAGGGAACAGGACCGGGAGAAGATGGCCTTTATCACCCCCCTGGGACTCTTTAAATTCAATGGCATGGTGTTTGGGCTGAACAATGCCCCCAGTACCTTTCAACAGTTAATGGAAAGATGTTTAGGGGACTACAATTTTGAGACTGTGCTAAACTATCTCAACAACACCATCCTTTTTGTCCAAAATATTTGAGGGCCACATACAACATTACACCTGGTGGGAATGCACCCCCTATTGGGTGGAGAAGCAACCCTTCCCAATGACCCCTGTGTACAACGTGGGCCCAGAGGGCCCTGAAACTGTCAAAAGATGTCTCCACCGCAATCTGCTGAGACCTTGTGTCCTGACTGGAGATGGCTCCAGAAGAGATGACGAGCCTGAGGATGAACCAACCATCCAGGATGCCCCTTTCTAGTGGTATAGCCCCTGGGCCTCTGGCCCCAACTGATCCCAAAGAGGGGAGTACGCCGACGCATCAACAGACAGCCCTGAGGTACCATCCAAAGACGCTGCCGGTCCTGCTGATTCTTTTGACTCTTCCGAGGCTGTAGCTCCCATCCCAGGCAAAGAGAGTTTGGCTGGTTGACCCTCCGAGGTCTCAGGGCCCCAGTCAAAAAAATTACAGTTTTGAAGGTGGTCCCTCAAAGAACAGTGAGATCCACAGCCTATGGTTATCCAATTGCAGGCAACTCCCTGCAAACAACTCTGATTAAGTTGTTTGAAATGCTATTATTGTAATTATGTATCCCGCAGATAGGCGTTATTTCTTTACTGTGTTGTGATGCCGAGGACAGCATCTGTCAAAGAGGTGGCGCTCACCCCAAGTATCAATGCAGAAGGGGAAGAAAGTGGGGAGATACAGTGCCTTGAAAAAGTATTCATACCCCTTGAAATTTCCCACATTTTGTCATGTTACAACCAAAAACGTAAATGTATTTTATTGGGATTTTATGTGATAGGCCAACACAAAGTGGCTCATAATTGTGAAGTGGAAGGAAAATGATAAATGATACAAATAAATCTGTGAAAAGTGTGGGGGGCATTTCAACCCCCTTTACTCCGCTACCCCTAACTGAAATCTAGAGGAACCAATTGCCCCCAGAAGTCACCTAATTAGTAAATAGAGCCCAACTGTGTGTCATTTAATCTCAGTATGAATACAGCTGTTCTGTGAAGCCCTCAGAGGTTTCTTAGAGAACCTTAGTGAACGAACAGCATCATGAAGGCCAAGGAACACACCAGACAAGTCAGGGATAAAGTTGTGGAGAAGCATAAAGCAGGGTTAGGTTTTAAAAAAATCTCCCAAGCTTTGAACATCTCAGGGAGCTCTGTTCAATCCATCATCAGAAAATAAAAGGAGTGTGGCACAACTGCAAACCTACCAAGACATGGGCGTCCACCTGAATTGACCGGCCGGGCAAGGAGAGCATTCATCAGAAGCCAAGAGGCCCATTGTAACTCTGGAGGAGGGTATGAATACTTTTTTAAGGCACTGTAGGTGTCCAATTGGACGCTGGCACCACATGCGACTTCACTGGCCATCTTAGGTCAGGCAGAGTCTATTTAAGAATTTGGCTTCCGGGTTTGGCACACTCAAAGGGTGTAAAGATAGGATCCCTGTCTGACAGGGACAGTGCATAGAGGTAGGGAAAGGTTCCAGAGGAGTAGGGACAGTGCATGGACTACGTCTATCTCTCTTGAGGAAGCCTCCCCTTTGTGTGTGGACCACCAGGCCACATTCTGCTCCTCCTTGCAGATACTGCTGGCATCTTCAAGCCATCAAACCGTTGTCACTGTTCGTGAGTGGCTCCAGACAAGTGTGCCTACCTGCCGGGCCTGAATAAATTGTGTTGGAACCTTTTCTACAATATAACTTTGTTGCCTTACTTGGACTCTGTGTGTTTATTGACCACCACACCAGGCTGCACCTTGCTTACTGACCTCATTTACCACTTATGTCAAGATATTCATCCTTCAGGGCAGGTTTCCCTCCCACCTTCCACTGACATTGGGGAATCTTCTCCTCCTACCTTCCACTGACATTGGGGAATCTTCTCCTCCTACCTTCCACTGACATTGGGGAATCTTCTCCTCCTACCTTCCACTGACATTTGGGAGTCTTCTCCTCCTACCTTCCACTGACTTTGGGGAATCTTCTCCTCCTACCTTCCACTGACATTGGGGAATCTTCTCCTCCTACCATCCACTGACATTGGGGAATCTTCTCCTCCTACCTTCCACTGACATTGGGGAATCTTCTCCTCCTACCTTCCACTGACATTGGGGAATCTTCTCCTCCTACCTTCCACTGACATTGGGGAATCTTCTCCTTCTACCTTCCACTGACATTGGGGAATCTTCTCCTCCTACCTTCCACTGACATTGGGGAATCTTCTCCTCCTACCTTCCACTGACATTGGGGAATCTTCTCCTCCTACCTTCTACTGACATTGGGGAATCTTCTCCTCCTACCTTCCACTGACATTGGGGAATCTTCTCCTCCTACCTTCCACTGACATTGGGGAATCTTCTCCTCCTACCTTCCACTGCCATTGGGGAATCTTCTCCTCCTACCATCGACTGACATTGGGGAATCTTCTCCTCCTACCTTCCACTGACATTGGGGAATCTTCTCATCCTACCTTCCACTGACATTGGGGAATCTTCTCCTCCTACCTTCCACTGACATTGGAGAATCTTCTCCTCCTACCTTCCACTGACATTGGGGAATCTTCTCCTCCTACCTTCCACTGACATTGGGGAATCTTCTCCTCCTACCTTCCACTGACATTGGTGAATCTTCTCCTCCTACCTTCCACTGACATTGGGGAATCTTCTCCTCCTACCTTCCACTGACATTGGGGAATCTTCTCCTCCTACCTTCCACTGACATTGTGGAATTTTTTCCTCCTAACTTCCAGTGATGTTAGGGAACTTGTTTTTTCCTCCTACCTTCCAGTGACATTGGGGAATCTTCTCCTCCTACCTTCCACTGACATTGGGGAATCTTCTCCTCCTTCCTTCCACTGACGTTGGGAAATCTTCTCCTCCTACCTTCCACTGACATTGGGGAACCTTCTCCTCCTACCTTCCACTGACATTGGGGAATCTTCTCCTCCTACCTTCCTCTGCCATTGGGGAACCTTCTCCTCCTACCTTCCACTGACATTGGGGAGTCTTCTCCTCCTACCTTCCACTGACATTGGAGGATCTTCTCCTCCTACCTTCCACTGACATTGCGGAATCTTCTCCTTCTACCTTCCACTGACATTGGGGAATCTTCTCCTCCTACCTTCCACTGACATTGGGGAATCTTCTACTCCTACCTTCCACTGACATTGTGGAATTTTTTCCTCCTAACTTCCAGTGATGTTAGGGAACTTGTTTTTTCCTCCTACCTTCCAGTGACATTGGGGAATCTTCTCCTCCTACCTTCTACTGACATTGGGGAATCTTTTCCTCCTACCTTCCACTGACGTTGGAGAATCTTCTCCTCCTACCTTCCACTGACATTGGGGAATCTTCTCCTCCTACCTTCCACTGACATTGAGGAATCTTCTCCTCCTACCTTCCACTGACATTGGGGAATCTTCTCCTCCTACCTTCCACTGACATTGGGGAATCCCCTCCTCCTACCTACCACTGACATTGGAGAATCTTCTCCTCCTACCTTCCACTGACATTTGGGAATCTTCTCCTCCCACCTTCCACTGACATTGGGGAATCTTCTCCTCCTACCTTCCACTGACATTGGGGAATCTTCTCCTCCTACCTTCCACTGAGATTGGGGAATCTTCTCCTCCTACCTTCCAATGACGTTGGGGAATCTTCTCTTCCTACCTTCCACTGACGTTGGGGAAACCTTCCCCAGTAAACATCACCAGTATTAAGCCCCCAGTGATTGGTCAGGGTGAAATACCTGTTTGAAGAATGCAGCAAGTTAAAGTGGAGTTCCACCCAGAAATGTTTTTTTATTTTTTTTTTGCCATCCACTCTTTTAATACTAAATAGATGGAACCTTTTGCTTCCTTACTTTCACACCGCCTAGTAATTCCATGTATTTTTTACTCACAATTTAGTTTCTCTCACTGCTGGACTTTTCCATTTTAGGTGAGGGCACCTGAAGCCCATCCTGGGTCTCCTGGCATCTCTTCCTGAAAGAAGTGCATGGTGGGTAACCATCTTGCACTTCTCGATCTCGGGTCCGCCTTAAATCGCGTCATTTCCTGTCTGGAAATAACACAATTTTACAGTACAGGGAAGCCCACTGACTCCTGGGAAATGATGAGTCACATCTCCCAGGAGGCCAAGCGAAGCAGGAAGTGAGGAGAAGAACCTAGGACCTAAAAAGGGCAGATTACAGAGACCACCTAGCAACAAGCGACTTAGGGTGAGTATACATTTTTTTTTTTTCCTTCAAAGGTAAGTCTATATAGGCAAAGGACTTGAATGATGTAAAACACATTTTCTGCGTGGAACTCCACTTTAAGCTCTTATGCATGTTCATGGTTGCATCTACATCTGAACTATCACCAGTCCGGTAAATGGACCTGAAACATACATAATTCTATGCAATGCCTCAATATCATTGTAATCTACTTTAATCTCCATGTGCCATGGCTGTCTGTAAATAATATAACAGGATAAGAGACTCCAATATTATATTGGAAGACTGCCATTCATGTACAGGGGCGTTCTTGTTGGGTTTCGGAATGGGGATTGATTAGGTTTCACCCTATTACATTGGACTGTCCATGTTGGTGGACCACCCCCTATAGAGATGACTTGATATGGATGAATATCTGGAAACAATGGGCCTTAGGAATATTTACCTTTCCAACTGTGCCATTCGTTTTGCCTTAAAAGCTTCGCTAGCCCTGCACCCCCCGGCTTTTTCTTCTTTTTGATCACTGGTCATTGTGAGTTGTTCAGTAAATATTATTTATTTAAAAATCCATTGATAAAGTGCAACACAGAACTGGCTCAATGGTGAGACATTTGCCCATTCATGAAATAGTGATTGGCATGATTTAATGTGGTTTTTCCCATACATATTTATTTCTATGACTGATTAATTAACTTGTATTGATTGATTGATCTGTGACTATGTTATTGTTTATTTACTGCAGCTTGGACTGTGTGCACCCTCTGCAGTCCCAAATTTGCTAGGTCCCCTTCTCAGCTGTGGGATTCCCTAGAGGTCTGCCCCCCTTTGGAGGGATTGCCCTGGGGTAAGTGCTCTGGCCTCTGGTGGATGGTTTGGTTGGGTGGTTGGTGGGTGGGGTGTCCCTGCTTGCGCACATGAGGGTATATGTGGTTTATGATATCCCACACTGCTTCTTAAATAAATCTAATACATCCAATTGCCTATGTACTCTATATGTATTGATTTGTGTTTGGTGTTAGAACTTGATTGGTGTTATCGGTATAGTCCCCTGAGGAAGCCTAATTAAGGCGAAACATGTCGGGATGTTCTTTGACCTAATCACCAATTTTCTATTTGGGTAACCCCTAAAACTCATTGAAAGTGAGCTGTGATGTTAATTTTATTGTGTGTAAAAAATCTGTTTGATCCCTTCTGTTTGGGACCCTTTGTATTTTATATTTTATATAATTAATAAAACATTTAGATTTTATCCATAATTTTGTGCAAATTTGCCTCTTTGCACCGCATAATCCCAATGGGGAACACCTTTCCTTACCAATTGAATGTACCTTGTATGTGCATCTATGTGGTATAGGGTATAGGGGGGCGGGCATTAAATGTAATGGCAATGGTCACCATGGTGGGTTAGGAATGTGATTGGGTAATAGAGATCTATACAAGGGGCACGGCTCTATCATTATTTTAATATATCATTTATTGAATACGAGGAATTTTTACAGCATGTCAGGTTTCTATGGTTCACCATGTATGGAATTCTTCGGTGGACTCCGGACTTTCTGAAGGCATTAGAAACCATAAAGGAGTCATTTTATATGTTCTGCATTCTGAAGGTAAATTCCTCGCGGTCTCTCGCTGTTTTATTAGTGGGACTCTTTTATGAAAGCTTTTTTTATTGCCATAGAAAAGTAACCGACACCACGCCAGTATAGAGTGCAAAGGAACAGAAGAACCCCAGTAAGGAAAATGCTATTACAAAAAGTTATAATAATGAGCGTCCATGGATGTACATTGATGGGTATTCCACCGTGTAGCCACCCTGTAGTTAAGGGGGTGTCTAAATTTATACACCCTGGCTGTTAGCTACCTGGGACAATTGTTAGTTGCTCATTGGGTCTCTCCCTTAGGTTTAGAGTTTCTGCAGCACCCAACTGTCACCATTAGGCGTCTCTGACATCTAGGGCCATAGCCATGGGCATCCGCAGAACTTTTTCGGGGGGGGGGGCATAATTTCAAGGTCATCCATGCTCTGCCCCTTTTTGACAATGTCATAATTACATCATCACGGTCAGAGACTGCAGACGTGATACAGGAGATGGTCAGAGACTGCAGACGTGATCCAGGAGATGGTCAGAGACTGCAGACGTGATACAGGAGACAGTCAGAGACTGCGGACATTGTACAGGATACGGTCAGAGACTGCGGACATAGTACAGGATACGGTCAGAGACTGCGGACATAGTACAGGAGATGGTCAGAGACTGCGGACATGGAACAGGAGATGGTCAGAGACTGCATACATAGCACAGGAGACAGTCAGAGACTGCAGACATAGCACAGGAGACAGTCAGAGACTGCAGACATAGCACAGGAGACAGTCAGAGACTGCGGACATGGTACAGGAAACGGTCAGAGACTGCATACATGGCCCAAGAGACTGTCAGAAACTGCATACATGGCTCAAGAGGATAAGGACCTAGTGGGGAACCCCTGATCTGATGCCTGATTCCAGGGGGAGGCAATTGCCCCCCCTTGCCCCTACCTGCGGACGCCCATGGCCATAGCTATGGGGTTTGGTAAGTTTTTTTGCTATAGATACTTTATGTCCCTGCTGGCTCCCATTAGTTGTTTCTGCAGTTTGCTGCTGGGGGACAGAATATCTGCGCTTGGTGAGGGCCTTGACTTGAACCTGGGACCTCTGCTGTGTCTGGAAATTAGGGATGGGCCCAACACCCCCCCCTCCCCCCCGGTTCGGTTCGCACCAGAACTTGCGAACAGGCAAAAAATGTGTGCGAACGCTGTTAAAATCAATGGGACTCGGACATGAAAAACAAAAGAGTTAATTTTAAAGGCTTATATGCAATGTTATTACCCTAAAAAGTGTATGGGGTCCCGGGTCCTGCCCTAGGGGACATGGATCAATGCAAAAAAAGTTTTTAAATCGATTGTTTTGTTCAGGAGCAGTGATTTTAATAACGCTTAAAGTGAAACAATAAAAATGAAATATTCCTTTAAATATTGTGCCTGGGGGGGTCCCTTTAGTCTGCCTGTAAAAGGGCGCATCTCTGTGATGTTTAGAACATAGGCAGGGCAAAATGAGATTTGTAAAGGAAAAATTGTCACTTAAAACCACTCGCGGCTGTAATGTATTTCCGGTTCACGACAATATAGATAGGATCACTGAAAAAGCATTGCGTTGCCCCCCCCCCCAGTCAATACCAGGCCCTTCAGGTCTGGTATGGATTTTAAGGGGAACCCCACACCAAATTGAAAAAAAAAATGGCGTAGGGGTCCCCCTAAAATCCAAACCAGACCCTTATCCGAGCATGCAGCCCTGGCATAGCAGGGGGGGTGGGGACGAGCGCCCCCCTCTCTGAACCCTACCAGGCCACATACCCTCAACATGGGGAGAATGCTTTGAGGTCCCTCTCAAAGCACCTTTTCCCCATTTTGATGGGTAGAAGGGTCTCATACCCACAACCCTTGCCGGTGGTTGTGGGGGTCTGTGGGAGGGGGGCTTATCAGAATCTGGAAGCCCCCTTTAATAAGGGGGCCCCCTGATCCCGACCCCCCCATGTGAATAGGCATGGGGTATAATTGTACCCCTACCCATTCACCAAAAAAGGAGTAAAGTGGTACAAAAAACAAGAGGCAGTTTTTGACAAGTCCTTTATTTTGTATTATAGCTCTTTTCTTCTTTCTTCCTCCATCTTCTCCTGGCCCGGTCCTTCTTCTGGTCTTCTGCTTCTTCTTTCAGTCTTCTTCCTTCATCTCTTCTTCAATCTTCATCTTCTTCTTCCTTCACCGCCCCCGCTCCTGCTGCCGCAGCCCTACAGAGGCGTCTCCCAGAATGGGCGGTCTTCTGTTTGACATTTCTTTTATAAGAAGGGGGGTGGCCACCCGGTGACGTAAATGGGTGACCTGCCCCCTCTGACAACGAATGACATCAGAAGGGGGAGGGTCACCCAATTACGTCACCGGTGTCGCATATATTTCCAAATGCGACCTGCTGCATTCACTTCTGCAAAACAGAAAGTAATGTTTATTATCAACCTCCTAACTGGGGAAGCTCTAGCTTGGGCCTCCAAGTATATATGTAGCGCCACCCCCGCAGGAGGCGCTTAAGTATGTTCAGTCCGTTACTCTGCCTCTCCTTCACGACATCACTGGGCTGCGACATCGGGGTCCATCTTGGCACTTGTAGGGGTGCTGACCTGAGGAGTTGATTGCAGAGCAGCGGGATTATCCCGGACGAGGCCCCACGTGTAGCGC
>BLSH010138889.1:7922-21542 GCA_018402905.1 Glandirana rugosa
GTTCTCTTATTCTGTATGTTAAAAATTTTTTGAATCGTCCCCACCACCTTTGGGGAGATGTCTATTAACGTTATGTTTAATTGAAGTTCACGTTGTTGAAAAATAAACCCTCCAAGAGTGGTAATAACGTGAAACCTTAAAAATAAAAATCTAACAATGTGAATTAAGATATTCAAAATCAATGATAATATTACACTTAATAACGTGAACTTCAAGTCAAAGGTGGTGGGGACGATTCGGTTACAGAAATACCTGGGACGAAACACGTTACCACTCGTCAGTACAACCTTGTTCTTCCCCGGTAGGGGTTTGAGAAGGGTGTTTCAACCCTCGTACTTTTGGTGTGGGGTTGTGACGGGAACTCTTAAGGCGTCGGTATACCAAGACATTTTGGACAATTTCATGCTCCCAACTTTGTGGGAAGAGTTTGGGGATGGCCCCTTCTTGTTCCAACATGACTGCTCACCATTGCACAAAGCAGGGTCCATAAAGACATTGGCTTAGCAGGGGTGGTGGAAACTGAACTTCAAGTGCAATAATTCACATTATAATAGTAACTAAAACTTATAGAATTAAGTGTAACAATCTAAAAATAAAAATTCCAAAGTGCAATAATGGTGAGAACCTCCCAAATAAAAAGTTGTTGCACTTGAAGTTAATTTGTATTGCAATTATCTGTAGAGGGGTTTCCACCACCCCTGCTAAGTTTTTTAAAAATTGTATGTCTTATTCTCTTGTGTATTACATGTGAAATCACAGATCACTGGAATTATTGCACTTGAAGTTAATCTGTATGGCAAATATCTATAGAAGGGGTTTCCACCATCCCTGCTACGTTTCATTTTTATGTGATGTTACATATCACAGAGACAGGTACTGTGGTAATACTGAAGTTTATTGAGGTTTCCATACTATAGAGGGTCCCACAATTATTGTTAAGTTATTGATTAGTAAGTTAGCGCTGCATTTTATTTTGTGGTGTGGGAAGACATAACAGTGCTTAGCAGCAAACCTTTTACGGACACTTTTTTTTTTTACCTCCAGTAGTTTATTGTAAATAGTAGTGTGGTGATTCCCCATTATACTAAAGATCAGCATCTGTAATTAATAAACATCAACAGATTTCAGTTGTGCCCCACCAGTTCATCTCCCCATTCCTGCACTGATAGGCAGCACTCATGGGCAATGATAGGCAGCACTTATGGGTACTGATTGACAGCACTGATAGGTGCCACTAATTGGCAGCACTGATGGCCACTTATTGGCAGCACTGATGGCCACTGATAGGTGGTACTGGTTGGCAGCATTGATTGGCACTGATTGGCAGCACGTATGGGCACTGATAGGCACTGTTAGGTGGCACTGATAGGCAGCACTGATTGGCATTGATAAGCAGAACTGATTGGCACTAATAGAAAGCATTGATTGGCACTAATAGGCAGCACTGATTGGAAGCCCTGATGAGTTGCACTAATAGGCAGAACTGATGGGCCCTGATTGGCATTAATAGGTGGCACTGATTAGCAGCACTAATGGCTTTGATAGGCTGCACTGATTGGTACATGATAGGCAGCACTGGTTGGCACTGATAGGCAGCACTGATTGGCAGCATTTAGTGGCACTGATTGGCAGCACCGATGGGCACTTATTGGCAGCCCTAATGGGCACTGATAAGCAGCACTGATGAGCATTGATAGACCGCGCTGATGGGCACTGATTTGCAGCACTGATAGGCAGCACTGATTGGCAGCATTTAGTGGCACTGATTGGCAGCACTGATGGGCACTTATTGGCAGCCCTAATGGGCACTGATAAGCAGCACTGATGAGCATTGATAGACAGTGCTGATGGGCACTGATTTGCAGCACTGATTGGCAGCACTCATGAGCACTGATAGGCAGCACTGATGGGTACTGATAGGCAGCACTTATGGGCAATGATAGGCAGCACTTATGGGCACTGATTGACAGCACTGATTAGCACTGATATGCACCACTGATTGGCAGCACTGATGGCCACTGATTAGCAGCACTGATGGTCACTGATAGGCGGCACTGGTTGGCAGCATTGATTGGCACTGATTGGCATCACTGATGGGCACTGATAGGCACTGTTTGGTGGCACTGATAAGCGGCACTGATTAGTACTAACAGAAAGCATAGATTGGCACTGATAGGCAGCACCGATGGGCACTGATTGGCAGTACTGATAGGCCCTGATTGGCACTGATAGGTGTCACTGATAGGCAGCACTGATTGGCACTGATAGGCAGCACTGATTGGCAGCATTTAGTAGCACTGTTTGGCAGCACTGGTGGGCACTGATAAGCAGCACTGATGGGCATTGATAGACAGCACTGATGGGCACTGATTGGAGGCACTGATGGACACTGATAGGCAGCACTGATTGGCACTGATAGGTAGCACTGATAGATGGCACTGATTGGCAGCACTGATGGACACTGATAGGCAGCACTGATGGGCATTGATTGGAAGCACTGATTGGCATTGATTGACACTTATAGGCAGCACTGATTGGCACTGATAGGTGGCATTGGCTGGCACTGATAGGCAGCACTGATTGACAGCACTGATTGGCACTAACAGGCACAATTGATGGGCACTGATTGGCACTGATAGGTGGCATTGGTTAGCACTGATAGGCGGCACTGATAGGCAGCACTGAACGGCACTGATAGGTGGCATTGGTTGGCACTGATAGGCGGCACTGATTGGCAGCACTGATAGGCACTGATAGGCATCACTGGTTGGCACTGACAGGTGGCACTGTTTGGCAGCACTGATGGGCACTTACAGGTGGCACTGATAGGCAGCACTGACGGGGCACTGACAGAAGTGAGGGAGATTTTCACATGCAGCAGATAGTGAGGCTTGCCAGAGCCGCTCAGTCTGTGAAACTTTCATGTATTGTAACTGCTTGCAGGGAGAGAGACCAGCTGTCAAAACACAGCGACGATGTCGGGGATGGGGAGGACCAAGCAGCTATCAAACACCAGCCAATGATTTGGCTGTTTAAGAAAGGGGACGGAGCCACATACATGTAGAGGCCCATCCAGACCCCATCCCATTGGCTGGTGTTTGATCGCTGTTCGGTCCTGCCCACCCCCGACGTTACCGCTGTGTTTTGACAGCTGGTCTCTGCAAGCAGTTACAATACATGAAAGCTTCACAGACTGAGCGGCTCTGGCAAGCCTCACTATCTGCTGCATGTGAAACTGTTTCATAGGCAGCATTCACACTCTCTTGGATGCAGCATTTCACAGCAGCCCAGCGGGCAGATCTCGGGAGACAGCACACTAACACGCATGGGGTGATTAGGGTGTGCACGCCTATGAGTACCAGCCAGCAGTACCCAGCAGTATCTACCAGCAGTACCCACCAGTACCCAAAAGTATCCAGTCAGCAGTACCCACCAGTACCAGCCAGCAGTACCTACGAGTACTCAGAAGTACCAGCCAGCAGTACCCAGCAGTATCAACCAGCAATACGCACCAGTACCCAGAAGTACCAGGTAGCAGTACCCACCAGTATTAGCCAGCAGTACCCACCAGTACCAGCCAGTAGTATCTGCCAGTATCAGCCACCAGTACCAGCCAGCAGTCCCCACAAGTACAAGCCAACAGTACTCACCAGTACTCGCCAGCAGTACTTGCCTTTACCAGCAAGCAGTACCCACCAGTACCAGCCATCAGTACCCACCAGTACCAGCCAGCAGTACCAGCCAGCAGGACCCACGAGCAGTACCCACCCTGACGGACAGCCAGCAGCAGCAACCAGCTATACCCGCCTGGGAGACAGCAGCAGCCAGCGATACCTGCAGGAACCCTGAGGAAGAAGTGAAGACTGAGGTCAGTTGAGGTGCAGGTAAACCACAGTGCATCAGTGTGAAAGCAACCTTAGGCCCCTTTCACACAATCGGTCCGATCGGGTCCGTCTGTCTTTTTTTCAGGCGGACCCAATCGGACCCTCCGAGAGCGGCAGATTTAAACTGACCTGCGCCCTTTTACACCCGCCTATCACCAATCCTATCTGCTCAAAAAAACAGAAGAGAATCCATCCCCTTCTGCCTGGGTGGATCGCATCGGAAGGCCCATAGAGTAGAGCGGGCTGTGTCCATGTCTGCTCTGCCTATGCACATTGGACACAGACCTGTCATCTGCCCATGCTGCTCACTGTGGCCCGCGACCGGCTGCCAAGTCGCTAAAGTGGCCCTCTCTCTTCAAGAGGTTGGGCAATCCCTGGCGTACAGGTACGTGATTTTGCGCTAAAGGGCCGCCCTGCTGCAGTATATGTACGTTGGGGGGTCCTTAAGCAGTTAACCCCTTCCCGCCCGACCCTGAGTCTATTCCCAGGAAGGCAGGACAGTCTTCCCAATTACATAACCATTGTAATTGGCTGTCACAGTGGTCACATGATCGAGAACCCAACCCGCCATCTCCCAATCATAAGTGACCAAGAGCTCTCTATGATGGCTCAATCACTGTACTAGGAGATTGCACTGAGCGTTCTCAGCATAAAAAAACATTGGCAGTCCATGGGCACATACGTGCGGCCTTCTTTGTCACCGCACAGAGGTGTTACATGGGTGACAAGAGGTTAACCAGCGGGTAAGCAGTGCCATGATGTTGTCATTTTTTTTACAGATACTTTAAATAAAAGGATGTGCCCACTAATGTCAGAACACCGCTTCCCCATTACTGTGTGTAAGCTTGTTTGATGTCACACAGAGCCCTCACCAGCTGGGCACAGGGGATTGGCTCCTGGTACTGTAGGAGATATCTGCAAGAAAACAGAGGCATAGAAAGTCACAACTGTTATTAATAATCAAGGGAACCGACCTTTAATGAGTTCTCCACTCACAACAATAAGGCTCCTCCATACAGGATCCGTGTCCCCGCCACCTTAGCTACATAAATCCTTCTACTGAAAACAATGGGCCGTTCTGGAATCAGGCTGGTGGCTGAGGACCCTGCAGCGGCTGAAATGCTGGTCCTCCAAATGGCAGAAGACCAACAGTGGGCCTGCTGAACTACCAACCACATGGAAGACACCAGCACTGGAACCAATGTGTGGTCTACAAATCAACCAGACTGCACCCCACAAGCTTATAGCATTTACTCAGCCTCAGATGTCTATAATGCCAACCATCTCTAACTGTAACCTACCCATCACAATACCCGGACCCCCCATTGCAGCTAAGGTAGGTCATATTCTAATTTGTGTGCCAGCCTTCCTTACCACATTACAATAATCAAAGTATACAAAAAAAAAAACATTTTTTAAGCAGAACTTCTGCCAAAAAAAGAAAATAACTCACTAAAATATAAAATGAAAAAAGCAGCCTAAGCTACAATACTCACCTTCAACCCAACACTGTTCATCATGGTGCTTCTTTTTCCCACTAGGTGTCCTCTGACTTCCGAATTGAATGATGACCACCATCATTCAACCCAGTTGCTGTGAGCCCGGGCTGCCATAGCTGCAAATGTGCCCCATGATGACCAACCACCTCTATGACTAAGCCCTGCGTTAGGGTGAAATGGGTCTGTTTGGTTGTTGTTACAAAGAGAGGAATAAAGTTTTGTGAAAAAGTTATGTAGCAGTGCTGGGGCCCATTTTTGTTAGGTCCTTATAGGTCTTGGATTGTCAGGTCACACACCCCCTATGACCATTACAACCGGCTCTCACCCCCCTGAAATAGTTTTAGTTTGTTTTATACCACAGGCCGAATCTGACCCTCCAGGCCTTGTCAAGTGGCCCTCCAGCTGTCGCCCTCCACTCCCCTTACCTGCTGTCACTTGCAATCACAGCGGCTCCCAGAACTAACAGATCCCGGCACACACTCACAGCAGGGCATGGCAGGGACAGATCTCCAGAGAGAGGGAATCTTCTTGCCAGGCGAGGCAGAGCCGTCTACAGAGGGAGGTACTAGAGCCATGCCAGGTAGGAGAGAGAGATGCAAGAAATCTTTGGGTAAGAGTTGGGTTGTGCACCCCTAAACTCTACACAGCACACCCCTGAACCTTGCACTCTCTATGCAGCTCACCCCTGAACCCTGCACTCTCTACACAGCACACCCCTGAACTCTGCAGGTAGCTCACCCCTGAGCCCTGCACTCTCTACGCAGCGCACCCCTGAACTCTGCAGGTAGCTCACCCCTGAGCCCTGTACTCTCTACACAGCGCACCCCTTAACTCTGCAGGGAGCTCACTCCTGAACTCTGCATTCTGTACATTGCGCACCCCTGAACCCTTCACCCTGTACGTAGTGCACCCCTGAACCCTGCACTTTCTATGCAGCGCACCCCCTAAACCCTTCACCCTGCACGCAGTGCACCCCTGAACCCTGCACTCTGTACGCAGCGCACCCCTGGACCCTGCACTCTGTACGTAGTGCGCCCCTGACCTCTGTACATAGTGCATCCCTGAACCCTTCACCCTGTACACAATGCACCCCTGAACTCTGTATGCAGCGCACCCCAAATACAACTGACCCTTTGAGGGCAATCATATGGCTGATGCAGGCCCTTGATGAAGGAGTTTGACACCCCTTCTTCACAGAATGCAACCGGAGGAGGTAGGAGGGTGTAAAAGGACACAAATCAGTACATCTGCTGCTCCGTAGAGGTGAATGGAGGGTCAGCCATTAGTACCCACCAGTACCAGCCAGCAAGACTCACCAGCAGTACCCGTCCTGAAGGACAGCCAGCAGCAGCCACCAACCATAGCCACCTGGGAGACAGCAGCAGCCAGCAAAACCTGCAGGAAGCCTGAGGAAGAATTGAAGACTGAGGTCAGTTGAGGTGTAGGTAGACCACAGTGCATCAGTGTGATAGCAGCCTTAACCCTACACTCTCTACGCCGTGCACCCCTGAACTTTGAACGTAGCGCACCCCTGAACTCTGCACCCTGTACATAGTGCACCCCTGAACCCAGCATTCTGTACATAGCGCACCCCTGGTCTCTGCACCCTGAACGTAGCGCACCTCTGAACTCTGCACTCTGTAAGTAGCGCACCCCTGAACCCTTCACCCTGTATGTAGCACACCCCTGAACTCTGCACTCTGTACATAGCGCACACCTGAACTCTGCACTCGGTATGTAGCGCACCCCTGAACTCTGCACTCTGTAAGTAGCGCACACCTGAACTCTGCTCTCTGCACGTAGCGCACACCTGAACTCTGCACTCTGTACGTAGCACACACCTGAACTCTGCACTCCGTACGTAGCACACACCTGAACTCTACACTCTGTACATAATGCACTCCTGACCTCTGCACTCTGTACATAGCACACACCTGAACTCTGCACTATGTAAGTAGCGCACCCCTGAACTGTGCACTCTGTACTTAGCGCACACCTGAACTCTGCACTCTGTACATAGCACACACCCCTGACCTCTGCACTCTGTACGTAGTGCACCCGGGAACTATGCACATAGCGCACTCATGACCTCTGCACTTTGTACGTAGCGCACCCCAAATAATACTGGCCTATTGAGGGCAATCATACTGCTGATGCGGCCCCTTGATGAAGGAGTTTGACACCCCTTCTTCACAGAATGCAACCGGAGGAGTGGGAACACCCAAACCTCTTCTCTAAATGGGAATGAAGCTGGGAAACATGGAGGCATAAAATCAGCGACTCGGCTCAAGACTCCATCAATGACTGAAATATAATTTATGGTTCAACTGGCTCTTTATCTATTAAATTGTAATGCTCTGTGAGTCTATAGTCTTGTGGGGTCTGGAGTGTAGCTTTATGATACAGGGAGGAGAAAAAATTTTTTGCGATTACCCGCAGTTCATTAGTCAAAACGTTGGCATCCGATGTAATTCCAGCCACACCGCACGCCATGTCACTGAAATCACAAATACAAAATATTATTTCCTGTCCCTCCCTCAAGTTGCTTGAACGCGGTGCGGGAAAAGAGCATTCTGTGCACGTCTCCCCGCACGCATTCAAAAAGCTCAAAATAAAAAAATTGGAATTGTATGACTATACGCTGCCTTTGAGGATGCCAATATATTGTTAACAGCACCCTAAATGCAGATCACAAACACGGTGGGTCAGCAGGCCCCAGGTGGCATGGTGCTGCGGTACCATGCGATTTGGGCACACCGCGTTTTTCAAAAGTAGTGCATGTGCGGGAAACGTGCAGGAATCACACAGGGATGCAAACCACGTTCCTGTGCGATTCTGGTGTGAAGCGCCACTAAATCATACATTGACAGCTTCCATCAGAAGATTCTCACACAGGCACCAGGTTACCCCTGATAAAGGAACGGGTCACAGAACTCACTCATTTAATTTGGAGATTTTTTCAGAGAAGAAAACCTCGTCCAGGTGTTGGTGGAAGTTTCTTCTCTCAGCCGCAAGCAAAACTTCATCATTGGCCAAAATTCCCAATCGGGTGCCTGCGTGTCCGATGGCTTCCATGTCATTCCACCTGGCACAGGGGGCCTAAGGAACAAATATACATCACATGAGAACATAACAACCTCAGCACATTATATAGGCAAAGTGAACTGCATTAAGGTGATCAGATTTTTAAAATGAAATCCGGGGACATATTTTTTTTTTTATTGGCAAATGGTAAACTATTTTATAAGTATATTTTCCTCAAATTATATGCGCAGTGTATGTGCTATGTGTTTATGTAATGATTGTATGATATATACGTTATTTCTCACATTTCGTCCATAAATAAAGATAAAAAAAGATACTGCTTAGAATTAGAGATATGACTACCAAATGTTATGAAGATAAGACAGAGAAAAAACAGAGTGCAGAGTTCAGGAGTGCGCTCTATAAAGAATGCAGGGCTCACCTGTTCCCCTCTATGCAGCCTATGAGGCTGCATTGCTGGCCACTGGTGAGGTTGCATAGATGGGCACAGCTGAGCCCTACATTTTCTATGTAGCGCACTGCTGAGCCTGCAGATGGGGCTGCATTCCTGGGCACTGGTGAGGCTGCATTCCTGGGCAATGGTGAGGCTGCATTGCCCATCCAATGCAGCCGCACCAGTGCCCAGCAATGCAGCCTCACCAGTGCCCAGCAATGCAGTCTCACCAGTGCCCAGGAATGCAGCCTCACCTGTGCCCAGGAATGCAGCCTCACCTGTGCCCAGGAATGCAGCCTCACCTGTGCCCAGAAATACAGCCTCACCAGTGCCCAGGAATGAAGCCTCACCAATGCCCAGCAATGCAGCCTCATCAGTGCCCAGGAATGCAGCCTCACCTGTGCCCAGGAATGCAGCCTCATCTGTGCCCAGGAATGCAGCCTCACCAGTGCCCAGGAATGAAGCCTCACCAATGCCCAGCAATGCAGCCTCATCAGTGCCCAGGAATGCAGCCTCACCAGTGTCCAGGAATGCAGCCTCACTGTGCAGGGGATCAGAGAGGAGAGGAAGAGAAGAGCTGGCCAGATCATCACGCAGGACGACGTAACCTGCTGTGTCAGCTTTAATTTGAATTGCTGGGTGCCGCCGTCACTCTCCTGGATCGGCTTCCACCTACGATAGACAGCACATGTCCCAGCATTCTACAAGTGTGCTGTCTGTCAAAGGAGCCATACCAGGAGGCGGGACTTTATGTGACGGTGGGCGCCTAGCGATTCAAATTAAAGCTGACACAACGGGCGACACTGGCCTGACACCCCCAGTGTGTGGCACCCGGGACAGACTGCCCCTACTCTGCCTCATCACCCGCCCTGCAATCCGGGGACAAATCCAGGGACCAATTGGCTCCGGGGACAGTGTCCTCAATCCAGGGACCGTCCCCGGAAACTGGGGGCGTCTGGTCACCCTATAATCAGGGTCGGCCCTACCATGGGTCCCAGTGGGTCCATTGGACCCAGGCAGCACTTTGAGAGGGGCAGTAAATTGAACCACAGCCGCCTTTCCTTCTCTTCTATTTACCCAGCAAATTGACGACCATTTTTTTCCAGCAATGTTGTTTGTCATGACGAAAACTGCCCCCCGGGCTCCTCCGCCTGCCCCTATACTGCCCTAGCCTGTCTATATACTACCCCAGCCTGCCCCTTTACTACCCTAGCCAGCCCCTCTACTACCCTAGCCTGTTCATATACTACCCTGTACATATACTATCCTAGCCTGTCCATAAACTACCCTAGCCTGTCCATATACTACCATAGCCTCTCTATATACTACCCTAGCCTGCCCCTATCCTACCCTAGCCTGTCTATATACTACCCTATCCTGCCCCTATACTTCCCTGGACTGTCTATATACTACTCTCGACTGTCTATATACCACCCTAGCCTCTCCATATACTACCCTAGCCTGTCCATATACTACCCTAGCCTGTCTATATACCACCCTAGCCTGTCTATATACTACCCTAGCCTGTCCATATACTACCCTAGCCTGTCTATATACTACCCTAGCCTGTCCATATACTACCCTAACTTGTCTATATACTACCCTAGCCTGTCCATATAGTACCCTAGCCTGTCCATATACTACCCTAGCCAGTCTATATACTACACTAGCCTGTCCATAAACTACCCTAGCCTGTCCATATACTACCCTAGCCAGTCTATATACTACCCTAGTCTGTCTATATACCACCCTAGCCTGTCTATATACTACTCCAGCCTGTCCATGTACTACCCAAGCCTGTCCATATACTACCCCAGCCTGTCCATATACTACCCTAGCCTGTCCTTATACTACCCTAGCCTGTCTATATACTACCCTAGCCTGTCTATATACTGCCCTAGCCTGTCTATATACTACCCCAGCCTGTCCATATACTACCCTAGCCTGTCTACATACTACCCCAGCCTGTCCATATACTACCCTAGCCTGTTCATATACTACCCTAGCCTGTCTATATACTACCATAGCCTGTCCATATACTACCCTAGCCTGTCCATATACTACCCTAGCCTGTCTATATACTACCATAGCCTGTCCATATACTACCCTAGCCTGTTCATATACTACCCTAGCCTGTCTATATACTACCATAGCCTGTCCATATACTACCATAGCTTGTCCATATACTACCCTAGCTTGTCTATATACTACCCTAGCCTGTCTATATACTACCTAGCCCACCCCTTGGAATTGAACATAATGGTATGTTATATAATTTTGCATATAGACAGGGTGCTGTTGCATGTAAATCTGACTTCCTGATAAATTTAATTTTAGTTTTAATTATCATGATATAAAATAATGGATGTGGGGTTCCTTTTTGGTGGGTGTGATTTTTTTTTTTTGGCGGGGGCAGCATTTCATTCTTGGACCCAGGCAGCACAATGTCTTGGGCCAGTCCTGCCTATACTACATGTCATTATAGGACGCGCTCTTGGCAGAAGTGATAAATGGTATTTTATACAATTAGAAAGCAAATGGAGAACTGCCCAAAATTAGTGGTGAACCCAAATGCAAATTCCGGGGCCAAAATCAAAAATTCAGGATGCACTTGGCCGAAACCGAAATTGACAGTTTTGAAAAAAATATATATATTTTTTTATAAATAATTGCATTATGTTCAACTTTTTAATCAATATCATGAATTTAAATGAATATGAATTTATTGTCGGCCGTTATCGGCACCTTTTGAAGCGGTGTTAAAAATTCTGTCTGCTGCATTTTTGGTGCATATTTGGTCAGTTAACCACTTAAAGACCGCCCAGCGCATTTATACTGCGGCAGGGCGGCTCTATTGCGTGAAACAATGTACCTGTAAGTTGTTTCGTGCACTAGATACTGTGGGCGCGCGCGCTGCACGGCAGGGGAGCCAATCCACGGGCTTGGCAGACCCAATGTCACCCGCGATCGCTCCACAGAGAGGCAGAATGGGGATCTGCCTATGTAAACAAGGCAGATCCCCGTTCTGACAGGGAAGTACACTGAGATCTTCTGTTCCTTGTAATCAGGAACACGGATCTCTGTGTTCTTCCTGTCAGTCCCTCCCCCACACAGTTAGAAACCACTAGCAGGGAATACATTTAACCCTTTGATTGTCCCCTAGTGTCAACCCCTTCCCTGCCAGTGTCATTTATACAGTGACAGTGCATTTTTTAAGCACTGATCACAGTATTGGTGTCACTGGTACCCAAAAAGTGTCACTTAAGGTCAGATTTGTCCTCCGCAATCCCGCTAAAAATTGCTGATCCCCGCCATTACCTGTAAAAAGACGCTATAACTTTTGCACAAACCAATCAATATACAATACGCTTATTAGGATATTTTTTAACAAAATATGTAGAAGAATACATATCGGCCTAAACTGATGAAGAAATTAGTTTTTTTACAATTTTTTTTTTTTGGATTTGTATTATAGCCAAAAGTAAAAAATATTTGTTTGATTTTTTTCAAAATTGTCTGTCTTTTTTTGTTTAGAGCGCAAAAAATAAAAACGCAAAGGTTATCAATCAAATACCACCAAAAGGAAGCTCTATTTGTGGGGAAAAAAGGAAGTCAAATTTATTTGGGTACAGCGTCGCACGACCGCGCAATTGTCAGTTAAATTAAAGCAGCGCCGTATCGCAAAAAATGGCCTGGTCAAGAAGGGGGTAATTCTTTCCGGGTTGAAATGGTTAAAAAAATGCACCTCCCCATTGAAATGCATTGAAAACGCAGCAAGAACACATTAAAAATGCACCGTATTGCTTTTTTGATGCGTTTCTTGAGTCACATGACCTATGAAAAAACACAGCATACGCATGGCAAAATTGCGGTAAAATCACTGGCATTTTCAGCAGCCATGGCACCGCCTTCTTTTCCTTTTGGCACAACGATGGAAACCTTATTTTTCGGCAGCTGAAATTTCGGTGCATCACCAGTCCAAACATTTCCAGCCATGTCGTCTTATAAGTCTTATAAAGTGCCAGGCGATCTTTTAAAGCCCCATAAAGAAAACCCATTTGCAGTGGGGATCTCACCACAGTGCAAGGGGTAAATGACCCAAAAGAGGAAGTTCTGCATGTTTGCATCCCCCCCATTTAAGGACTGACACTTTTTGAGTGGGGGGGTACCTGGTTCTGACATGTACCCGCTTCCCACTACCAGGTTGGATCGCCTAGGCCAAGGGTGCCTGCCCTTTTGAAGAGCGAGGGCCACTTTAGCGGCTTGGTGCTGGTGGGTGCTGCTGGTATCACTGGTGGCTGGTGTTCCAGGTGGTGTACTGATGGTGGGTGCTGCAGGTGGGTACTGATGGTGGGTGCTGCAGGTGGATACTGCTGGTATTGATGGTGTGTGCTGCAGTGGGTACTGCTGGTGGGTGCTGCAGGTGGGTACTGCTGGTGAGTGCTGCAGGTGGGTGCTGCTGGCGGGTACTGCTGGTACTGATGGTGGGTACTGCTGTTATCACTGATGGTTGGTGTCCCAGGCGGTGCACTACTGGTACTGATGGTGGGTGCTGAACATGGGTGCTGCTGGTACTGATGGTGGGTGCTGAACATGGGTGCTGCTGGTACTGATGGTGGGTACTGATGGTGGGTGCTGCTGGCGGGGTACTGCTGTTATCACTGATGGTTGGTGTCCCAGGCGGTGCACTACTGGTACTGATGGTGGTTGCTGAACGTGGGTGCTGCTGGTACTGCTGGTGGGTACTGATGGTGGGTGC
>BLSH010138928.1:3437-15121 GCA_018402905.1 Glandirana rugosa
CATTGGAGATCGTTGATTAGTCACTCGTCATTACTACACGTCATTGGAGATCGTTGGTTAGTCACTCGTCATAACTACATGTCATCAGAGATCGTTGTTTAGTACACGACATTGGAGATCGTTGGTCAGTCATTCACCATTACTATACGACATTGGAGACCGTTGGTTAGCGTTAGTTACTAGACTAAGTCACTTGACTAAAACTCAGATCGACAATAAATAACATACAGAGTCTCGTCTACCTCTCACTTTAACGTACCCCCCCGGGTCCTTTTACAAACTTGTCCCAAGTTAGTTATAATTGGTGAATTTCCTCAACATTTAGGAGTTCAAAAAAGTGGAATTACCAGCACATGATTTGTTGCTAGAGACTACTGTACATCAATACTGCTCACTGATTGGTTGCTAGAGGTTACTGCACATCATTACTGCTCACTGATTAGTTGCTAGAGGTTACATTATATCATCTCCTCACTGCCGACACACCATGGACTTGGGAAGGCACCACAGAAACGTACTGCCCTTTAGCAGATACACAGCAGTGGCATCAATTGTTACTGACACCCTCACGCATCTGCTGACGTGCTGTGGCACCGTGTGATTTTGAAAAAGGGTTGGGGACTTTCGTCTGCATCTCTAGTGCACAGAGCAGCCCACTGAAATTAATGGGCTGTCCTACACGTGACTTACATCTTTATCCACCATCAGTACACCTTTACCTCCTAAAACCCCCTGCTAACCTCTGCACTTCAAACCTCCCCCATCCTCTCCCATCCAACCCCCCCCCCCCTTTAACTCTACCTGACTCCTCTGCTCATCTTTGCACCCACCTTCCTTACCTCTACACATCCCCTCCTTGCTCACCTGTGCACCCCAAACTGCATTTCATTCTCTGCCTACCTCTGCACACTCCACACAACCCTCCCCCCACCAATTTTCTTACCTTTGCAGAACAGGCTGATGTTAGGCTTAATGACCACAGTTGCAGGCAGGACTTCTAAGCATGCCCCTTTGTCTCCCCAGTGGGCAGCATTCAGTATAGGTGATGGTGGATATGACCTTAGGGGGGCATAATATACATATGAATGCCACCTCTATTTACATATCAATGTTGCCAGCCACCACTATTTACATATGAATGTCACTACTATTTACATATCAATGCAGGTTATTTACATGTAAACATAGGGTCTGCAGGTTTAAACCAGGATAGTTGGCAAGTATGAGGCAACTTCTTTTTGCACCATAAAAAATGACAGGGCCCAGGGCAGCTGCCCCTTTTGCACAGCCTTAAAGACAACCCTGGTCAGGTCTCATTCCCATCTCCACGTAGCAAAAACTCACATTACCCCATGCGTTTGTTTTGGGTGTTTTGGGTGTTCACGTGCCCTACACACAACAATTGCCCCAGAGAAGCTCCAGAATTTTTTTGCAACAGTTTTTAGTGCGTTTGCCACAATTGGAGAGCCTTAGCATGTAATGACAACACAAGCATGTTGCACATGTAAAGTGTTTCTGAAACACATGGCAAAGCACGCATTTTCTGTGTGGTTTGCCATGCTGTTGGAAACTCACACATGTGAATGGAGCCTTATTGTTCTTGTGCACCAATTTCACTTCCAGGTCCCACTCACACCTAGAGTAGTGGGAGTGCATGTTTTTGGCTCATTTTTTTAGTGACACATATAGCGCTGCCCGCTTGAGGGTGGCTGAAAGAATCAATTTCCCCTTGGATCCGATTGGAGTCAGAGGGTCCTCCACCACTCCTGACACTCTGGATTCACTAATTTTTACAAGTTTTTATAACTAATATCTCTATTTTAGTAAGGGAGACCACAATACAAGTAGAGTTAGTAAAGTTTACTTTTAACTCTTATTTCTGAGAAAGAATAACAACTGTAAATAGTAAATAGCACAATTCTTCACATAAGTAGTCAACTTGAAGGTTCTGGCGAACAAAAAGAGTAAGTGATTTGTATACTTTCACTACTCCCTGTATTCTCCAACAATATTATAATAATTGAGAACAATGCAATTTCTCCAACTGAGTTTAACCCCTTCCTTACTGGGCACTTAAACCCCCCTCCTGCCCATACCAATTTTTGGCTTTCAGCGCTGTCGCATTTTGAATGACAATTGCGTGGTCGTGCAACGCTGTACCCAAATACAATTTGTGTCCTTTTTTTCCCACAAATAGAGCTTTCTTTTGGTGGTATTTGATCACCTCTGCGTCATTTCTGATCACCGCTATAAACAAAAAATGAGCGACAATTTTGCAAAAAAGAACAAGATTTTTTACTTTTTGCTAAAGTACAAATCTATTAAAAAAAAATATTCATCAGTTTTGGCCGATTTATATCCTTCTACATATTTTTGCAAATCGCAATCGGCGTATATTGATTGGTTTGCGCAAAAGTTATCGCATCTACAAACTGGGAATTGATTTATGGCGTTTTTATTATTTATTTTTTTTTACTAGTAATGGCGGCCATCTGCGATTTTTATCGGGACTGCGATATTGCCGCAGAAATTAAGGACACTTTTTACACATTTTGGGACCAATGACATTTATACAGCGATCAGAAATTTAAATATCCACTCATTACTGTGTACATGTCTTTGGCATTGAAGGGGTTAACCAGCAGGGGGCAGTGAAGGGGTTAAATATGTTCCCTGGGTGTGTTCTAACTGTGGGGGGGCAGGGCTGGCCGGGACATAACAGATCTAACTGATCCCAGTGACAGGGATCAGTAGATCTGTCATGTCCCCTGTCACAGAACGGGGAACCGCCGTGTTTACATCGGCGGTTCCCCGTTCTGAGGCTCCTAAAACAGATCGGCGGGTCTCGGGCGGACATCGAGTCCGCCCGAGCCACGGGCACGCTCCCGCAGCGTGCGGCGCACACGCGCCGCCGCTGCCGCCAGGGGGCGCGCGAGGAGCGTGCACAGGGGGCGACGTCCATGGACGTCGTCCCGGCATTTCAGATCCGCGCTGGAGCCGTATTATGGCAATAGCGCGGATCTGGAGTGGTTAAACAATACCGAATGGGTCTTTGCAAAAGAGGTAATTTGAATATGTCTACCGAAATTTAGCAAATTAAATATTACAGTAAATCCCTATCTCAAACCGATGCCCCAGAAGATAAATTGGTACCACTCAATGGATTCTGCATCAACTTCTTAATAGCAATCTACAATGCAAAATTACACTATATAATTAGGCAATATATCTAAAGTTAAGCAAACACACTAAATAATTTTGCCCTATGTATTTTAACTCCTGTTCTAGGATAAAGAGTTCTTAGGAGGTAAACCATCACCAAGCAAGAGCCCTGAGTATATAGGTGAGGAAAAGATGGATAGATGCAGTTGCAGTTCTCTTGTCTTGTACTGTCCAAGCAATCTTCGGCTGGCAATAAGAATTAGGTACCTATGAATACTGTGCCCTTGTAATCAATAAGATGAGGCACAAATAGGTACAATTCCACTGACTGATAAGATTAGTCACAACAGCTAAACTGTATTCCAAGTGGCAATAAAGATATGCTTCAAGACATTGTGTGTAATTCTATGTGTGGGCGCGAAGCCCTCTCACCGCTTCCAAGGGACTGTTTGAAGATAAACGATACGGCGCTCGGGCGATGATGCTGGGAGTGCTGGGACCATTAGTTCCTATAGACTACTTGCTCCTGGGAGGTGTAAAGCATCTGCTGCACTCCTTGCTGGAGGAGTTTGGGTGGTTCTATTGTTTGCTCACTGTATTGCTGGAGATTTCAGTCGGCTGGAACGATTTGCTTAGGCTGCAGGCCTAAATCTGTCAGCAGCAGCACGCAGGGTTCCTCTGTGATCGATTACGATATCCCAAGAAGCTGTTGTTAGCTTCTCCTTCCCCTTAAATAAACCTCCTACAATGCATTGTACCTCCCAGAAGTCTTAAGTACAGCACAGCCTGATGGGAAATGGAGTCCTTCTCAGTAAGAGTCTGTTGACTATTTCCTTGTTCCGTACCACAACTCCCACAAAGCAACATCCTGGCTGCAATTACAGTCTTTTCCAAAAGCCATCACTACAGGGAGTTCCCATGTTAAGCAATGTACACCATTTTCTGTATGCCAGAGGAATATTTCAGAACTCCTGGCTACACTCTCCCCTCGCATAAATATTTGGTCCCCAAATATTCAGGGCTTGATAACCTGAAATAATCACACGGTTATTACATTCTAAACTTCAGCTAAATTTAACAGGTACTGACAAACATCTGGATTCTGCTAAATCCATTTATATACATTCTCAGTGAGCTCATAATCAGTTTTCTGACAGGCCAAGGCAATAGTCATGTCCCATCCAGTAGCGTCAGGGGTTATATGGAGGACACCCTTATCTTGTTTGGACATGGCAAAGGCTGGGGAGAACCAGCTCTCTGAATGGTAGGAATCAGCCTATCAGAACTTTCTCCAAGAGTGTCATGAGTCAATCTTCGAGGTGGGTGGATATTTCTTCAAAGACAAGGAGGAGAACAAGAGTCCTGAAGGGAGGCAGCATTATCTGGAATGTCATTCAAAGAGATAGGGGATCTCTCCACTTCTGGTTCTGAATTAGCAACAACATCAGCTTCAGAAGTAATAGGACAATCTTTCTCTGATCCACACAATGGAACAAGTGATGAAATACTTTCTCTCTCTAGTGAAATCTTGAAAGGAGAACCACCCATAGGAATAGCGTTCAAGGGTAAATCCTCTTCAGGCCCATTTAGAGCATCAGAAGGTAAAATCTCACCCGGTTCTTCAGGATCTGCAAATGGAGTAATGCAGTCATCTTGAAAATTAATAAGATCCCCTTGTCCTGAAGTAGAAGATAAATCTTCTGATTTGACTTTCAACTTTAATTTCCTGACTAGGCAACTCTAGGCTTTTCTTCTTTCAGGTAACAAAACTTGGGGTTTCACAACTGAAGGCAAAGTCTTATCCACTGGTTTCATTCTTTGACCTGAGGAAATGTTCTTCCCCACAGGCAACAAAGGAGCTCCTTGTAAAGGCTTAAAAGAACAAAAAGGCTTATTGACTTCAGTAGACGATTTGGATGGCAAACATCCTGATTGAACTTATTTATCATCATGTAAGGACAATAAAACTGAGCTACTGTGTTTTTCAGGTTGATACAACTGCCAGGTTTCTTCTGTCCCTTCACTAAGACCTTGCCTACAAATCACTCCATCTTTCAGTTGTAACCTATTCCATTCACTATGTAACACTCTGGCATGAGTAATAGTGCTCTTCAAAAGCAATTGAGGATTTTGTTGAGCCATAGTCTGCTAAGTCACTCGCCCAAGGGGATCTTATTCCTGATCAGCTTTGATCTCTTTCTTAGTCAGTGTGCTGTTACACTTATCATGCAAATATAGTGCTATGAATAGTTATAGTAATGTTTATTCAGTCCCTGACAAAAGTCTTGTCGCTTGTGTACAAATTGACCTGAAGTGCCACTGAAATATATTTCTAGTCAAGATTTTTTTACAAGAAATGGCTCATTTTAATCCCAACAGCTTTTGTAATAATGTTTCAGTGCAAAACGAAGCTGTCAAAAAGTATTCTAATATTCACAGCTTGGTAAATCCCATTGAGTCAATTTTTGCAAAGACATAAGTATTGTCACCTTGTCATATGAGCTTCACCTGTGACTAATAATGGACTAATAATGGATCAATTAGGTCTCAGGTGTGTATAAAAAGAACATGCCTAAGATTCACCCTGAGACTAAAGTTTTGATTATCAAGAGGATGAAGACCAGATCCACTGCTGATGTGGCAGACACCTTCAATGTGTCTCAGCGTCAAGTACAGAGGATAAAAAAAAAGATTTGAAGAGACTGGAGACAACAAGCCCAGGTCAGGCAGACAACTGCTCGAGAGGACCATTTGTTGGCTCGAAAATCCAAGGCCAGCCCATTTTCCACTGCAGCAGAGCTCCACAAGACCGGGTCACCTGAAGTCCCTGTGTCAACCAGAACAGTTTGTCGGATTCTGGCTCAAAATGGCCTCCATGGTGGAATCAGTGCCCAGAAGCCAGCACTAAACAAAAGACAATTGAAAAACCGTGTGGCATTTGCCAAGGCCCACAGCCTGCTAAAAGGATGGACGCTGAAAAAGTGGCAGAAGGTGGATTTTTCAGATGAATCTTCTGTTGAATTACACCACAGTCACTGCAAATATTGCAGGAGACCTACTAGAGCCTGCATGGATCCGAGATTCACCCAGAAAACAGTGAAGTTTGGTGGCAGAAAAATCATGGTCTGGGGTTACATCCTTTATGGGGGTGTGCGAGAGATCTGCAGGGTGGAAGGCAGCATCAATAGTCTAAAATGCCAAGAAATCTTAGCTACCTCTTATATTCCCAACCATAAAAGAGGCCAAATTCTGCAGCAGGATGGTGCTCCATCACATACTTCCATCTCCACATCAAAGTTCCTCAAGGCGAAGAAGATCAAGATGCTCCAGGATTGGCCAGCCCAGTCACCATACATGAACATCATTGAGCATATGTGGGGTAGGATGAAAGAGGAAGCATGGAAGACGAAACCAAAGAATATTGATGAACTCTGGGAGGCATGCAAGACTGCTTTCTTTGCTATTCCTGATGACTTCATCAATAAATTGTATGAATCCTTGCCAAACCGCATGGATGCAGTCCTTCAAGCTCATGGAAGTCATACAAGATATTACATTTGGATCTCACAGCACCACTACTTAATTTGCTGACATATTTTTGTATTTGCAGTAAATTTGTTCAATTTCTGTATAGGCGACAAAACTTTTGTCTTGCCCAAATTTGACCTTTCTGTCTTGATTAAATGATAAATCTTTTTTCAGTGAAACTAATTTATTTCGGTGCATTAAACATCATTTGGGAGGGTTTTAGCTTTTCATATGAGCTATTTCTAACACCAATTGATTAATTAAAAGTCAGGTTAGTAGCAGGTGTTTCTACAAAATAGATAAGCGACAGGACTTTTGTCAGGGACTGTAGAGTTAGTTATTATACTGCCATCTTGTGTTTGTTTCAGGTGCTACACCTTTCTTTTCTGTTTTCCATCTGTGTTCCCTCCCATCTTCTATGGTAATTTCCTCTTCCTGGCTCACTCTGTGATGTAACTTCCTCTTCCTGGTTCTCCTCACTCTGTCTCATGAGGAAGAAGATGGCCACACATTTGTAGGCCGCACACAATCTGCTAGCATCCGGGAACACATTACCATGTGTTGACCCGCAGATGCCATCTTTCAACCATCTGCCACATTTGTTGTCTGCCGTACCCGGTATTTGCAATAAATCTATGCTTATGGAAGAATCAGTGTCTGGTGAGTTAAAGCTATCTGATAAAGACTGCCCGCAGGGATCATATCTGTTTATACAGGCCAGGTATAGAGGTCTCAGCAAGGGATAAGTCACTATTACAGCAGTTGGAGTCAGCATAATCAAAACATGTGGTAGAATTCCTACAGTCTGCTGTGTAGACGTGTATGTTTATTCTGCAATCAAGCTCGGTGCCATCCACCATCCTTTGAAAGCACATGGTCGCACAAGCTTACTGCACTTCACCTGTGAATGTTAAAAATTGTTTCTCTGCATTGGACTGTGTTATCCCACCTGTCTAAGCTGTTGTTTGTCTTCTTGAGGAGACAGTAACCATTTTTTGCAAAACTTGAAAAAATGTCTAGACAAGCTTCCGAAACATTCTTTTGTTGCTGAATCTACACAGAAACATCATGCCTCTGACCACACAGATGTACAGGGAGCAGATTCGGTAGATATTGCAGAGCAAAGTGTAAGACCCAAGCGCACAATTATACCAACACAGAAACTCCGAGAAAACTACGAAACCACTAGCAATGAGTTCTCTAGCAATCTGTCAGAACTGTGGGACAAAACTACATACTGCATGTCAGCCTTGCCTCGTTGCAATCAAACAAGCTGAATTAAGAAATTCTACAGATCGTCTATCTGCAGCATATGAGCACTACCTGCAGCTGTCTGCAAAATACACAGCTTTCTTAAGGGACTCTAATATAGAGGGCTCTTTAGCAGAACTGACTAAGACTGATGAAGTAAACCAACAAAGAGATCTCTTAGTGCAAGATGCCAAGGATAAGGTGGAACTCCGCATCGCTAAACTGCAAGACACCAGGTCTCATAAATCCACATCTACTGAGCTGACAACATTTTCTTCTAGATTTTCTCACTCTAGAAGCTCAACATTAAGTGACAAGCTGATAGGGGCCCGTGCAAGTCTGGAAGCAAATAAAATGCAACGCTTATTTGCCAGGAAAGAAGCTGAAATGCAAGCCCAGAGCAAAGCGCGCCAAGCTGAAGTTGATGCACAAAGCAAAACTTTTCAAGCAGAGATGGAAGCTCACCAAGCAGAGTTAGAAGCTCAGGCCAAAGCTCACCAAGAAGAAATGGAAGCTCGTCAAGCAGAGTTAGAAGCTCAGACCAAAGCTCGCCAAGCAGAGATAGAAGCTCACAGCAAAGCTTGTGAAGAAAAGGCGGACTCCCAAATAAAGATTCTGCAAATAGAAAGGGAGGAAGCAGCTGCCTTAGCAAGGCTAAAGGTCCTTGAACAAGCAATGGGAGTAAGTACTAGCTCAGACTGTTCTATTCCAGCAGAAGTGGAAGATCCAATTGAACGCACCAGTGAATATGTGCTAATGCATAGTGTTTGCAATGATACAGAATCATCACCTGTACCACCTACTAACATTACTGTTCGAACTCTTAACACAGAGACCTCTAAAACGCACAAACCTGAGCCTCTTCAAGTCCTGTCAAAAACAAGGTGACTGTCAGCAACAAGCCACAGTCCAAGCAACAGCCAGCAGAAGCCTTAGAGATTAAGCTAGATGCTCTTGCAACATCATTTTATCCTGGTAAATCTTACCCTTACTCACCAGAGAACTTTCACACCCAAGGGGTCCCACAATTTACTTCGGCACCAAAGAGCAAGAAATCAGACCTGTCTGACTTCGCCAGATATATGATTCCCCGCAAGCTCATTAACATTAGCCTCTCAAGGTTCGATGACTGTCCAGAGAACTACAGAGCTTGGAGATCAACCTTCAAAGCTTCTATTGCTGATCTTAACCTTACTGCCCTGCTCAGCATGCTATCTTAATCTGCCCTGCTCAGCATGCTATCTTAATAAAATTTGCTTATGTGTCATAAAGTTAAGCTAATTTCTTGGAATGTAAGGGGAATGGGTGCCAGGGAGAAAAAACAGGCAGTACTAGAAGCACTGGAATTTTATAAACCAGAGATAGTTTTTCTGCAAGAGATCCACCTAGCATGGGATTATATAGTACTGTTTGGTAATTCTGGATTCTCATTTCAAGCTCATTCTGTATATTCAACATATGCACGAGGAGTTAGTGTGTTGGTCTCTCGTTCAGTACGATTTTTGTGTAAACAAAAAATTATAGATCCTGAAGGTTGGTATGTAATGTTATGGTGCACATTAAATGATAAAAATTTCATGTTGGTGAATGTCTATGCCCCCCCCCCCCCTTATAGTGATGTGGTCTTGAAAAAAGTCCTTGGGAAAATGGTACAATCTCCAGTGCTAACCCTAGTGCTAGGGGATTTTAACAACATAATGAGTGAGGAGGAGGATAGACATTACAATTCAACAGGAACAAAAAAAAGCTTCTAAAAAAACAAAGTTTGCTAAACACATACATGAGATAGGTTTGCAGGATTTATGGAGACTAAGGCACCCCTTAAAAAGGGAATACTCGTGCTGTTCCAGGACATATTGTTCATTATCAAGAATTGTCAATTCAATTTGGTCCAAGAGGGCTTTCAGTCTATTCCCCTCTTATATTAACCCTGGAAACCAAGGAACAATTAATGTCCCTGCCCTGGAAACTGAATGCACAATGGCTACTCTTGTTGCAGGAGGAGAACAGTGTGGAGTCACTTCTGGGAGAATTCTTTGAAAATAAAAAGGGTTCGACCTCCACATTGGTTATTTGAGACTCCATGAAAGCTTTCTTGCGTGGAGTGCTGATTAAAGAAATATCCCAGATTAAAAGGTTGTCCAGACAGAGAGAGCAGGACATCATGGGTTTAGTAAATAAGGCAGAACAAGAATATATTATAGAGCCTACCAAAGAAAAGCGATTGGTCTGGCAGGATGCCCAGAAAACATATAGGGATTTTTATATATCCAAAGCAGAGAATAATAGATTCTTCCTGAATCAGAAGAAGTATGAGGTGGGGGAACAGGTAGGCCGAGTCCTATCAGTTATAGCGCGAGCCCAAGAGGGCCCCTTCAACAATAGCAGCAATCAGAGATTCAGCGGGCAAAATAAGATATGATACAAGAAGTATTCAGAATAATTTTGCTGATTTTTACACTGTACTATATGAATCTAGGGCATGGGAAGTGTTGTGTAAAATTAACAATTTTTTGGAAGGGGTGAACCTGCCTAAACTTAACTCTGTAGAGAAGGAGCTTCTTGATAGTCCCATAAAGTTGGAGGAGCTGAAACAGGCAGTATTGCAGACTCATAATGGCAAGGTGCCAGGCGCGGGCGGACTGTTGTCCGAGATTTACAAAAAACGGGAGGAGCCGGTAGTGACGTCATCTCTAGGCTACCCTGTGCGACTGACACACCAGTCGATCGTATTCCTGCACGTTGCAGGTTTATCAGTGAACAAGCCTGGATAAGAAATGATCCCAGCTTCAGTGAGTCTAGCTTACCTGCATCATCATCATCATCAAGGTATGATAACAAAGCAGCTAAACACAGAGACTTATATAGAGCAGTATCTGCTAAAAAGACAGACATCTCACCTCCCATATCCTCTCCTGCTTACCTGAGTGATTCGGGTGATAGAGATAAAGATCCAAATCGTCAGTGCCCTATTCACAAAAAACCTCACCCTCTAAAGAAATGTCATGGACTTAGGGCAAAGACTGTCCAAGAATGCAGGTAGATTCTCCAGGAACTTGGAATATGCTATAGGTGCTGTGCTTCCTATGACCATTTTGCTAAAAACTGTAAAGTTGACATCAAGTGCACAGAATGTAGTAGTGACAATCATGTTACAGCTATGCATCCTGCTCCACTTCCAGACAATCCACAGCAGCCATCTACATTGAACCCTGCATCAAATCATGGTGGGGAGCAACAAAGCCATGCTCCAGCCATTACAAACATCTCTTCTTCATGTACTGAGGTCTGTGGAGAAGGATCAAGCCACAAATGCTGTGCCAAGGTATGTCTAGTCAAAATATATCCAAAAGATCAACCTGAGAAAGCTACCAGGATGTATGCCATTATAGATGAGGAGAGCAACAGATCACTGGTTAAGCCTAAATTCTTTGAGATCTTTGGCATAAAGGGACATGCAACACCATACAGTATACTTTCAACACCTGTTCTGATCGTGTAGAAACCTCTGGCAGAAGGGCGATGGGTTAGTGGTCTCCCATATCAAGGCAAGGAATTGGTCACTAGACAACGAGAGGAGTAGATATTACCGTATGTAGGACCATCGAAAGAGTCCAACTAGAAAACCTATATAAAACTGATCTGTATGGAACCGTGTCGTAAACACCGAACTAGGAAGAGGTGTCTGGAGTCATGTACTTCTTCTCTACAAACATTACCGACCTCGTACCGAAACAACGAGG
>BLSH010138928.1:15132-28234 GCA_018402905.1 Glandirana rugosa
AAACAGACAACCATCGCCTCGTAGGGTTAGAACTTATCAGAGACTATCGGCAGAATTATTCATGAATGGAACATACCACTACCCTCGGCGTTTAGGGTCACCTAAGATATCTGACATGTGGCTGTCTTGTAGTGCAAACCACTTACCGAACAGACGTCTCGACTGAACTTTCGGTTTCCAGAGAAATTTATTCAAGGTGGCATTCGGGTCTGAAGAGACTTTTCCTCCGGACAGGTAAGGGTCTAAATTTAGGACACCGTACTAGTGGTCCGACTTTCCAAAAGTAGTGTCGTCTTACCCACAGATGAAGAAGCCATAGACCTGCTCCAAAGGACTCAAGGTATGATTTCTGAGGCCAATCTCAGACTTCATAAGATTGCCTCAAACAGTGCTGCTGTGATGAAAACCTTTCAGCCTGGTGATCATGCCACAGGATTTAAATCTGGGAATGGACAGGCCTCCTTTTCAGAGAAGTCTGGGCTTACGGTGGAACTTATTTAAAGAGACCTTTGGCTTTCAAGTCAGCTCTGCAGACAAGCCATTCACCAAACGTGATGTTCTGTCGGTGTACAGTCTATAGAATCCACTGGGATTTGCGGCTCCCATCACCATACAAGGTAAGTACTTATTAAGACGGCTATCAGAGACTATTCAAGATTGGGATGCTCCGCTACCAACAGACAAATATTCAAAGTGGGAGTCCTGGAAACAATCTCTACATGCCTTACATGGAATTGATATACCACGCTGCTACACTTCAGCGTCCCTTGCTGCAAGCCAGAGAAAAAAGATTCATATCTTCTAAGATGCATCCACTGAGGCCATAGCAGCTGTTGCCTACCTCAAGGTAAGAGACTCTCACAATCAAACCCATGTAGGGTTTCTGTTTGCAAAGCTAAGTTAGCGCCTAAGCCTGAGCACACAATTCCCAGGCTTGAACTTTGTGGGACTGCACTAGCCATAGAAATTGCAGATTTTATACAGCGTGAGCTAGACATTCAAATAGATGACATCAAATTCTACACAGACAGCAAGGTTGTTTTGGGCTACATATACAATCGGACAAAACGCTTCAATGTCTATGTCAGCAACCGTGTAGAAAGAATAAGAACATCCTCAAGGCCTGAACAATGGCATCATGTTACATCAGAGCATAATCCTGCAGATCATGCCACCAGACCAATGTCTGCAAGTGTCTTTGCAAACTCTTCTTGTTTAGCAGAACCTAAATTCCTGCTGGATCATACAGAGGAAACTACACCTGAGGTCTTCAGTCTTCCAGATCTTGACAACGATCCAGAGATTCATCCTGAAGGCAAGACTTTTGCCGCTGATCCAGGGGCGGACTGACCATTTGGTGACTCGGGCAATGCCCAAGGGCCCCGCTGTCGTGGGGGCCCCATGAGAGTCCGTCCGTGGAGGTGCCGTCAGTATCCTGTAAGAACATGCCAGCTGGAGGAGGCAGAGTGAACGCTGTTGAGGCGGCTATATGCAGGATCGCCATCAGGGGGGCACAGCCTATACATTTGTAAGGGGCCCCAGCGTCTGGAAGGGCCCGGCCGACTGGCAGAGATGTAAGAAGGCAGGAGCGAGTGCAGGGGAGCTCCGTGGCTGTTTCTATATGTGAGTGAGTCGGCAGCTGCATTGAGCTGACATCGGGCTCTTTGCTGCCACCTCTGGCCGTTTCCAGCATGTGCACCCCTCGTGTGTAATGTATTATTGACTGCAGCTCCTGTGTCACAGCAACATGTAGAAACAAGCTGGGACTAGGAGGACCACCTTACAAGTAAGGGCTGTTGTATAAAGTTGGGGGGGTCTGGCTGTGTGTATATGCCTGTATGTGTGTGTTATATGTCTGTCATATATACAGGGGAGAGGGAGCCGAGAGCGTACAGGTGTGAGGGGGGCTGAGAGTGTACAGGGGTGAGGGGGCCGAGAGTGTACAAGGGTGAGGGGGCCAAGAACGTACAGGGGTGAGGGGGCCAAGAGCGAACAGGGGAGAGGGGGCTGAGAGCGTACAGGGGAGAAGGGGGCCAATAGTGTACAGGGGTGAGGGGGCTGAGAGCTTACAGGGGAGAGGGGGCCGAGAGCTTACAGGGGAGAGGGGGCCGAGAGCATACAGGGGAGAGGGGGCCGAGAGCGTACAGGGGATTCTGTGACAAACGCATGTAGTGTGGGCAGTGTAATATGTAGGTGGAGCTTTGTGTGGGTGTGGCTTGAGTGTGGGCGGGAACATATGGGCAGGGACAGGGGGCCCCAGGATCTCCTATTGCCCGGGGGCCCCATGAATTGTCCGCCCCTGCGCTGATCAGAACCCTAACCTCCAAATTGGAGATCTTGTTCTCCTCAAAGACCAGCAAGCCAAAAGAATTGAATGGCCCATGGAACTCATCGTAAAGTGATGATGGTATGGTACATAAAGTAGAGGTGAAGGTTGCCAGACAAGGAACTTAAAGACTTTCCTCAGACCCATCACAGAACTTGTTCTACTCTTGCCTTTTGGAGACTGAACTTGCTTACCTGGGTTTGTTGGAACCAGTTTCTTTCACAAGAAGAAGATGCCTTGAACTTTATGAGACACTTCTTGATGCCTTATTTCAGTTTCTGTTGTTGCATGTACCTGCCTGTTATTTTTTGTCTTTCAGGTCTTCAAGACAACTGCAAATTGCACCATTATTTGCATTGCATAACTACCGTTATGATGTAACATAGTGGTATTTACAATACCAGATGGGGAGTGTGCTGTTACACTTATCATGTAAATATAATGCTATTCATAGTTATAGTAATGTTTATATAGTTGGTTATTATACTGCCATCTTGTGGTTGTTTTGGATACTGCACCTTTCCTTTCTGTTTTCCATCTGTGTTCCCTCCCATCTTCTATGGTAATTTCCTTTTCCTGGTTCACTCTGTGATGTAACTTCCTCTTCCTGGTTCTCCTCACTCTGTCTCATGAGGAAGAAGATGACCACGCATTTGTAGGCTGCACACAATCTGCTAGCATCCGGGAACACATTACCATGTTTTGACCTGCAGATACCATCTTTCAACCATCTGCCACATTTGTTGTCTTCTGTACCTGCTATTTGCAATAAATCTATGCTTATGGAAGAATTGGTGTCTGGCATAGAGGCCTCAGCAAGGGATAAGCCACTATTACAACAGTTGGAGTCAGATTGTCAGCCTAGGTAGTCCTTCACTTCTCACTTGGGTCACTCCACAGTAAGACAATGGCACTCCCACCGGTGCTACCCTTATGGCTTCTGCAGCAACTCCTCCTCTCAAGCATGAACCAATCCTTTGAATAAAGACTGTACTCCATCTGCGGGCGTGGGGGTCCATCCTTGAGTTTCTTGATTCTGCCGATAGGGTCGGCGGGACAAAGCATCTGCATCTCTATTTCCAGCACCAGGAAGATACTTGAGACTGAATTTAAATCCAGCCAGAGCAGCCAACCATCTATGTCCTGTAGCATCCAATTATGCAGTTGTCAGCAGGTAAGTTAATGGATTATTATCAGTTTTGACAACAAGCTCCATATAGATAGTCTTTTAATTTGTCTACGACTGCCCATTTCAAAACCAGAAACTCCAGTTTATGGGCGGGATAGCTTCTTTCAGAGGGAATAAGGCTTTGATTCACATAAGCTACAGGCCGCAGATGACCACCATGTTCCTGATAAAGTATCCCTCCCGATCCGTCTCAGCTGGCATCCACATGAAACTCATAGGGACTTGAAGGATCAGCATAAGCTTCGACTGGAGCCTCAGTTAAACTGATTTTCGGTTGTTGGAATGCTTTCTCACACAAGGGGGCCCAATGTTCACATATGGATTCCTTTTTTCCTCTTCAACCTATTTTCTTCTCTTTGAATTTCTTATCATCTTCTCCAGAGGCTACTTGCAACAGTTCATTGAGTGGCTTGGCGATTTTAGCAAAATTTGCCACAAATCTCTGATAATATGAACAGAACCCTAAGAAGGATCACAGCTCTGTAACAGTCTCCTGCTGTGGCCATGCAGTCACTGCTTCCAGTTTCTTGGGATCAGTGGCTACACTACTCAGCTGACACAACATGGCACAAATAGATAACCGAAGTACGGTAGAACTGACACTTCTTTAACCACTTCCGGACCGCCGTACGTCGTTTGACGGCGGTACTTTGAAGTGGGATACCGTTGTTATGGTAGCAGATAGCTACCATAACCCCGGTATCGTTTTTTTCAGCCAGCGATTCTGCGTAAGATAAAAGTGATCTCCGCGGCGGATTCGCCGCGAGATCACTTTTATCAGCGGCGGGAGAGGTGCCCCCCCCCCTCCCGCCGCTTTCCGGTCATCTCCGCCGCTTACCGGACCCGCCGGCAGCGGCGGAGATGATCGCGTCCTCTCAGGCTGGTGTCCGTGTGCCGAGTGAGCGGCTGAAGCCGCTCACCCGGCTCCATAACAATGCTGGGCGGAAGCGACGTCACAAGTCGCTTCCGCCCAATGCTCTTAAAGGGGACATTTTTTTTTTCTCCCCTGCCACTTTTTTCAAAAATTTTTTTTTTTTTTTTTTATTGCATTTTAGTCCAAAAATGAGATCTGAGGTCTTTTTGACCCCAGATCTCATATTTTGGAGGTCCTGGCATGCTTTTTTTCTATTACAAGGAATGTTTACATTTCTTGTAATAGGAAAAAAAGTGGTCAAAAAATTTTTTTTTTAAAAAAAGTTGTAAAAATAAAAATTAAAAGCGCACCGTCCTTGCGAGCTCGCGCGCAGAAGCGAACGCATACGTAAGTCCCGCCCACATATGAAAACGGTGTGCAAACCACACATGTGAGGTATCGCCGCGATCGTTAGAGCGAGAGCAACAATTCTAGCCCTAGACCTCCTCTGTAACGCAAAAATGCTAACCTGTAGAATTTTTTAACCGTCGCCAATGGAGATTTTTATGTTGCAAAGTTTGTCGCCATTCCGCGAGCGGACGCAATTTTGAAGCATGACATGTTGGGTATCATTTTACTCGGCGTAACATTATCTTTCACAATATGAAAAAAAATTGACCTAACTTTACTGTTGTCTTATTTTTTAACTCAAAAAACTGAATTTTTTCAAAAAAAATCGCGCTTTTAAGACCGCTGCGCAAATACGGTGTGACATAAAGTTTTGCAATGGCCGCCATTTTATTCTCTAGGGTCTTAGAAAAAAAAAATATATAATGTTTGGGGGTTCTAAGTAATTTTATAGCAAAAAAACCTGTTTTTAGCTGATAACCTCCAAACTCCAAAAAGAGGCTCGGTCTTAAAGTGGCTAAGGACAACTTCAACCCCTCTTCATAGAGCCTCTTAAACACCTTCTCCAGCCGTGCCTCATGTTCCTCCAGGGTTCTTCCAAACACAATGATGTCATCTAAGTACACCAGAACTTCCACCAAATTCATGTCTCCCAAAGTACTTTCCATCAGTCTCTGAAAAGTAGCTGGAGCTCCTGTCAATCCTTGTGGAATTCTATTAAACTCATAGAACCCCAAGGGAGATATGAAGGCTGTCTTCTCTTTATCTTCTGCACACATGGGTATCTGATAGTATCCACTCTTCAGGTCTAGCACACTGAAACATTTGGCTCCCGCCAGATATTGCAAAGCATCTTCAATCCTTGGAGTGGAATGCTAATCGGCAATGGTTCTTCGATTGAGAGTACTGTAATCAATACACATTCTTAAAGTGCCATTCTTCTTTCGCAACACTACTATGGGGGAAGCATAAGGACTTTGGGACTCTTGAATCACTCCAGACCTTTTCAATTCAGCCAGCTGTTCCCTTAGATCTTCCAAATAACTGGGAGGAATCCTTCGGGCCCTTTCTCAGAATGGCTTCTCTTCTTGTAAACGGATTTGATGATGAGAACTCTTAGCACATCCTACATCAAAATCATCATTAGCGAAAATTTTCTCCCACCGTCGTATTTGAAACGTCATTCTTTTTCTCCATGCAGGAGGTAGACCAGCAGCACACTCCTGCAGTTCCCTCCTCAAACCTAGCAAGCTCTTTCCTTTCTCTTCATCTGCAGGCGTCACTGGAGTGGTAGAACTTACTTGACCCATTGACATCCGGGCCTTCAAAGTCACTGGATGATTGGAAACATTCTGCAGGCTATTGGATACTTTCTTCTTTTTTTTTAACAGAAAAGTTTTTATTGTTTTCAAAATCAAACAAGAGCATAGGTAGCATACAAGTAAGAGTCGCTCAGCGAGCGATTACAAATACAAATAATCCAGTAATTCGCAGTAATATTAGGCAGATAGAATTATATGAATAGCAGTCAACATAAGTGGCAGTGTCAAACACATTTATCATGCAAAAAGACCGGATTAGTTACAAATACATCTCCCCCCCCCCCCCCAAAAAGGAAGAGGGGGGGGCCGGCCCGGGACCATCTCAGAGCCGTTAGGCCTTCCCCCATTCTCCCCAAATTTTTTCAAATTTCTTAGGGCACTTTCTATTCATATGGGTAAGTTTATATAATGGAAGGACCGCATCTATCAATGTCTTCCACTGAGACACCGTGGGAGGGGCGGCCTCTCTCCATTTGAGCAGTATAGTTTTCCTAGCATAAAATGCAGCATAGAATAAGAACAATTTTTTATAGGTGTTCTTGGTCACCATATCCGTGACTCCCAGCAACAGGACCACCGGGTCCAGTCCCAGAGGTATACCAGCCACTGAACTGGAAGTACCTGAGTCACCCCCAGCCAAAATTGTTGTATCACCGGGCAGGACCATGTGACGTGGATAAAGGTGCCCTCCTCCCCAGTACACTTAGGGCATCTATCCGACCTGGAGGGGAAGATCCTTGCCAGCCTCTGAGGGGTATAATAGGCCCTGTGTAGGAACTTAAGCTGTATATACCTATCCCTGGCCGCTACCATAAGGGGAATATACTGCTGAATCCCCTCCTGCCAATCCTCATCGTCAAGACTAGGAATGTCTGATTTCCATTTATTGAATAATGCCTCCCCTTTGCCAGAGTCAGCAGAAGTAGGATACTTTCTTCCTATTACTCAATAAAGCTTTAGTAGGTACGATTTCAGGGACCATAAAACCCATCAGCTTCAGTCTGTGCATCCGCCTCCAACACGACAAAGGATCCAGGATGATCTCACACGAGCTTCACAGTAGCCTTCAAGCAAGTAACTTCTCCGGGCTGAAGCACCTTCTCTCTGGAATCCAATTTCCATAAATGACCCACTCCATGACCTGGAGCCCTCTTTTCCTGAATCACTTGCTGACAGGCTTGATGCAATGTAAGATGTATCTTCTCAGATATAGCCCCATCTTCTCCTATCACTTTTTCCAGTAGTCGTCGTACCAGGTCAGTATTTGTCCCAATTATCATAGAGTTACGGTATGCTCCCACTGATCTTGGACATACTTCAGCCAGGGTATCAAAGGTTTCAACTCTTTCAGGGCAGCTGGCCCAAAAGAGATCCTGATTGGAATATATCCATCATACGAGAAGCGGTTAGTTCCAAGACCCCAAATCTCCAACTCTTCCAATTTGTTCAAAAGAATATTGTGCAGGTACTGATCATAACAGTCTCTATAAAGAGTGACTTGAGCCCCAGTATCTAACAGAGCTCGAGTGTAGATGCCCTCTACTTGCACTGATACAACAGGGGATGGCCCCACTAACTTCTTTGGTAGAGTAACTTTCTAAGTATCACTAGGACTCCTCACCTGATCATTCTGAGAGGATCTGACTCTGGCCCTAGCCACTGACCTAGTATTGACTCCCTGCACCTGACCCTCAGACCCCGGTGACACTTAAAGTTCTTGTCCTTTCTTGTACTTCTCTTTCGTGGTCTTTTTTTCTTTGGACTTCTTAACTTTCTGGAGCTCAGATTGGCCGGGTTCCCAGTTGGCTCATTCACTGGGACCCTCTAAAGTTTAACATCTTCTCTAATGCTTTCAACAACTCAGCCATAAAGTTAAATTCTTCTTCCTTTTTCGGGCACTGTCACTTTAAATGGCCAGACTCCCCACACTTAAAACACTTCCTAGTGTCACGTCCATCTATTTGAGCAGTTCCACGGACTTCCATAACTCTCATCAGGATTTGTTGCAATTGTCCCTGTGCTTGTGCCACCTGACCTAGAAGTTTGACTGGAGATTCTTCAATGATAGGTGAAGAGGTAACCATTCTAGTGCCTTCCCCCCACTCAGAACCTTCTTCACTATCCGCCTCATATAGTTCTGACTCAACTTGAACTTGTTGGGCAGATGCTTTTCCAGCTTTTGGGGTAGTACTCACTTCGGCCATACATTCCTGATTTTTCTCATCAAGCAAAGCTTCTTCCTCTTTTACCATCCTCATCAAATCAGGATACGTGGGTGCAATCTGTATCCCTTTCAACAACAGCCGCAACACGATAGGGTGATTTGGCCTTGCCCCTTGCAAAATTCTTTCTGATCTTGACTGGTCGCCTTCATTTGAGTCAATCCCTTGTTTTAGTATTATTTTATGGAGCATCCGATCCACTCTGACAACATAAGCAGACAACTTTTCCCCTCTTTGTTGATGAGTATGTTAAAACGTATACAGTAGATGTGGGTTCTTCTCCATCCTTCCATACACTGCACACAGAGCTTCGATATAATCCATAGCTACACAATACGATTTTCCTCTCCTTAGACTTCAGATCACATCCACAGCAGGGCTCCATAGACTTTCGCTCAACCACTGCCTTTTCACTGCTTCTGGCACATTCCAGTCTTCCACAGTTTGTATAGCTTGGTCCATCCAACTTTCAAAATCTTCCTCCCCGGCTGGAGTAGGTGTACGGCCAGAAAAATATTGCAGCTTATGATAACCATGATGAGCTGTAAGATCATGACTCTTTATCAGACTTTCCACCAGTCGATCCATATCCAGATAAAAGGAGGCAAGTGGCACCCCTTTAAGCACATTCTCAGCTTCTTTTTCTTCCATATCTGACTTCTCAGCAACCTCAGAAGATTCTTCTTGTATGGATCCTTCTTCTAACTTTAAAGGTATGCAATAGGCCTCCAATCAATCTGTCAAAGTCGCCAGACCTTCCTTGAGCTCTACAGGAACACTCTACCTCCATTCCACTAGAGCATAGGTGTCATCTTCCACATAGTCCATTCTTAGATCTACAACATAGGACCCTTGAGTTGGATAGGTCCCTTTCAACATCAGTGGCACATCTTTTTCAGACCACTCCACTCCACTCCAGGCAATTTTAATACTTTTGTCAATTCCAATCAACTCCCTTCCTCTTGAGCCCACTTAGTGGCAACAACTGAGTCCATCTGATTCTTGGGTGGTTCCTCAGACCTTTCAATGTTCCCCATAGGAAGAATCCCACATGAGCCCCCAAATGTAGCGCTGCCCTCTTGAGGGTGGCTGAAAGAATAAATTCCCCCTTGGATCTCCTCAGTCAGAGGGTCCTCCACCATCCCTTACACTCTGAGTTCACTCATTTTTACAAGTTATTATAACTAATATCTCTATATTAGTAAGGGAGACCACAACACAAGTCGAGTTAGTAAAGTTTACTTTTAACTCTTATTTCTGAGAAAGAATAACAACTGTGAATAGTAAATAGTACAATTCTTCACATAAGTAGTCAACTTGAAGGTTCTGGCGAACAAAAAGAGTAAGTGATTTGTACACTTTCACTACTCCCTGTATTCTCCAACAATATCAATAATTGAGAACAATGCAATTCTTCCAGCTGAGCTATTAAAGAATACCTAATGGGTCTCTGCAAAAGAGGTATTTTGAATATGTCTACTGAATTTTAGCAAATGAAATATTACAGTAAATCCCTATCTCAAACCGATGCCCCAAAAGATACATTTGTACCACTCAATGGATTCTGTATCAACTTCTTAATAGTAATCTACAATGCAAAATTACACTATATAATTAAGTAATATATCTAAAGTTAAGCAAACACACTAAATAATCTTGGCCTATATATTTTTCCTTCTGTTCTAGGATAAAGAGTTCTTAGGAGGTAAACCAACACCAAGCAAGAGCCCTGAGTGTATGGGTGAGGAAAAGATGGGTAAATGCAGTTGCAGTTCTCTTGTCTTATAGTGTCCAAACAATCTTCGGCTGGAAATAAGAATTAGGTACCTATGAATACTGTGTCTTGTAATCAGTAAGATGAGGCACAAATTCCTCTGACTTTCTGAATAAGATTAGTCACAACCGCTAAACTGTATTCCCAGTGGCAATAAAGATATGCTGCAAGACATTGTGTACAATTCTATGTGTGGGCGTATAGACCTCTCACCAGTTCCAAGGGACTGTTTAAAGATAAACGATCCGGCGCTCAGGCAATGATGCTGGGAATGCTGGGACCGTTAGTTCCTGTAGACTACTTGCTCCTGGGAGGTGTAAAGCATCCGCTGCACTCCTTGCAGCTCTCCTGATCAACAGATACGACTGTTGCAGGAGCTGGCACGGCTTATATCAAGATAGAGATGAGCTTTGGATGGTTCTGTTGTTCGCTCACTGTAGCGCTGAAGAGCGGGTACTAGCTGTATCACCTGCTGATGTTTTCAGTCGGCTGGAACGATTTGCTTAGGCCGCAGGCCTAAATCGGACGGCAGCAGTATGCAGGGTCCCTCTCTGATCGATCACGCTATCCCAAGAGGCCGTTGTTAGCTCCTCCTTCCCCTTAAACAATCCTCCTACAATGCATTGCACCTCCCAGAAGTCTTCAGTACAGCACAGCCTGATGGGAAATGCAGTCCTTCTCAGTAAGAGTCTGTTGACTATTTCCTCGTTCCGCACCACAACTCTCACAAAGCATCATCCTGGCTGCAATTACAGTCTTTTCCAAAAGCCATCACTAGAGGGAGCTCCCATGTTAAGCAATGTACACCATTGTCTGTATGCCAGAGGAATATTTCAGAACTCCTGGCTACACACACATAAGGCAACCTTTTGACCTTAATGGGCTTTGCTACAAGTGACAAAGTAGCTCATGGGACATTTTGGTGTGGTGCACGTTTTTTACTACATTTGTCACCTCTTTTTTTTTCATGTGGCAAAATGTGTGTTTGCTTCTGTGTTTGGGGTGCCGTTAACAATTAATGACACTGAAAGCACAACTAGGTAATTTTAGGTGCATAAAAGTGGCCATACGCTATACAATCTCCTTTAGATTTACCACAAAACTATATAATAGAAGGGCACACCAATAATCCAATCACTCTGTATCCAATCAGGCAGCCCCTTGCACTACATCACGAGTGTCCCATGGGCTACATGCGTCCCCAGGGAGTTTAGCATGCAGTGTGAGCCTGTTTGAAGAGACTCTGGGGAATCAAACCCATATCAGGGAGTCTCTGAAGCGTTCTAAGAAATACATCAAGGGCTAAGGTATGGACTTGTTCTCAAGATCAAAGAAATCTTTTATTTTCCTGCAACCAAGGTACATTAATAGTATATTGGTACATAGGGGAGCTGGATTTTAGAAAAAAAAGGTGAACTTATCCTTTAAGCCCCCTGGCTAGTAAATAGACTAAATTGGGTGTGCTTCAGACCTGCAGACATGTTACCTCACAGCCTGCTTGTCTCCTTTATCAGCACCAGCAACTGATTAACCCAGGGAAAGACAAATTATACCCCAGGTGGGGAGCAAGGCGTGGCAAGTGCTTAATCCCCTGCATCCTGATCCAAACCTCACTGCCACCCATTTACTTCAAGAACCGCAAAATTCTATGCAGCAGATACACTCCATCCACAACTGATCTGGTATTGTACACCCCATTAACACCCATCATGCCATAAGAAAATACCTAAATAATAAAATAAACACACAACAAGGGTTGTGGAAAAGTTTTGGCTGCCAACCCTTTATTGGGTTTAAAACAATTTTAATTATGAACTTTAACCTTTAGGCCTCATACACACGGGCGTTTTGTTAAGCCAAGTTTTTGGGCGTTTTTTGCTGCTCTCCATGTTATTCAATGGCCCTCTAAAACGTTAATGTTTTTGAGCAGTAGAGGGCATCGGCGTTAGTGAGCTGTAGCTAGAACGAGGGACCAGTGCGTTCTGAAGCCGCAGCGTCATGGCGTTTTTGACGCCGAGCCGGCAAAATGCTCAATAACGTTGCTTAACCTTGTATACACAGCGTTAAGCCTCGTCAGGCATTCTATTCATAATCAATGGTTCCCTATGGGAGCCCATTGATTTGAATAGAAGCCACACCAGAATTCGGATCACGGTGATCCGACTTGCGGCACGAATTGTGTGCTAGGGGTCTTAAAGGGGAACCCCCGTAAAAAAATTGTGTGGGGTCCCCCCCCCAAAAGCATACCAGGCTCTTCGATCTAGCATGCATTTTGAGAGGAGCACCCACGCCGAAAAAACGGCGTAGGGTCCCCCCCAAAATCCATACCAGACCCTTATCCGAGCACGCAGCCTGGCAGGCCAGGAAAGGGGGTGGGGACGAGCAAGCACCCCCCCTCCTGGACCGTACCAGGCCGCATGCCCTCAACATGGGGAGTATGGGTGCTTTGGCGCAGGGGGGGCTCTGTGCCCCCCACCCCAATGCACCTTGTCCCCATGTTGATGGGGACAAGAGCCTCCTCCCGACAACCCTGGCCGTTGGTTGTCGGGGTCTGCGGGCGGGGGCATATCGGAATCTGGAAGCCCCCTTTAACAAGGGGGCCCCCAGATGCCGGGCCCCCCACCCTATGTAAATGAGTATGAGGTACATCGTACCCCTACCCATTTACCTGGGGGGAGAAAAGTGTACAAAAAAAAACCACTACACAGCTTTTTAAAATATTTTATTAAATCCGCTCCAGCATCTTCTCCCCTCTCTTCTTTCTTCGGCTCTTTTGCGGGGTCTTCTGTATTCTGAGGGGTCTTCTGCGGGGTCTTCAGCTCTTTTGCTCTTTTGCTGCTGTCTCCCCGGTTAGCTTCTCCCGCCGCTGCTTCTTCTTCTTCTTCCCCTTCTTCTGGAGATGTTGACTCGTCGCTCTCTTCCACTCGAATGCCAGGTCCGTGCTGCGCGGTTGCCTTATATTGGCATGGGGCGGGGCCACACGATGACGTCATCTTGAGCCCCACCCT
>BLSH010138928.1:45853-59518 GCA_018402905.1 Glandirana rugosa
GTATAACCTTCTATTAAGGTATGAAAATGTCCCACTTTTAGTCCGAAATCTTAATACAAGTAATCTAGTGATAGTTCTTTTCTTAACCTATATATGTGACTAGTCGGTACTGTAATACCCGTGGATGGTATTGATCTCAACTCGCTTGAAGATCTTCAGGCCCAAGACGACCAAGCCGGCTTGAAGCCCTGTTTCAGGCCCAAGCCCAGGCCTGTCTTGGGTTTGAAAAAGGGCCTGGGGCTTGAGGTAACTTTAGTTACCTCTGGGCCTGAAAATCCATGTTTTTTACAACATTTTATCAGGACCTTCCAGGATCTCCAGACGTTTTCCTTCCTTTACACCCATTCCCACCCTGTTCACTGGATGTTTCTTTACCCCTGTCCCTTTATTGAAACATTTCCTTCCTTTTGCAGACCTCTAGGACCTTCCAGGACTATTTTACAACATTTTTTGTACCTAAAAGTCCGGGTCTCCATTGATTTCAATGGAGTTCGGGGTCCGGGAAAAAGTTTGGGTTCTGTCCGGACCCGAACCCGGACTTTGTCCCGAAGTTCGGCCGAACCAGCAGAACCCGGACTTCTAGAAGTTCGCTCAACTCTAGTTATGGTAGGTGCCCATAATGTCATGGCTGATCAGTGTATATATCCAATTCTTTTCTTGATAGTGATCTAATGAACATAATTCTAAAGCCTGATTTTCACCCTGTAAAAGTATGGAATTATCTTCCAATATGAAGACATTTCCAGCCCTATCATGTTCACTGTCATCATCATGTGTTGTAAGGAAGCTTACTGCTGACAGTTCCTTACACCATATTAAAGCCATGACTAATGAAAGAATGCTTTGAAAAGGTTATATTTAGACATCATGCTGCCCTGGAGCACACCTGAAAAGTGACACGCGCTTGTACAAGCGATGCTCATTGTGTGTATTTATTATTGTAATGCACTGCTTTAAATGCTAAACTACTTTTCGCCTATTTAGAGCACCAAACAATACAAACAGCAATAATTTTATTGGTGAAGTTTAGTTATTTTTTTGGAATACAGAATAAAAAAATATTTCAGTATAATGGTGTGCATCCCGTTATCTCCCATTATTTGCAGGTTGGTGCTTCTTGTAAAAAATCCCCCCTTTGGGCTCTTTCACAAGGGTGGCATGGAGTGGTAAAATCAGACAGCTGAGCTGCGGTTTTGCCATCTCCCAGTTGCCCACTGGAATTGTAAAATTACAGCCTGACAGGGCTGTACACATGCCACAGTTATGATCCTTTGTGTTGTCCTTCATGCCGTCTTCATAGCTGCTGAATATTGCCCTGAGCAGCTATCCTCCGATGCTGTATTGGTCAATGGCAGCTGTTGCTAGTATATAGAGTTTTCCCTTTTGGCCATCCCCTTCTGCCTTTCTGCCATTCAAAGATCTTGTAGTAATATTCTCCCATACTATATTGTGTTCTCCGAGTAGAAGAGGCGCAACAGAATGACAGGATCTCCGCCTCCCATTCATAGAATGTGTTGCATTCTGGGAGAACAGCAGTATGTCAACATGCATAGTGAAGAGGGCAGAAGGGGGTCGGAGAACGCGCAACTCTTTACTAATAGCGACTGCTGCATACCCATACATCACCAGAAGAAGGCTGCTCAATATCTGGAAGCTATGAAGGTGGCATGAAAGTAGGATTTTTACAACAAGAAGGATATATATCATTGGGCAAAACAAATGTATTTTGTGTTCTATTCCCCCCCCCCCCTCCAAATAATATACTAAACTTCAAATGTTTGTAAAGGTTCATACTTTCTAAAAAAAAAAAAAATAACAAACATGCCATACTTCTCTGCTCTATGCAATGGTTTTGCACAGAGCGGCCCCGATCCTCCACTTCTTGGGTCCCCTGCCGGTGCTCTGGGCACCTTCCCCCTGCCGAGTGCCCCCATAGCAAGCCGCTTCCTTCCTCTTCAGTCTTCTTCATCGTCAGTCAAAGCATTCTGTAAAAGTTCCAAGGATAAACAATATATATATATATATATATACCGCGCTATAATTAAGTGAAAAAATGATCATATAAAAATATTCAGTGAATAGGTTGCCGCAATTCTTAGGATACCACCCATAAAGCATATACAAACAAACAGAAAACTGCGCAATCTTAAAATAGCTATTTCTTAAAAAAGGAAGTGCATATTTTATGTGCAACAATTTGTTATATATAAAGCCCTGGAGCTACGTGTTGACGACATTGTGCCCCACGTGACCCGGAAGCAGGGGCGTTTTATCTGTACGGCCGGTCCAGTGTTTTTATCTTATGAGCACTGTTATCTACTTAAATGTGAGTAGCCATTTGGCAGTTTTTATGCTTTTAATAAAAGACATGACGTTATTACACTATTCGAGCCTTCTTATTCCCCCTATGTGATCTTGAGTTTTTGTGGAAGCTGGCTCTGGACGGGGAAGAATTAGTGCATCTATCCTGAAAGTGAGGCTGGTTCATCCAAAATATGCCCGCAGAGGCTATCTGCTTGCCTTATAGGCTGACCTAACGATAGGCAGCCAATAGGCTCTGGTAAGAGTCCCTATATTCCAAGTGTGGGGTGACACAGCAGCTATATCTTCCTCCTTTCATCACTTGGGTGCAAGAACTTATTTCTCATCACTTCACTAATGAATAACTTTAAAAGACTTTATATTAACTTTGAAGCACTTTGATGATTATGATTGCTCTCAGTACTTTATATATAACAATTTTTTGCACATAAAATATGCATTTCCTTTTTTAAGAAATAGCTATTTTAAGGTTGCGCTGTTTTCTGTTTTTATTTGTATATTCTGTACAAGTTACCATCCACCTTTTTCAGGATCAGGACAAGATTTTTTCATGTGGTACAATCTCGTAAGATTATTACAAATTTTATTCCAAGCCAGAAAGGCAATATTATTGTACATAACACAAAAGAATTAACTGAAAAAATATATATATTTCTCAGTTTCAATAAAAGCATCATATTTGTTCACTTCTTAGAACTCTACTATGTGTTCTGTCAAACAGAAATTTCTTGTTGGATTTACATCACCTTAGAGAGGTTACTTTTACAAACATACCCTCAAATTGTACATTTTAGCAAATCTTAAAAAGCATTTTTGATATAAAACATTACACAGAACATGATGGAAAATTCCAATTTGCTACACAAGCTAGACTTACCTCTTTCTCTTTTCTAGAGGTGATTGGAGAGATTTTGAATAAAAGAACAGCTTTGGTTTTATATTTGCTACGTCTAAAAATTTAACTACCTGACATGTGTTAGACATTATGCTGTAGGCGGAAGACAGTGGGGTGGATTTACTAAAGGCAAATAGACTATGCTCTTTGGAAGTGCAGTTGTTCCAGAGCTTATTAAAAGAGGGGAAATTCTTCTGATTTCCAGCATCCAATCACATGCAAGCAAAAAGGAAGTTTTATTTTTAAATTCTCCTTGCATGTGATTGGGTATTCTTTGCTGAGTTTTCTTCTGCGGGCAAATGCTCATTTAATACAGCCACCTTGGAGGTGGCATATAAGGTGCTTCTCAGTTGGTATTGGGTCCCTGCCCATATTGCCCATGCCAATCCATCCTACAGTGACCGCTTTTTGCAGGGCTGTGGCCATTGGAGTGACGTCATTCATACATAGTGGATATCGCCTAGACAAATTAGTTTTTGGTCCCCTGTTTTTGGACTTCTATGCACTTTATTCCACCTCCCCATACAAAAAGAAGCCAAGTTTGCCCTATTACATTGCCCAGTTCTGGGCCTGTTTGCCTATCAGCGGAAGCTTACTTCCTATCATTTTTTTATCAGCCAAAAGAACAATTTCCCAAGCCTGGAAGAAATCATCTGTGCCTTTCCAGGGGTTGAGAGATCGCATGACCGCGTTGATGCTCAACGAACAGATGTCAAGCATTCACAATGACACTCATGCTAAGTTCTTGAAAGTTTGGGAACCATGGCTGTCTTATGCCTTCCCTACTCTACCCCAGCCAGCTTGGGTAACCTATGATGGACAGCCTTGATGACTCCAAGCCCTTACCTCTCCCCCCTCTCTAGGTCTCTAACCCTGGCCTTTCTTTCTCTCTAGCTTTCCTTGTCCTTTCCCTGGCTCTCTGCTCATCAGGTCCACACTATTTCTTTCCCTAGCATCATCTTTCTGCTTATCTTCCTCTTGGTTTCTGATCTATTTACTCTTCCTAGATTTGTATAGGCTACAAATTGCACCATTGTATGGATATTGATGGGCCTAGAGGATACCCCACTGTTGAGGGAACCTCTCCAGAACCACTTGGCCCCCATGGCTTGATGAAAAAAGGCCTATCCTCTGTTATTAATATCGGTTCTTGTTTTCAAACTGCTACATTTTGTCTACTTTTGTAGGCTAACTTTTGTTACCACTGCCAATGATAGCCCTATGTAAGCGGAACAATAGAATGTTAACGACTTGTTAAACTGAATAAAAATGATTGAAACAGAAGATTTAACTCAATTACTAAGCTCTGGAGCAACTGCATTTTTATAGTGTAACTGTTCTACTCTTTTAGTAGGGGAATAGCCATAATTAAAACAGAATTAAACCCAAAAGCAAACATTTAATATATTTCAGCTTGTCAATTCTTAGATGTGATGGCTGCATTAGCTTCCATTTTTATGCTTTCTTTCTTCTGTTTTCATCTGGTGATCCAGCCAGCACACCTGTTGTGTTTCGCAAGCTCAGGTTCTCCAGCAGAATGTATCAGTTTACATGGATGAGACAGACCACTTAACACTGGCAGGGGTGATTAAAATTATCGGCTTGTAGGCAGCTGCCTACAGAAGAAATGTATGATGTTAGTAAACTAGTTAATCTGCCCAGGTTAGGGAAGGGTTAGTGCTAGTTCTGCAGTTCTTGCACTTTCTAGGCTCTTCCACTCTCCATGTGCTGTTATAAAGGGGGGGGGGGGCTCTTCTCACAAGGAGAGTCTGCATGGGAAGAAGATAGATACAAGCCATAAAGATGTAATCTCCAGCTGCTTTGCAGAGAGGGCTCTGCAGCTCTTGTCCAGCTCCAGCCACAAGGGAACAGAAGAAAGGGGTTCACAGAAGGTGTGACCCTTTACAGCCAGCAGCCACCCAGGAGCTCTCTGGGGCTCTCCTGCCACAGCAAGTACCAAGCAATGGACTCTCACCTTTGCAAGGTATGCCTGGGCAGTGACACTGTAAAGTACCTAGTTAGGGATGGATACATTACATTGTATGTGCACTTATCTTGTTATGCTGCAGAACTTCCAGTAAAGTTTAACTGTTTCCTAAGTCTGGTCTGAAGTCACTAAAGGGGTGCATTAGTGTCCTATGACAGTTACACTACACTACCTTTGGTCAGTAAAGCACATATGGGGTATGAAGCAGGTCAGTCACAATGAATTAACTCAGCAAGGCAAGGAATATCAAAGCCATTGCTAAGCCTAACCAAGTGCAAGTTCAAGACACAAAGCAACCAGCCGCTAGGAGTGGTACCTGGTAAGGTGACAGGTCCTCCGGTAGCAGAGGGTCGATGTTCAGGCTCCCTCCCTAGTGGTCAGTATTCCACAGCAACCAGATATGAACCCACGTTACAGAGATCTATGGCCTGATCACAAGGTACGTGGAGTGGAAGGGTTAAGTACACACATGAGGTCTGTGCTATGTGCTTAGCAGGACCCTATTCTTGTTACTGGCAGTGAGGTAACAGAGATACACTGGACTGGTGGAGTGGGTGCAGGCTCAGCACGTCGCTCCTAATGCAAACATACAAGTTACAGTGTGTAGTGACATGGGAAGGTAGCTTTTCAGAACTCTTACCTTTAACTGCTAAACACAGTGAAGACTCATCTCTAAGTCAGGGAACTGCCTTAACCAGTGCCCGCCCAGCATATAGCAAGATGATGGCCGAGTGACACCCCCTCCCCCGATAGCGCCTTGCACTTGGCTGCATGACAGTGTACTGGCCCGCTGCTAGCACCATGTGATTGCAGTGGCCAATTACAGCAGATCACATGACAATTGAAAACTTGCTTTCGTGCCATCCAATGTATACCATTGTGTTGCTAGCTGTGATTGGCCACAGTAATCATATGGTACAGACAGGGCCAATCGCAGCCCATCTGTACCGTGCGATTAGCTGTGACCAATCACAGCTAATCACAACACACTGAATGAATCAGTTTCATTAACCACTTAAGGACCGGAAGGATTTCCAGCTTTAGGACTGGAGCCCTTTTTGCGATTCGGCACTGCGTCGATTTAACTGACAATTGCGCGGTCGTGCGACGTTGTACTCAAACGAAATTTGCATCCTTTTTTTACCACAAATAGAGCTTTCTTTTGGTGGTATTTGATCACCGCTGCGTCATTTCTGATCGCCGCTATAAACAAAAGAAGAGCGACAATTTTGCAAAATAAAAAACAAATTTCTTACTTTTTGCTAAAATACAAATCCAAAAAAAAAATATAAAAAAACATTTTTTTTCACCGTTTTTGGCCAATTTATATTCTTCATCATATTTGCGATAAAAAAATCGCAATCGGCGTTTATTGATTGGTTTGCGCAAAAGTGGTCGCGTTTACGGATGATGAGAATTCATTTTTGGGGTTTTTTTTATTTTTTTATTTTTTACTAATAATGGCGGCGATCTGCGATTTTTAGCGGTACTGCGATATTTCAGCGGACATGTCGGAACATTTTGACACTTTTTTGGGACCATTGGCATTTATACAGCGATCAGTGCTATAAAAATGCACTGATTACTGTGTAAATGTCATTGGCAGTGAAGGGGTTAACCTGCAGGGGGAGCGCTAAGGGTTAACTATGTTCCCTGGGCGTGTTCTAACTGTATGGGGGCTGCCCTAGTTGGGGAAGGGAAGTGGTCACAGCCTTCACGTACAGGAAGGCTGTGATCACAGCCCTTCCCCCTCACACAGAGCGGAGGTCCGTGTTTACTTACACGGACCTCCGCTCCTTCACTCCGGGGGGGCATCGCGGGTGGCTGGCGGCAATCGAAGCCGCCGCACCCGCTCCCTGGCCCTCCCCGGACACAGTGAGCGCGCGCGTGCTCACTGTGCGCGATCTGGCGGCCGCCGTCATATGACGGCGATTTGCCTTACAGCGCCACTTTGCCGCCGTCAGTTGCCGATTGACGGTCGGCAAGTGGTTAAGGGAAAATGGTTGCTTATACCAGTGAAAGTCACTGGTATAAACAATCATAATGTGTAAAAAAAATGAATAAATCCTGATCACTTCCCCAGAGTAGTACAACGTTACTATGGGTTCACTGTATTGCTCTGGTCACAGTGTGTAATAAAAATAAATCGTAAATCAAAAAAATAATTGTAATAAAAAAATTTAAAAACGACACAATGTCGCCAGTTAGTGTCCCTGATCACCATCACACCTGTTATGTGATAACACTGTACTGGCCTGGTGACAGTATGTATAAAAAAAGAATTGTGATTTTTTTTAAATTAATTTCTTAATTTTCCAAAAAAGTGACAAAAAATTACATTTTAAAAAACTTGCCATGCCTCTTACTAAATACCTTGAACTTTCTGCTTTCCAGAAAGGGGTAATTTGGGGTTATGTGTACTGTTCTGGTGTTTTCAAGCCTCAAGAAATGAGTCAGTACATCAGGACTGATCGATTTTCAGATATATCCCATAGTTTGTAGATGCTATAACATTCCTATCGACTAAATAATATACACAATTTTAGGTTATTTTCACCAATAAATATAGCAGAATACATTTTGTCCTATATTTATGAAGATTATTAGTAAAATTTTATAATAGAAACAAAGAAAAATGTGTTTTCTTTTTTAATTTTTTTTTTTTAATAATATTTTTTATTAAAGTTATAACAGTTATAACATTTGCATGAAGAAGTATACATCCAGTCCGTATCTTACAGAGCATTACATGGATATCATCAAGAAAGTAACTTTGGATATGTCTCACATCTCTATGAATGCCCGGATAAGGATATGTGCGCAGTTATGCTTATTTTGCCATCTTAGCCAAACATAGAGGGTATATCTTCCTACTCTCACCAGGAAGTGCCTGCCACCCCTTTGCGTACATACTGTGGACAGGCTGCTATATGATTAGACTTAGTAATGGCTAACTAGTTGATATATCATCATTTGAATATAGTGCGGACAGATGTTCCAACAACAATTGTATAAACATTATATATACATTTAAAACAAAATAGCAACCTAATGAATCAGCGCCAAAACCACAACAACATGTCCATACCAGTGCTTTACTGTAAGCTACTCAAGATGACAGGGTAGCTATCTCCCCTTCCAATGGAACCAGCTTAGTTGTCAAAAGAGTTTAGCCCAACTCTCCCAGGTTTGGAGAAACCGCTCAGTTTTATTAATTGCTCTTGCAAAGGCATATTCATGAGAGTATTGTATTTTTGTCCTGGAGATGACTTCTTCTATATTGGGGGCTAAGTCTTTTTTCCATTTATTCATAATCGTTAGTCTGGCTGCGCATAACATGTGAATTATTACTTGTCTAATCCCTGGAGGGAACTGCTCTATTGTTAGACTAGGCTAGATCTAGGCTAGATCTGGGGAGGGTCGTACTGTATGACCCGTGACTTTAGATATCAATTTGAATGTAGCCTGCCAAAAGCTGGTTACTGATGGGCAATGCCACAGGATGTGAAGTAGGTGGCCTCTTTGTCCACAGTTGCGCCAGCAGTCTGTGGTCGAGTCGGGGTACATGCGTCCTAGGCGGATTGGGGTTAAATACCACCTATAAGTCACTTTGAGGTTATTCTCCCAGTGAAGAATGCAGTGTGTTGCTTTTGTAGTATTTTGGAGTGACTTTAACCACTGATGTTCCGTGTAGGATTTCCCTAGATCTCTTTCCCAATTCTGAATGGTCTGTATTTGCTTAATAGGGATATCTTTTTGCAACATGAAATAAATGCGTGAAATGCCTGCTTTGGCGTTGGAATGGTTATGGTAAAAGTCCCATAAGTATTTATCTATGTGTATATTGGCATATTGGGATGCTTGTAAAAGGTGTCTTATTTGGTTGCTTCTATGAGGGTATTCCAGGATGAGTATCCTTGGTTAATCCATGTTTTAACAGAAAAAATCAGGGATTAGGAATTCAAATATCTGGAGGGGAGCCTCAGTGATCTGAATTTGAGTGGTTTCATTACTTAATTTTAGCAGATCTTTCCATGCATCTATAGAGGCTTGAATTGAGGGATAGTCTTGTAGGTTAAGTGGTAGTTTAGAGGCAGCCGCTATCAATAGGCTCTTGAAGCATTTATTATGTATCATGTGCTTCTCTATCGTGACCCAAGGTTTAGTGGTGTGGGGATCAATCCACACCTTGGTTTGGTCCAACAGAGATGCTCTATAATAATCTATCAACAAGGGAGCTCCCATTCCCCCTTTGAGTTTATGTTTGGTTAGAATAGAAAAGGCTATACGGGCTTTCCTACCCTTCCATATGTAATGTTTCAAATATGAGTTAATTGTATTGAAAAATGTGTTGAGGACTGGGATAGGCACCATTCTGAAGATGTACAGGATCTTTGGTAAGATCACCATTTTGAATGTGGCTAAATATTGTTTGTTTAATCAGGATAGGTCGGATTGGATAGACCCAAGTAGTCTTTTGTAATTAGCGGCATATAATGTTTGAGAATTGTTAGTTATTTGAATACCTAAATATTGGATTTCTGTAGAGTCCCAGTGACATGGGAATAATTCCTTCATTTTTACTTTAATTTTCTTGTTTAAATTTATGGGTAGCACCTGGCACTTAGCTATGTTGATTTTATAGTAGGAGATTTCGCCATATCTGTTTATGAGATTGTTTACTGCTGGGATGGAGCTTTCAAGTTTGGTTAGAGTAAGAATAACATCATCAGCGAAGAGTCCTATGGTGTAAGTATTGCCTCCTATTTCTACTCCTGATATATCCGGGGATTTCCTTATTGCTGTTGCCAAGGGTTCCATCACTAAAGTGAAAATAATCGGCGAAAGTGGACATCCCTGGCGTGTGCCATTTGTAATAGGAAATTCTTCTGATAAGACTGAAGATGTGTAAATCTGAGCTGATGGTTTGGTGTAAAGAGCTGATATAGCCAATTTGATAAAGCCTGTAAATCCGAATTTTGATAGATTCGCCATCATGTACCCCCAGTGAACCCTATCAAAAGCCTTTTCAATGTCTAAGGCTATAAAGGCTGTTGGAGTTCTACGGCTTTCTGATATCTTTTGTAAATGTAATATTCTTCTGGTACTGTCGGGGACCTGTCTATTTAGGACAAAGCCCACTTGGTCTAGATCTATTAGATAGGGGGTGATCATGGCGAGTCAGTTAGCAATTAATTCGGCGTATACTTTGAGGTCAACGTTTAAGAGGGAAATCGGCCTAAAGTTTTGTGGCGAGTCTGCTTTTTTCCCAGGTTTAGGGAGGGTTACAATTATCACTTTAAGCATTTCTTTGGGGGCGGGGGTCTCGGAGGAGGCTATGGTGTTGTATAGTTCAAGTAGTTGGAGTATAAGGATGTATTTAAATGTGCGATAGTACAAGCCGACAAGCCGCCTGGTCCTGGAGATTTATTTACCGATAGGTTCTGTAAAACTTTATCCAGTTCCTTAGCAGTGAAGGGGGCGTTTAATTGTTCTAATTGTTCAGAAGTAATTCTAGGGAGGTGTAGTGTGTCTAAGAAGCTCTGGATTTTTACTTGGGTTGGCTGGCTTGTTGTAGGGTCAGTGTTGAGATTATACAGGGCCTTGTAGTATGTTTTAAATGTCCGCTATGGCTTTGGGATGTTGTACCAATTGTCCGTACTTGGGATTTGTCATATATAGTGTTGAGTGAACCCGGACTGTAATGTTCGGGTCCGTACCGAACTTTCGGGTGTCCGGGACCCGGACCCGAACACGGACGTTTCAAAAAACGTTCGGGTTCGGGTTCTGGGTTCTGGTAGTTGATCACGCATGTTGAATAGCTGCAGGACAGCCAATCAACAAGCGTTTCACTGGTTTGCCCTTAGAAGCCATCACAGCCATGCCTACTAATGGCATGGCTGTGATTGGCCAGTGCATCATGTGACCCAGCCTCTATATGAGGCTGGAGTCACAGTGCTGCATGTCACATGCTCTTGGGTCAGTGTAGGGAGAGGATGCTGCCGGCGTTTTTGTGAGGGACAGATTGCAGACATTTTAACATCTGATCCTGCATCTTGAGATTACTACTACTGTTGCTCTGAGGGACAGATTGCAGACATTTGAGATTTCACATACTGCTGCTTTGAGTGACAGATTGCAGATCAAACCCTTCATAACACAACGATCGTTACGATCGTACACAATGATCAGATTGTGGGAGTAATTTGAGATTTCACATACTGCTGCTTTCAGTGATCTGACTGCACTAGGTAGAGGCTTCTGCTTAGAGGGACAGATTATTGTTCAAAAATCATCTCCTAGTTCTAAAGGGAGAGGTTCTAGCTGCAGCTGTAAGTGACACATTATTGTTCAAAAATCATCTCCTAGTTTATTTGATTTTAATTTATTTTCCCTATCCCCATTTTTTTGTAGGGCACTTGCCCTTCTCTTACCCCCATTTTACTTCCTTTTGCAGCCCTCTAGCACTTGCCAGGACTTTGTTACAGCCATTTTTGTGCCTAAAAGTTTGGTTCCCCATTGACTTGAATAGGGTTCGGGGTCGGGGTTAACGTTCGGGCAACATTCGGTGCCGAACCCGGACTTTTTCCCAAAGTCCGTTCGGACCCGCTGAACCCGAACGTCCAGGTGTTCGCTCAACTCTAGTCATATATGCTATTCTCCGTTTTGCTTGTTTAATTTGTATTTGCCTCGCTAGTTTTTTGCTTTCAATGGTTTTTTATTGAAAAAATAATGGTTCACATATAAAATAAACATTTTTTAAGAATACAGCATAATAGCATATTCGACACTCTAAGTTAGATCAAGACCATTGTAAGCTCAGTCGCTAGCTCACTTGCAAATTTAACTAGAACATGGGTATAACCAAGTATCTATAGTTAGGTACACCCTATTGTTGTTATGAAAATCTTTTATGACCCACCAGGCTCTCCCAAGCAGAGCAACTCGAGGACCATTGATGGATTGTTCCGACCCGCCCCTAAAGGGAACACACTGCGGATCAGACATCCCAGGGTACCCCTACCCCTCATAGGGCGAGAAGGGGAAGTTCTCCTCTGCAGGGAAGAACCAACCCTTATTCAACTAACAGGGTAGACTATCAAAAATTAAGGCAATAATGAAAAATAAGTGAATTCAATAACCTGAAACTACGGGACTCACCAGGTTTGTATGAAGGGATTAGTGAAATCGAAGAAAGGAAAAGACAGAGTATTAGAGAACAGAGATTGAGAAAGAGGCAAGAAAGAAAAGAGGAATATAAGAGTCAGTTAGTTAGAGGGTAGAGCCTCTCGGGTCATCCGGGGAGAGAGGTTACATGAGGCTGGTATTGTTCCCGGGGAGGGAGGGGTATGAGTGAACTGCATCCAGGGCTCCCAAACCAATTCAAAGATCTGCTCCCTATCCATCAGGGTGCTGGCCATCTTTTCTTGTACCATTATCCACATAACCTTGCGCTTAACCGCTGCCCAAGGTATTGAGGTTTTTTTCCAATACTTTGCTATGGTGATTTTGGAAACCGTGAGTATGAAGAGAGCGAGCCGTTGAATGTGTTTGCTCACTTTATCAATTCAATGGTTCAGTAAAGCGATCTCCGGGGTCTGCGGAATCGCCACCCCAGTGATTTTACGTAATACTGCAAAAATTTTGTTCCAGAGGCTCCGTATCCGCGGACAGGTCCACCAAATATGTAACATTGTGCCCGTGTGGGCGCATCCTCGGAAACAAAGAGGGGAGACGTTCGGAAAGATCTTGGCCAGAGTATGCGGAACTCTATACCACCTTAAAATAACTTTGATATTGGCTTCCACAAGTGAAACGTTCATTATCCCTTTGGAAGAGCGAAGGAGGCAAGAGTTCCACAGCTCAGGATCCCAAGAGCCGTCCAACTCCCTCTCCCATGCAAGAGCATATGGAGTTTTAACACTGTTGTCAGCCAGGAGTGAATAGATCAGTGATATCCCCCCTCTCTGGTCCGATATATTAGCACACCATGATTCATAGGCTGTAACTGTAGGGGGTTCTGGTTTAGAGGTCCAAATTGAGTGAAGGCAGTGTGAGATTTGCAGGAATCTGAATCTCTCCGAACCAGGCATCTCAAGTTTACTGGTGCAATATCCCAACGTGAGAGGGCCCGCGGAGTTAAAAAAGTGCCCAATCCTATATAGACCCTTATTCAGCCACCATTTGAATGCCTGAATATTGCAGCCTGGGTGTGACGGAAGTGAGTTAAACCTGGAGATTTGGTCTTGGGGGATGTCAATGTCGGATACTTAGTACCACACGATTATATAGCCTGGTCTCTCCCCCCTATAGTGACTAGATAAGTGAGGACCGACTGTTGTCACAATTTTGAGGTATACGAGAACGTACCCTCTCCCTCAACCTGCCGAGAACCCTAGGACTCGACACCTTGAGAACGGAGGAAGCGAGAAGGTTTCCCTATTACTTGCAAAGTGAACAC
>BLSH010138928.1:69297-80573 GCA_018402905.1 Glandirana rugosa
CCATGTAACTGAAAGAAAAAAAAAAAAAGAAAAGCCGAGGAACCGACAGTGTACTGTCGGTTCGTTCACTCGGATAACCAGCCGGTAAGTTCGGATACGTACACGCGAAGAAGGACGCCGGTACGTATCCGACTAACCAACGGGACTCGGAGGCGAGTCCCACTAACCTACGCCCCGGCCCCCGGCCAGTGACACCGTCGCGCATCCAATCACCCTGAGCGGAGGCTCAGGGCAACCAATCAGCCTATGCATGGCCGCAGGAAGAAGCGCACATGCATAGGCTTGAATGGCCGACCAATAGGCTCACTTGCTTGGCTGTCATGTGACAGCCAAGGAGCCGAAAAGAAAAAAAAAAAAAGAAAGTCAATGTACCGGCGCCACCTGTAGGTGGGCGGGGTTGACTTTTTTTTTTTCGTCTTTTGCCGGCGGGGAGGCGGCGCCCCAGCGCCCCTCCCACACCAGCCGCCGCTGGGTTTAATATTGCTTTAACCACTTGCTTACTGGGCACTTATACCCCTTTCCTAACAAGGCCAATTTTCAGCTTTCAGCGCTATTGGATTTTGAATAACAATTGCAAGGTCATGCAACACTGTAACCATATGAAATTTGTATAATTTTTTTTAGACAGATAGAGCTTTCTCTTGGTGGTATTTAATTACCACTGGGTTTTTTTATTTTTTGCTAAACAAACAAAAAACTATGGAAAATGTAGAAAAAAAACAAGAACTTTTTTTTAGTTTCTGTTATAAAATTTTGCAAATGAGTATTTTTTTCTCCTTCACTGATGTGCCCTGATGAGGCTGCACTGATGGGCACTGATAGGGGACACTGATGAGGAGGCACTGATGAGGCTGGACTTATTTGCCGCACTAACAGGCAGCACTATAGGTGGCACTGATTTTGGCACTCATGAGGAGGCACTGAAAAGGGGCACTGATATGCGGCACTGATGAGTAGCACTGATAGGCAAAACTGATGGGCACAGATGGGGCTGCACTAATAATCAGGGCACCGATTATCTGTGTACATGTCCCCTGTCAGGATTGCCGGTTACCGGTTCTCCTCTCCTCACGCTGTGACAGCGCGTGAGGATTGTACTGCTGATAACCGGCAATTCTGTTTACATTGTGATCAGCTGTGATTGGACACAGCTGATCACAAGGTAAAGGGCCGCTGTGATTGGCTTTTTACCATGATCTGTGATCAACTGTGTCCTAAGGTACCTTCACGTCAGCTCTAAAACAAGAACTGAAGGATCACATGACCACTGCTGATCAGTTCTGAGTCTGCTCAGAGTGGAGAGTGGTGACTGTCAATTACAGTTCTCCAATCTGCTGCTCCAGTGATCACTGAAGCATTGTGCTGAAGAGGGGATAGAAGCAGCTGGCACAGGCTCCAAGCCGCATGCTGAAAGGTGGAGCCAGCTTTCAATCACCATACTATCAATCACCATATTGTCGAGATCCTTCTAGAACCTATAGTGGCTCTACTACATTTATAGCAGGCAATAGCCTGCTTTAATCTGACTCTTGGTCACAGGAATATGAAAATAAAGGTACTCCTGTAACCCATAAAAGAAAAATCTTGTTGACTCCTCATAACACTTATGGGCAGATGGCACTACGCAAAATTTTTGCAATTTGTGAGAACTTTCCCTAAACCAAACAGATCCCTGAATGATTTAAAGCGGAACTCCACTGCATCTGAGCACCACAAACCAAAAACACTTTAATTAATTTTTAATATTCAAAGCAAACTCCCCCATCCATCCATCCCTGTCTCTGTAGCACCCTCCTAGGTAGGTGTTAGAAGAGAGAGTATAGATTTTGGTCTTTCTGCTTACAAGGAGGATGGCCAGGTAAAACTTAGAGTGCTCTCTGCCTACCAGGGAGCAGGATCTATTGGTTAGGTCTGCTCATTGTGCTGAGGTGCAGCTCAGCTTGTCAGACTGTCCCACACTGGTCCAATAGGGAGGCATATTGGACAGTGGGAGGGGACCTGGCAAGTGAGTGCACAGGCTTTGTTAAAGTCCTGGCTAAGGAAAAGTGCTGCATTGCATGCTAGGATACTGTATAAAAGTTCAAGGCACATGTGCTCAGAGTTAGTTGAGTCAGGGAGCAGAGTCCTGGAGGGAGGGGGCGGATGCCCTCTCCTTCCATGGAGGCAGTCGTGTGGCCTTGGGTGGTCTAACCAAAGGTCTAGAGAGAGATAAGTTGAACCTAGAGGTCCTACAGAGCTGACTGGAAGGGGGGCACTAGGAAGGATCTGATTCTGCGTACAGTGAATACACATCTGTGTCTTTGGGCCTGTCAAGTGAGGGCCACCTCTTCAGCTAGAACAGTCAGTGGACGAGTGTCAGTAAAGGGGATGCTAGAGAGTATCCTGAAGATAAGATAGTGTATCAAGTCTGCAGCTAGTGAGAGTAAGAAGACTTAATTCCTCCATACATGTGGTAGTATGGTTAAAGCAGTGTGACTGCTTCCACAAATAATCCGGTGAGGCCAAGTGAGAGTTGTCCTTATCCACTGTGAATAGTTCAAGTTGGAGTATCCCACTAATCCCTTCTGCCATCCAAGTTCTAAAATAAAATACAACAGAACAAATACCCGGGACTGATCAATGAGTAACGAGCAAGTGGGAATAAGGGTGGAAACTCCTAGCAACTGGCTGTAGGTAACCGGAGAAAGACCTAAGAAGTCAACACTAAGCAAGCCCTACGAGGACAGTGCTATATCTCTATGCTTTATTTTGCTAAGAAATCACTTTGAAAAACACCCATTAGCATTTCTGACCGTGGCTGTCTTGAGTAAGAGCAAATGATTTATGTATTATTTACTTTCTGGAATCCATTAGCTTAGCTGAGAAAACCTCTCCCCCTATACAATATAATGTCCTATCTATTTACTAATGATAGCAGCATGAGGATTAAAAATAATCCATGTTAGTTGGGAGAGTGACGTTCCACTTTAACTCCACTTGAGTCTATCCTGCACCCCTTTTCTCTGCAATTGTGATACATCCTTGGTCTATCAAGCTCTACTTCAATGCTCTAAGTCTTCAAGGATCCTCATATGCAGATTTTCTATCTTGCTGGGAATCTGACTTCTGAAAACATACCTCAGATTATGAAAAAACAAGGATTCCCCAGCTAGTTCACATCTCCTCAATATCTTCCAAGATGGAAGAAGTCAATTCTAAGCTTTTAACTAGGTGGTACTCCACACTGACATTCCACTCAATGTTTCAGGTTCATCACCCTTGTGCTGGAGAGAATGTGGTATGAGAGAATCCCATGATCACATTTGATGACACTGTCTGCTTAATAAGTCATACTGGAGGAGGGGCTGCGGGGTTATTACTATGGTTTGCTAAGATTCGGTTTTGCATTGAATCCTTGGTCTGTGTTATTTCATTGTACAGATGAATCAACAGGTTGATATACATGCTCCATTACCCCGCACCTCCTAAATGTGGCAAAATCTCTCATACTTATATATTGGGGACAAAAATATGTTCTATCTGTTATTCTATGGTTTCAGAAAATAGATGATTTAGAACTTATGGATGATACTTACAGTTTATTGATATTGTTCAACAACCTGCTTCATCCACCTCCATGTGATCGTCTGCACATCTCATCATCAATTCACCAATCTGCTCCTGCAGGTTGGTCAAGATCGGGAACTCCTTCATCCTCTTCCTTTCTCTCCATTCTTCCATCCCTATCTAACACAGTGACCTTTCTGTTAACATCCTTCGATACATCCACAGTTTGAATATGCCTAGTTCAGGTTACTTATGCACTACCTGTAAGAAATGTAATATACATTGTGGAGTTATCTCTCAGCCTAGAACCGGTAACCTGCAAAAAAATCTTAACAAACATACACTAAACAAAAAATAATTGCACTGTGTGGAAAATTAGACAGTTTGGGTTTTTGGGTATCTTTTTCTGCGTCCTGTGAGAGATTTTTTTTTTGTGTCTTTAAGAGACATTTAGAGAAGATCACAAAGCGCTGGCTCTCTATTTACTATAAATAATATGATAGTTTTAGGTGGTAGGGGGGATTACAATTAAATATAAATATGATAAAAGGTAAAATTTTAAACATAAATAGGTATTTCATTATTTCAGAAACCTCCAAAACAATGCTCCATGTACCTTGAACTTTTAATCTTCTAGTATGCCAAGAAGAACATCCTATGTACCAAATACCTGGATCATTCAATATTTGATGATAAATAATAGAAAATGTGAACGTGCATCACATTAGTATTATTTGTCTTTTGCTAATTGTTCAAAGTTTTCTTTTTAATGTAACTGCCTACTTCAAACCTGTCATTTGAATCAAAAAACACAGGCAAGTATTGTTATTTTCATTCTTCTTTATTTTCAAGCATAAAGAACATAAATTAAATTAGAAATGAAATTTTTCTGCAAATACAATTTAACAGAAAAAAAAGTGCTTGTTATTATTATAAAAATGTGTTAAAGAAAAAACAAACTAAAAGAATAAAAACAAGAATACGGAAAAATAAATAAATACATCAATGGGGGTATTGGCCATAATCCCCAGACCATGGCTGTTGGTGGGGGCCATGGGAAACAAATTACCACTGGCCAGCATGCTGGTGTGGTGGTTGGGATGGTTGGTGAGATAGTGTAGGTGTTGGAGGTGGAGGCACTTTCTCATGCAGCTCGCTGTTTTCGGTAATGAACCCCCTCACCCCCTTGAAGAGCACTTGGGTCATCAGCTCCTCAGACCTGCTCCGCTGGTAGGGAGTCATTTTTTTGAGTTTACCAGCTGCATAGGCAGCAAATGACTCCTCCTGGTCTAGATCCCTCTGGAGGATGGCTGTGGCCTGCTGGAAGAATGAGGAAGCACTCTCATCTACATTATGTGTGTTTCTCTTCCTTTTAAGACCAATGTGTAGGTGAGGGATTTGAGGTTCACAAACTATGGAAGAGCCAGCTGCCTCCTCCTCAGTCACTGTGACAATTTCCTGTGTATAAAAAAAGTGACATTATTGGAATATCTTTGTTTATGTGGGTCATCAATCTAAACAAATTTACATTTCCTGACTGTTGCTAATTGAATAATTAGAAATACAAAACACTAGCATTCTGGAACCAGCATTTGGATTTATCCTTAAAATGAGTTTAGGCCACAATTGTGTTTGGATATTGAAACAAATGTGTTAAGGCTCAAATATTTGGCCAATAATGTTTAGTTATTATCATTGTATTTTATCTTTACAATATGTTCAACAACACTATACCTGGGTCAAGATGGCCACCTCCACATCTTCATCCTCAGGTCTAGGAGCCGTAGCCTCAGCAGAGGAGGGCAGGGTGGATAGAGATGGCCTGGCCTCAGATGTGTTTCTGAGAAACTGCAGGCTCTCAAAGTACCACAGCTTAGGCACATATACGTCAGATGCTGCAGCTCCTGACCTCTGGGATTCTTAGATTTTTTTTTACCTCCCTCCCATATGTGGTCCTCATGTTGGCAATTTTGTCTCTGACGTACTTCACATTTGCATTGGGCTTTATCTGTTTGCACAGCTCTGCCAGTTGCTCACAAGGTGCCCGCCTTCGGACCCGGTTAAAATACTCTTTGGTCTTGATGTTCCACAGACATGGGAGTTGACAGTATAGGTCAATAAATTGTGGTAGGAACTCATGTGAAAAAAATGATCACTCATTATGCCTGCAAGACACAAGGCAAAGCATAATGCAACTTCGTCCGGCAAGCTGGACCCAATCTAGGCCTCAATCCAAGCAGTATAGCCCATTAATCCCCATCTAGGCCTCAATCCAAGCAGTATAGCCCATTAATCCCCATCTAGGCCTCAATTCAAGCAGTATAGCCCATTAATCCCCATCTAGACCTCAATCCAAGCAGTATAGCCCATTAATCCCCATCTAGGCCTCAATCCAAGCAGTATAGCCCATTAATTCCCATCTAGGCCTCAATCCAAGCAGTATAGCCCATTAATCCCCATCTAGGCCTAAATCCAAGAAGTATAGCCCATTAATCCCCATCTAGGCCTTAATCCTAGCAGTATAGCCCATTAATCCCCATCTAGGCCTCAATCCAAGCAGTATAGCCCAATAATCCCCATCTAGGCCTCAATCCAAGCAGTATAGGCCGCTGCCCACCTATGCCAGAAGTTCCAGTCGAACCTTCGTTATCCCAAATAATGAGCGTTTTTCCAAATGTTCGTTCTCCACGTAACGCTCCTACCTGTGGCCATTTCATCGAACGTGCGAGGTCGGCCTTATACACTGCGCATGTGTGCAACTCTGCTCTCAGGTGCGTCGTGACGCCGGGGCGTGAACGGCTCTCCTATCCTCTGATACCAACTCCACAGAATAATTGGGGAACGATCAGAAGGAAAGATGGTGGATTCTAGAAGCAGCAGCCAGTCCAGCGGTGCTGGATCACATAGAAAGGTCAAAGCCACCCCCATGACCAAGGCTGAGATGGTCAACATGGTGGCCATTATGGAAGGGCAGGATTATGACTACAAGAAGGAGAAGTATGAAAGGCCTAACAGCCATAAAGATTACATATTAGAGTGGGTCATCAGTCGGCTGTCCAGAAAACACGGTGTCTAGTGGTCCAAAGATCAACTGAGAAAATGGTTGTCGGATCTTAAACACCGTGAACAAGATCAGCTGCACAAGATCCATCGAGTTCTTGAAAAAAGTAAGCAATAGTTGTATGTAAGCAATATGTATATGTGTAAATTAGGTGTCTGGATCTGTTCTTGGTAAAGTAGCTAGAGAGAATTATAGGTGAGTTTTAAAAATGTTTGTATGCCTTGGGCTTCCAGATTTGAATTTAAAACTAAAGCATATATGAAGAATAGAATTTGTTACTGTTTTTAGACATTCCTTTAGCTTTTGCACTTATTTTATTTTTTTATTTTTCAACAGGGAAACAGAAAAAACAAGGGGCCCACCCACGCAAGGGACCAAGGGAGTCTCCCACCCCTGGCCCGTCAGCTGGGGCCACCTTCATGCCCAGAACGTAAGTTCAAAATGAGAAAAATACAAATTGAGCCACAGACAGGGGTGCTGCTGGGTGGGCAAAAGGGCGGGGGATTCAGGCCTAAATTAAAGGATAAGTGCCACTTTGCTGGCTGCTGACTGATTCATCAGTGCCCATTAATACAGCCTTGCTAGTGCAGACATGGGGAGAGGAGAGCCCCCAGTGCTCGTAGTCACACAAATGCTTTTGATGGATATCAGACATCCCGCATCCCATAGGAGCGAGGAGGAGGGGGGGGGGTGGCAGCTGTAGGAGTTTATCAATGTTGGCACTTGTCAAGTCTTTGGGCCAAGGAAAATGGCATCATCTTCCCTTTCTTTTTGTTTTTTTGGCAGAAAATCCTCCAGAGTCCCCCGAAGCCCAGACGACCAGTCAGTCCGAATTGGTCATCCCAGCCCAAGTCCAAGGTTGGTCAACTAGAAAAATGTAGAAAAATGTATGTGTTGAACCAGTTGTGACTTTGGGATGCTTATGTTGTATTTTTCTTTTTTAGAAGAAATGGAATCTCAAGAGCTCCCCCAATATGACCCTGATTCTGAAATGGAAGAAGCTGTAGGTGAGCCTGTAGTTTGCCCTTGTAAGTATTGTTCTAATATTGCTTCTTGTGTATTGACGTGTCAAGTGTTACATTCTGTTAAGTAAACACCTAGTCCACCCATTAGTACAGTAGGTAGTGCTTTGACATTAGCATGGCTAAGAAAGAAGTGTAAGTAGCTGTCTGTGTCGCTAGGTAGCCTAGTTTTGGAGACCCAGACACCAGGCAAAACATTACGGAGTAGGGTCAGTGTTTTCATTCAAACTAGTGTGGGTGTTTGAAGAGCAAGCAGGTCGCACCCAAGAATCCACTGGGTAGGTAAGTATTTAATGAGGTTTAAGATTTATTTGGCCCCAAATCGCTATATTGGCTCTCAGCCACTTGACCATCATTGCCCTAATACATTTTCCTCTTCTTACTAGGTCACGAGGTGCCCCACCCCAATGCACCGTGGGCAGATTACGGCAAGAGATTCTTAAGTGCTGTTCAGAGCTGGAGGACATCCAAAGGGCAGCTAAAGTTTTACAAAGGCGATTGATGGATGTTGGGGACATACTAGGGAAGTTTTAACTTTTGTTGGACTTGGGCTGTTTTTTTGGGGACCAAGTTTTAATTTTTTTCCCCTCTTTGTTTGGGGGAATTGTTAAAAAGTGTGCAAATATGTGCTCTATCCCATTAGGGGTTATCAAGTGTCATGTTTCTGGGGTGCAACCCCCCTTCCTCCAAACTCGAGTTTCTTGGAGAAAGGGGTGTTGCATCAGCGAAACGCGTGAGTTGATCCCATAGGTGTTCTGAGCTGACGTGTTTTGGGGGTGCCCCCTTTATTAAAACTCATGTAGCTTTGATAAAGGGGGCACCCCCGAAATGCATCAGTTCAGAACCCCTGATGGTATCAACTCACACATTTCGCTGATGCAACTCCCCTTTCTCCAAGTAACTCTAGTTTGGAGGAAGGGGGGTTGCACCCCAGAAACATGACATTTGATAACCCCTGATGGGATAGAGCACATGTTTACACACTTTGTCGCTTGGGGCCTAAAATATTTGGGCGGTTGATGTCTCTTTTGAATATGACTTTTACACCTTAAGAAGCACCTCGGAATGTGCTTGTACTAAAAAGTTGTAATACAGTGTGTGGCTTCTTCTTTACTTGATCTATACCTGTGAATTTACTAAGTTGATGTATTTACAGAGCGAATGTCCTCTTATATGTTGTCAACTCATGCTAATTTCAGCAGGGAACCTTTGAAGCAGTTGGGAATGCATCATGTTTTTGTTCTTCATGCATGGAATGCATGAAGAACAAAAACATTGTGTGTGTGTGTGTGTGTGTGTGTGTGTGTGTGTGTGTGTGTGTGTGTGTGTGTGTGTGTAGCACACTCCCCGCACACCAAAATACTTAGCTGAAGCTGATATTGTGACCTCATGGAGAAATGAAGGTCAGATTTTCCTCTTGGAGCAAGTGACAAAATAAAAAACATCTATATAACATATCTTATACATATAAAAACGACAGACAAGAGTAGTTAAACTGAATGATTAATTTATAAGGCCAACAAAACATTAAACACGATCAGGAATCATGTCCTGCCAGGACACAGCCCCTCTCCTCACAAAATAGTCCATATATTTGATCTGCAAATCCCTTGTATTCTGGGTGGCCAAGATAGCATGGCTAGTCTGGAGGCCTGCCATCGCATCCAACGACGGACGACCTTCAGCCGCTGTACTAGGGCCTGGCAGTGCTGGATCAATGTCACTGGGCACAGAGGTCATATAGCTGCTACCATTTCTGCGTAAAAAATTATGGAGGATGCAGCAGCACAATACCACATGATTGATTTTATACAATGCCAGGTTTATGGGCGTTAAAAATAGGCGGAACCTATTAGACAAAATTCCAAATGCGTTTTCCACCACCCTTCGAGCACAAGAAAGTCTGTATTGAAGATCCTCTGCTCAGGGTTGCGTTGAGGAAATGGCTAATGGCTTCATAAGATGTTCTCCAAGACCAAACGCTTCATTTGCGACAAACACAAAATGATTTTCTGAAGCCGTCTGCAAAACTCTGTTTGTATTATCACTCCTCCATCAGAGTTGCGGCCATTCTTCCCCACATCCAAGTACAAAAACCCGTAGTTTTCAGACACAATGGCAAGCATCACTATGCTGCAAAACCCAAAAAAGGGTGGGGATTATCTTCGACATAATAAGAAGACCTCAAGCACTCTGCAGGATTTGAAACACACAAATAACGTTTGAAAAGTGTGTGCTTTTTGCAGGTGTTAAGGCCCAAAATGCAGCTGACATAAATAATTGTGACATTACCAGGCTGAGTCTGTATAGACACAGGACAACATGCTGGGGAGGCGTGTAGAGGTAAAAAGGATGTGAAAAATGCTTAGAACATGCATGAGGCCAAAGAAGACATTCACAGCTTATTGTAATGTTGCTAATTATGTATTGCAAAATAGGGCAAATGCAATATTATCAAGCAGAAACACATCAAATGTGGTATTAACATGAAACATACCTTAATATAGTCCTTCTGTAGCACTGTATGATGGCTGAGCATGTCTCAGGAATAATGACTCCAAGAGCCTGGGGGGAGATGCCTGTAGTGAACTTGAGGTCCTGGAGGTTTCTTCCTTTTGCAAGGTAGCGCAAAGTGGCAATGAGCCTTTGCTCAGCGGTGATAGCAAGGCACATGCATGTGTCCTGCTTCTGGATATAGGGGGACACCAATGCCAACAGGTGGTTAAAGCAGGGACCCGTCATCCGAAGATAATTCCTGAAATCATCAGGATTATTCTCCTGGAGCTCCCTGACTAAAGCCATATGACCAAATTGATCACGGTTAAGTAACCAATTTTTGGTCCAACAACTCCTCTCCCTTCTTCTCCTGCATTGGTTTTGGGCCCAAGCCAGGACTCCTAGGTCAACAATAGCAAGATTTCTCTCTCTAGATCTCAACATGGCTGGTTGACGGTCAGTAATGATCTGAAAGTCACGAATCAATGCTCACCAAACTTCAACTAACACAAAATTAGATGAAGGGGCCCAAAGGGTGACACACATTAACGGAACTTCCTCTTTATACACTACACACGTCCCTATGTTCGGCTTAGTCGTACAATCACTCAGTGCCAGTCAGTACGCAAGACACAACAGCCAACATATGATTTTGGCCGTTCGGTCGAACGACCGTCGCACCGTGTGTACGAGGATTAAGTCCAGGGGTGCTAAATAGAGTTGAGCGAACACCTGGAAGTTCGGGTTCTGCTGGTCCGTCCGAACTTCGTGACAAAGTCCGGGTCCGGGTCCGGACGGAACCCGAACGATCGCACGGACGCGAACGGGATGGGAATGGGGGTAAAATGAAGGAAAACGTCGGGAGACCCCGAAAGGTCCTGAAAGGATGTCGGTAAAAACACGGATTTTCAAGCCCAGGGGTAACTAAAGTTACCCCAAGCAACAGGCACGCTAGCAAGCCCAAGGCAGGCCTGGGCCTGGGCCTGAAACAGTGCTTCAAGCCTGCCTGGTCGTCTTGGGCTTGAAGGTCCACAAGCGAGTTGAGATAAATCGTGGGGACCTGAATTAGGAGCATGTGTGCCACGCTGCCAGCAAGCTGGCTTGCCGGTTTTAGTATACAACCGACAACACAGAACGCATGACTGACCGTG
>BLSH010138928.1:94589-115034 GCA_018402905.1 Glandirana rugosa
CACCCCCTGCCTGTATCTACCTCCCCTCTCTACTCCGTCTTTATCTAACCCTCCCACACCACCCCTGCTGTGTCTGAGCCCCCAGCACCGCCACTGTTGCATGTAAATCTGACATTTTATTTTAGTTTTAATTGTCATAATATAAAACAATGGATGTGGGGGCCTTTTGGTGGATGTTTTTTTTTTTTTAATGGGGCGGGGGGGGGGGGCAGCATTTTACTCTTGGACCCAGGCAGCACAATGTCTTGGGCCGGCCCTGCAACAAGGAGCCAGACTTAAAAAGCGGTACGACCTCCAATGGAATAAACTTTCAGAGACCATACACAGTCTTGAGGCCCAAAACAAAATTTCACCCTCTCCCACACTACTAAAATCTCCCCAGAAGCTTAGGGATGACCTCAGATTCCACCTCATTCAAAAATATGACACCTATCTTAGGAGACTGAATCTCCAAACATACACACACGACGACAGACCTGGCAGACATTTGGCTTGCAAAGTAAAGAGTAAAGTGGATGCAAATCAAAATCCATTACCTACTACACCCCACAAAACACCACAGAATAAACAACCAACAAACCATTGCGGACCAGTTTGCAGAATACTACGAAACACTATACAACCTCAAAAACGACCCCCACACAATCCAGCCTTCTACAGATCATATAGCAGCCTTCTTGAGCAAAATTAACTTGCCCAAGCTAACAGAAACACAACTCTCCAACCTAAACTCTCCCTTCACCCCCCAAGAAGTATGCAAGGTCATAGCTTCCTTACCAAATGGCAAGTCACCAGGCCCAGATGGCCTTCAAAACGAATATTACAAGACCTTCCAACAGGCACTAGCCCCGCACCTCACCCTAGCATATGGCTCAGCAGTTCAGGGCTCATCCTTCCCTTCAGAAATGCTGAGGGCATATGTGGTAACTATCCCTAAACCAGGGAAAGAACCCAACACTCCTGCGAATTTTAGGCCTATATCACTTCTCAATGCAAATGTAAAGCTATATGCCAAACTATTGGCCCAAAGAATTTCCACGTGATTCCGGTTCTTGTGGTGAAAGACCAGATGGGTTTTCTGAGAGGGAGGCAACCCTCTGATGCTTTAAGATGCATACTTAATGTTATCCATTTTGCTGAAAAAACGCAAATGCCTTCGCTGCTTCTTTCTATAGACGCAGAGAAGGCATTTGACAGGGTCAAATGGACTTATATATCAAAAGTGCTAACGGCATTTGGTTTCCAGGGTCTCATTAAAGATGGAACCCTTGCTTTATACCCCAACCCCTCCGCCCAAGTATACTCCTCAGTATTCCTCTCCAGAATATTCACCATAACAAACGGCACACGCCAAAGATGCCCACTCTCCCCATACATCTTCAATCTCATGATTGAACCCCTGGCAGAATCCATCCGTTCAGACCCCCATATTCTGGGATTCCAAATTGGTACCAAATCACACAGTATCAACATTTTTGCAGATGATATCATCCTCCTCCTGACTAACCCACTTGTCTCATTACCTCGAGCACACCAGATACTAGAGGCGTTTAGCGCCATTTCATACTACAAAGTTAACTTCTCTAAGTCCCTGTTACTTGACCTAGGAGTCACACCAGAAACAAAAACCCTTCTTAAGCACCAACTCCCATACACATGGAGCTCCCAGGGGATACCCTATCTGGGAATTACCCTCACAGCCTCAACTGTGTCTCTATCGCATGCAAACTATACTCCCCTAGTACAAAAACTCAGAGCCCAAATCAAAGACCTGGCCCAAAAAGATCTATCTTGGCTGGGCAGATTGGCGGCCTTTAAGATGCTAATTCTCCCACAACTTCTCTACCACTTTAGAGTGCTCCCTATACATATTCCACCAAAATATCTGAAACCCCTAATGGTCCTTCTCCAAAACTATATTTGGAATAATAAAAAACCTAGGTGCGCCCGTTCCAGCCTCACAAAACACAAGTCCAAAGGAGGTATGGGGATGATTAACATTAAATACTACCAACAAGCAGCCATACTAGACCAGCTGAAACACTGGACTAGAGTTGAAGACCCCCCGCTTTGGGTAGAGATTGAAACAGCAGTCTCCCTCATCAATAATCTTACTCACTTGCTAATATTAGATGAATGGAAAACCTGGAACATCACCTCTCTCCCACCCACTATAAAAGCATCCCTAAATGCGTGGCGTAACTTACAAAAACAAACACACCAAACTACACATATAGTGGTCCCCGGCATACCCATTCAAACATTAGACACTTTAATGCCCTTCATGTACACTTAACCAATCCAGTCATACGGTATAACTCACTTGCAAGACTTATTCGAAGATTCTAAAACCAAAAAATGGGAATCCATTAAGAAAGAGTACCACCTCCCAGACAACGCCCAATTCCTATTCATGCGCATTCTCACATTTCTAGCTACACACCCTATACTGACGATAAATATTCCCCCTGGAACATGGAATCTCCTCCGCTCCAACACATCTAGCCAAAAGGGCATATCCCTGTTCTATAACCTACTTAACGAAAAAACAACTTTCCAGAAGTTCCCGGTAATCCACAAATGGGAAGCCGACCTAACCAAATCCTACCCTCCATATAAGTGGAGTATTGCTATACAATCTACCTACAGGCATTCCAAATGCACTATTCACTGGGAAATGATGCTCAAAATCCTGCATAGGTGGCACTACACACCATATAGGCCAGTGAAATTTCTCCCGAATAGCCCCTCACTATGCTGGCGAGGCTGCGGGAAAGTGGGTAACCTCATCCACATGCTTTGGGAATGCCCATGTCTTACCAGCTTCTGGAGACAAACATTTAAACTCATATCCACAACTACAGGCATCTTAACCACACCTAACCCAGCACTGGCATTATTGAACCTCAATATTGAAAGATTCCCTACACAAATGAGACAAATAATAATACACATCCTACTAGCAGCCCGCAACACGATTCTCAGGAAATGGAAGTCCCAAGATTCCCCAAATATATCAGAGACCATAAACATTGTCAGGTTAAACCACCTATACGAGAGACACTTAGCAGTCAACTCGTTAACATGTAAAGCCTTTGATGATAGATGGTCAATATGGCCAGATATCACCAATAAGCTCTCACCAGGACCCTAAACTCTCCAACTTTAACCAATGAACAGAAACTATACACACTCCCCGTATTGCGTACCTCCTGCTTCTCCCCCCCCCATTCTTCCTACAGCATGACACACAAAAGACAGACCTCCGTCCACAGCTTGAACCCAGTAGGGGTGGGCGGAGGCACTGAGGAGACCCTACTAATGTTGACCCAGGTATACAACACCATCTGCCGATACCAAGGAATGATGTACGATACGTTATATTAATCTGTATGCTACTCTTATCATCTTATGTCAAGCTTATCATATACGAACCGCATGCATTTATGTACTTCTTGATACCTTTTCAATAAAAACGAATGTTTCAAAAAAATATGAAAACGTTGTCAAGGGCTGTTTAAAGTGACATCACCAACCACATCACACCATGTATCACCACACACATAATTTCCAAGTCCTGTAAGTGGCCCCTACTATAGACCAAACCTCAAGATCAGGTAATGAGGCTGCAGATTAACATTAAGATGCAGTGTTTCTTAATGTGGGAGTCAGAGCCAAACGGGACTTCTACATGTACAGTTCCAGCAGCGTGAGATAAAGTGCCAACGCTTCAGGCTCTCATTGCACAGTGTGCAAACCACTCGTGTCTTGTAGTCAGCACATTGTCTGAAGAACTGCCACGCTGGGGAATGCTTTGAGCTGCTTTTGGTGTGCTAGGTCCCTGGGTGGGTAGTAGCAGGCGTTCTGTCTAGAGGACGCTCGCTCCGCTTTTGTAACCTGCTTCCTTTTTTGCTGTGCTGGTGCCTCTGTGCGACCACCACCTCTTCCTCCAAACTGCACACATCACTCGCATGACCTTCATTCCATGTGGGGTCTAGGACCTCATCATCCTCCACATCATCTTCCACCCACCCTTCACCACTGCCCTCCTTGTCAGTCTGCACACTGTAGAAAGCCGCAGCAGTTGGCACCTGTGTTTCATCATCATCATCATCATCACAGACGTGCTGTGGTGGTGTTTCCATGTCTTCGGCCTGAACCAGAAGTGGTTGGGCATCAGTGCACTCAATGTCTTCCACTTCTGGGCCAGGGATGTGGATGGCCCACAGAAAGCACAGCAGCAGAGTCATCAAAAAGCATAAGAGACTGCTGCATGACTTGGGGCTCAGACTGCTTGGCTGATTTACAAGGGGCTGAGGTGAAAGACAGATGGCCATGGGGCTCAGGTGCCAACTCTGAGCTTTCATGAAGGGACCGGGTGGGAGACAATGTGAAGGAACTGGAGGCATTGTCAGCCACCCAATCTACTATCGCCTGTACTTGTTCTGGCCTCACCATTCGTTGAGCGCCATTTGGGCCTACCATATAACGTTGAAGGTTCTGTCGTCTCTGGCCTCACCATTCGTTGAGCGCCATTTGGGCCTACCATATAACGTTGAAGGTTCTGTCGTCTACCTGAGGAAGGTGTTTCACTTGTGCGTGTAGTCGGCACAGATCGACCACGTCCTCTCCTTGCAACAGGAGCTTCAGCAACACGACCAACACCAGCAGCACCACGACCACCACCACTTCCCTTCTTTGACGCTCTCCTCATTCTGGACACAAATGTACTATGTAGCACTATTTATTAATACAAAAAAAAGAATAATAAATCATTATTCTTTTTCTTTAAAAAAAAAGAAAATTGTAGATGCACGTTTTATTTTTGTGCAAGAAATGCACCGCTCCCACCCGCAGCAGGAACCTCTCCACCGCTCACACCAGCAGCAGGAATCTCTCCCTATACCAGTATGAGATGATTTTAGAACGATAATCTGCCTTTCACAGCACCGACAGGAACCTGTCCCTACTGCAGTATGAGATGATTTTAGAACAATAATCTCCCCCTCACAGCACCGACAGGAACCTCTCCCTAATGCAGTAAGAGATGGCTTTATGATGATAAGCTCCCCCTCAGAGTACCAACAGGAACTTCTCCCTAATGCAGTAGTAGATGGTTTTAGAATGATAAACTCTCCCTCAGAGCACAAACAGGAACCTCTCCCTACTGCAGTAGTTTATCGTTTTAGAACGATAAACTCTCCCTCAGAGCACCAACAGGAACCTCTCCCTAATGCAGTAGTAGATAGTTTTAGAACGATAAATTCTCCCTCAGAGCACCAACAGGAACCTCTCCCTAATGCAGTAGTAGATGGTTTTAGAACGATAAACTCTCCCTCAGAGCACCAACAGGAACCTCTCCCTAATGCAGTAGTAGATGGTTTTAGAACAATAAACTCTCCCTCAGAGCACCAACAGGAACCTCTCCCTAATGCAGTAGGAAATGGTTTTAGAACAATGAACTCTCCCTCAGAGCACCAACAGGAACCTCTCCCTAATGCAGTACTTGATGGTTTTAGAAGAATAAACTCTCCCTCAGAGCACCAACAGGAACCTTTCCCTAATGCAGTAGTAGATGGTTTTAGAACGATAAACTCTCCCTCAGAGCACCAACAGGAACCTCTCCCTAATGCAGTAGTAGATAGTTTTAGAACGATAAACTCTCCCTCAAGCACCAACAGGAACCTCTCCCTAATGCAGTAGTAGATGGTTTTAGAACAATAATCTCTCCCTCAGAGCACCAACAGGAACCTATCCCTAATGCACCAGTAGATGGTTTTAGAATGATAATCTCTCCCTCAGAGCACCAACAGGAACATTTCCCTAATGCAGTAGTAGATGGTTTTAGAATGAGAATCTCTCCCTCAGAGCACCAACAGGAACGTTTCCCTAATGCAGTAGTAGATGGTTTTAGAATGATAATCTCTCTGTTGGTGTGCGCGTGCCGTTCCGCCTCCCTCGGTAAGTGATCTTCTTCCTACTCTCTCTCCACTTTTCTTCTTCTATCCCCTCCCCCCCATCTCCCTCCATACCTACCCCCACCCTCCTCTATCTATTCCTTCTCTACTGGTTTACCAACACGGTGTATAGTTATTTATACTCTTCATGATATGTTGTTCATGTTTATTGACGCTTTTTCATTGAAGTTGCACATTGGATCATTGAAGGCATGATGATATAAGATTGTTCACCTCTACTAGTCGCTCTGTCTATGTTAACTACGCCCTCTCTCCACTCACTCTGCATCACCGCTTGACCACAGTTTGCTCCCATTTGGGGTGGCAAGCAGGTGCAGACTGACGGCCATGTATAACACCACACGGAGGGTTCTACCCTCTCTTCCCGCCCTCTAGTGGGTGGGGTAGGCTCGTCTAGCGACTACCGCCAGGACACTTAAGCCCTACTCATTAACTCTACTATCTCTTAAATTGATCCCAGATGAGGAGTTTTTTTCTCCATATATGTGCATACCCATACAAGCGCTCTCTCTCTTCAAGTTTGCAATGTTAAAGTTTATGTCTTTTTGTAGCCTGATGGCGACCTTAATGTCTGCACCGCCATACATTGTTTATCTGTTTTCTATTGTATTCTCAATAAAAACCTTTTGACAAGAATGATAATCTCTCCCTCAGAGCACCAACAGGAACATTTCCCTAATGCAGTAGTAGATGGTTTTAGAATGAGAAACTCTCGCTCAGAACACCAACAGGAACGTTTCCCTAATGCAGTAATAGATGGCTTTAGAATGAGAATCTCTCCCTCAGAGCACCAACAGGAACATTTCCCTAATGCAGTAGTAGATGGTTTTAGAATGAGAATCTCTCCCTCAGAGCACCAACAGGAACGTTTCTCTAATGCAGTAGTAGATGGTTTTAGAATGATAATCTCTCCCTCAGAGCACCAACAGGAACGTTTCTCTAATGCAGTAGTAGATGGTTTTAGAATGATAATCTCTCCCTCAGAGCACCAACAGGAACGTTTCCCTAATGCACTATAAGATGGTTCTGAACGCTAATGTCTCCCTCACAACACAGACAGGAACATCTCCATAATGCACTATGAGATGGTTCTGAACGCTAATGTCTCCCTCACAGGACCGCAATGAAGGTCTCCCTAATGCAGTTTGAGATGGTTGTGAACGCTAATCTTTCCCTCACAGCACCGGCATGAAGCTCTCCCTACTCTAATCTGAGACGATCTGACGCGGCGCTACGTGGCTCCAGCCCCATATAGAGGCTTGGCCACATGATGCACTGGCCAATCACAGCCATGCCATTAGTAGGCATGGCTGTGATGGCTTCTAAGGGCAAACTAGGGAAAATCTTGTTGATTGGCTGCCCAGCAGCTATAGAAAAGGCGCCAAAAATACCCGAATACCAAACCCGATCCCAGACTTTTTTTTTAATGTCCGGGATCGGATTCGGGGCATGGACACCCCAAAGTCTGGAACAGACCCGAACTTTACAGTCTGGGTTCGCTCAACTCAAATGCTTTTCATACATACAGTTAGTGTCAACTCTATGTTTAACTTCTTCTAAGGTAGGGGTTGTGGGTTGTTTCCACTTGTGTGTTATAGACAATCTGGCTGCCAGGAAGATATGTGAAATGACTGTGCGGAATTGTTTAGGGAATTGGTCTAATTGAATCCCGAATAGGGCCAAGTGTGGGTTCAGGTTCATCTGGTTTTGGTAATCTTTGATACCAGTGGGAAGACAGAGCGCCAGAAGTTTTTAATATTTGTGCATGACCATAGAATATGGTATAGGTCTCTGGTTGAGCCACATCCTCACCAACATTTGGGAGACGTATTTGGGAAGATCTGATTAAGTTTCGCTGGAGTTAAGTATCCTCTATATACTGTTTTGATCACATTTTCCCAATGGGAAGTACAGTGGGAGTATTTGAGTGAGTTGTACAATGCTTTGTTCCAGTCTATAGTGGGGAATTCCCTGTTTAGTTCCTTTTCCCAACTTGCTATCTGGTGTGGTTTGGTCTTATTATATTGGAAATTTAGGTGTTTATAAATCCAGGAAATTCCACCCCTAAGAACACTTGTTTTGTGGAAGAATATCCACAACGCTTCGTTAATTTTGACGTTAGTGGAGGGAAACGCTCTATGGAAGTGTCTAATCTGAATATTTTGGTACATCGACATTCCAATCCCTGTCCCTCTGTTAACAGAGAAGGAGGGGATTAGATACCCATAAGCTTCTTTAGGAATGGCTAAGGTTAGAGAAGGCTTGGAGTCTGGTACTGCTTGTAGGATATAATGCCAGGTTTGCAATGATGCTGCGATAGTCGCAGCTGTGGGCACCTGCAGATTTTGACATGTGGCGCATGCAATTAGTAGAGATTCCAGATCCCTATTTTGTAATAAGTATTTTTCTAGTGTGACCCATCTGTTATCAGGTGCGGGCATCACCCAATGTCTAAGTTGGTCCAAGATAGCTGCTTTATGGTATGTTTTTAAATTAGGCATGTTTACTCCACCTTGGTCTTTATTCTTGTAGAGGATTGTGTTTGCTATTTTTGCTTTACCCGCATTCCATATCTAGGTGTTCACGTGTCTATTTAACGTGGTGAAGAACTTGGTTGGGAGTTTTATTGGGATGGTATGAAAGAGATAGAGCAATTTGTGCAAGGACAGCATCTTAAATGCTGTGATTCGTCCTAACCATGACACTTTTGATTTTTGGTAACTTATGAGATCTTTTTTGATAGATTCTAGGAGGGGTGGAAAGTTGGCTTCATAGAGTTTAGAGGCAGAGGATGTGAGTTTAATCCCTAGGTATTCTATGGATTTATTATGCCAGGCATAGGGGAATTCTTTTTTCATAGAGTTTATTGATGCTGTTCCTATATTGATAGGGAGAATAGCTGATTTGGTTGTATTACTTTTGTAGTAAGAAACCCTCCCAAAGTTTGTGATTTCTTCCTGCACCGCTTTAAGGGATGGGGCCACATTTGTTAGGGTTAAGAGGACATCATCCGTGAAAAGTCCAATTTTGTGGTTATAATCGCCAATCTTAAGGCCTTGAATATGGTGGTTGCGTCTTATGGCTTCTGCGAAGGGCTCCATAACAAGAGTAGATATAATCAGGGAAAGTGGGCACCCTTGTCCGGTCCCATTTGTGATTTTGAACGAGTCTGATAGTGTGTTGGAGGTGTACACTTGGGCCGAGGGGCAGGATTATAGGGCTAAAATTGTATTTCTGATGGGACCTTGAATTCCGAATTTATCTTGGCGTCGAGGGCCAGGAATACCATTGGGGTTTTCTTGGATTTTGAGATTGTGATAAGGTTGATCATTCGTCTTGTCGCCCCTTGATGAAGCCTACATGGTCTCTATTTATGAACAATGGGGTTATATCGGCTAGTCTGGTTGCTATTATCTTGGAGAGTATCTTTAGGTCCATGTTAAAAAATTTTGGGATGAGGTTGGATCTTTTCCTTGTTTTGGCAAAGTTATTATGATTGCCTTTAGCATTTCCTCTGGGAGAAATCCTGTGCTAGTTACTTCGTTATAGAGTTTCTGTAGATGTGGGGCTAGGGTGGATTGAAAAGTTTTATAATATTCTGCCAACAGACCGTCCGCCCCTGGCGACTTATTATTAGGGAGGGATTGGATAGTTTTGGTGATCTCTTCTGTTGTTATGGGAGAATTTAGGGAGAGAAGTGCTTCCGTAGGAATAGATGGGAGATTTAAGACATCGAGGTAGCGGTGGATTGCGTCAATGGTAGGTTGTGTGGTGTTAGGGTCAGCGTTGAGATTGTACAAGGATCTGTAGTAGTCTCGGAAGGAGTTTGCTATCTCTTTAGGATGGGTAATTTTGCAGTTGTTTTTGGGTTTATTAGGTGTGTTATTGCATTTTTTGCTTGTTTCTTTTTGATCTGAGTGGCTAGTAGTGGATTTCATGGGAGGCTATCATATGAAGTCTCAGGTCGTGTCTGGCTGCAGATAGGTCTGTCTGGATGTTTGGGTCCAGAGTTATTTTTTTGTTGTTCCAAGCTCTGAATTTTAGTCAATAGTCTGTCAATAGTTTGGGATTTTTGTTTCCTGTCTCCGGCGGCTAGTTGGATCAACAGGCCTCTCACGTAGGCCTTGGGCGTGCACCATACTACAGGTGTTTTAGAGTCAGAGGTATGATTAAGATTAGAGTTGAGCGAACCTCTGGAAGTTCGGGTTCTGCTGATTCTAAATTTTAGAACACTAATATGGCTCCCCACGCCTCCAATAGGCTTTTCCCATACACTTTGAAGATGATTTTAGAACACTAATATGGCTCCCCGCGCCTGCAATAGGCTTTTCCCATACACTTTGAAGATGATTTTAGGACACTAATATGGCTCCCCACACCTGCAATAGGCTTTTCCCATACACTTTGAAGATGATTTTAGAACACTAATATGGCTCCCTGCGGCTGATATAGGCTTTTCCCACACACTTTGATGATGATTTTAGAACACTAATCTTTCCCTTAAAGCAACAGCTGGAACCTTTCCCTGTACAGCTTGATGATGATTTTAGAAGAATAATCTTTCCCTTAAAGCAACAGACTCTACCTAGTCCTGTCAGATCATTCTGTGCAGCAGGATGAGGTGTGCAATCTGTCTCTCAAAGCACCAGTACTAGTATCTCTCCCTAGTCCACAATCAGATTGTTCTGTGCAGCAGGATGAGGCGTGCAATCTGTCTCTCAAAGCACCAGTACTAGTATCTCTCCCTCTCTCAAAGCACCAGTACTAGTATCTCTCCCTAGTCCACAATCAGATCATTCAGTAATGCAGGATGAGATGTTCTATAATATCTGCAATCTGTCCCTCACAGAGCCAGCAGCATCCTCTCCCTAAACTATCCTGAGAGCATATGACATGCAGCACGGTGACTCCAGCCCCACATAGAGGCTGGGTCACATGGTGCACTGGGCAATCACAGCCATGCCATTAGTAGACATGGCTGCGATGGCTTCTAGGGAAAACCAGTGAAACACTTGTTGATTGGCTTCCCTTGGCAGCTTTTCAACAGGTGGAATAAAATACCAGAACCCCGGACCCGAACCCAGACTTTTTTGAAAAGTCCGGGTTCGGGTCCGGGTCTCGGACACCCAAAAGTTCGATACGGACCAGAACTTTACAGTTCGGGTTCGCTCAACCCTAATTAAGATAAAAGAGCTCTTCTAGCTGATCAGTAATTTTTTTTCCTGTACTTCAGATTGGCAAACAAGTACTTATTATTTCTCCAGAGGCGAGTCGGAGGGGTTCTTAGGTTGTCTGATACTGTAAACGTGATGGGGGCATGGTCTGACCAAGTTATTGGCAAGATCTCTGTTTTAGATACTTTGTGGAGTGTGGGCAAGTCTGTAAGGAAGAGGTCAATCCTTGTGTACTTGCCGTGGGGCGCTGAGAAATAAGCATAGTCTCGTTCCTCCACGTGTAAGCATCTCCACGGGTCATACAGAAGGTTTTTCCTTATAAAGGATAATAGAGTATGCCTAGTGCTTGGGCAAGGACCCGATATGTCCATATTGCGGTCTATGATTGAATTGAAGTCCCCCATCATTATGACTGAACCTCTCCGACTCCTCTCCACTTTCTTATGTAAAGCATTCAGACATTTGACTTGTCCGGTATTCGGAGCATACACATTAACTAACGTATAATCAGTATAATGTATCTCCCTTTGGGATCAGTAAAGAGTTCCTGAAGGGTAAAGGACACTGAGGAGTTAACGGCAACCATCACTCCATTCTTCTTATCCTGGCCATTGGCCAGGAATATATGCGGGAAACATCTGTGAGAGCAATGCGGGGCCTTAGAAGCGTTAAAGTGAGTCTCTTGGACGCAGAACACGTCTGCTTTCAATTTCAGTGCTTCTTTCCAGGAGGAATTCTGCTTAGAGGGATTGTTCAGGCCATGAGCGTTTCAAGAAACTAATGTTAGTGGCATGGTGTTAGTGTTTATGTGAGTTGCTTAGTAGTTATCACAATCTTGGAGTGCCTGGATCTGGGTATGTCCCATGCCTGACAGTCCAGAAGAATGTCCTCAGGGATGTGAAAAGTTCTAGGCGGGCCCATATGAAATGTCCACTTGAGGGTTACCTGTTGGAGAGTAGAAAGAAGCGGCGAGAGCCTGGCTGCAAAAAGGTAAGTCATTATAGAGGTGACAAAGTTCTGAAATTAACTGGCAGCGATATGTTGACAAGAGGCAATTGAGCTGAGCATAGTGAACCAGTACAAAACAAACATCCAACATGGAAACTGGGATATGAGGGGGAAAGGGTAAAGGGTGCAATCCTATGGATTACCAAGTAGCAACTGCTACTCTGAAGAAGAGAGGGGGGTATCACTGAGCCCAGTGGTGGCAACCTCCTTTATATCCGAGTAGCAGGGAATAAAGTTCACGAGTTATATACTCTTGTTCTACAAAGAGTTGGCACCAGAAGTTCCGGTGCAGTGGCATGCTTCTGTATAGGGAGCTCAGCGATCTGAAATGTCATTATGGTTGTATGAGCGTGAGTTATGTGTATTCTGTGGGCGCTCCTCTGGAGGGAGCAAGTTTCAAACACGGAGCAGCCTGAGGCCGTCATCTAGGGTGGTGATTACATGCTGCTTATTGTTTTTAGTGATGATCAGTTTGGCCGTTCTGGAATGGTCTTCCATGTCAGCTATTTTCATCTTGAGCTGTGAGATAGAGTCTGTCGTTTCTTTGCGTGCGTCTACTAGGTCATTATGTGCTTCCGCAAAGTCAGACATTTTGTCCTCCATGTGACTGATTCTGTCGCCCAGTTCCTCCACTTCCACTTTTATTTTGGAAACTACTGATTTCATGTCCGAGTGCAATGTACTGTGGAGTGCCACCAGCATATTTTTCATAATATAGTCCAAAATAGGCTGCCCTGTGGTAGGGAATTGCGAGATTAGGTCACCTTCGTCCTCCGTATCCTTCATTATGTCTCCCTCCCCATCCCCCTCATTTAGGGTCTGTAACATAGGATCGAGCCGCGGCCTATATTTTTGTGGGCTCTGTGAGGGAGAGTCCTGGTTACTTGCCTGAAGGGCTTTTTGGTACCCTGAGCCCTCTCCATCCTGTTCGTGCGCTCCTGGTTTAGGCCTGTCACTCGGCATGCCCATCGTGGCATTGTCCTCGCGGCACCGACTGGATCGGGCCGTGGTGAAGATGTCCACCAGTTTGCGGGGAGCCTCGTTGGGCTTACGCTTGCTCATGGTGTTCCTCATGTTCTAAAGGGATTCTCCCTGTCGGTTATGTGTGAAGAGTGTGTCTTCCTGCTGCTGAGTGCCGCTCGTGGAGGTCTCGCTGCCCGGAGCTCTGTTACATTGCGGCCATCTTCCTCACCGTCGGCCACGCCCCCCCCCCCCCACTCTGCAGGCTCCTGTGAAAAAAATAATAAACATACATTTTTTTCCTTCCTGCTGCGAAGGGTTCATATACCCTTGTGAGTTCTGAAGAAAAACAAAGGTAAGTACACTGGTGTCTTTTCATGTGACCTGTACTTACGATTAAGCTGCTGTCCTAGAGTGTAGGGATGGGTGTAACACCCCCCGGTTCGGTTTTGCACCAGAACATGCGAACAGGCAAAAAATTTGTGCAAACATTCAAACACCGTTAAAGTCTATGGGACTCGAACATGAAAATTCAAAAGTGCTCATTTTAAAGGCGTATATGCAAGTTATTGCTCTAAAAAGTGTATGGGGACCCAGGTCCTGCCCTAGGGGACATGTATTAATGCAAAAAAAGTTTTTAAATCAATTGTTTTTTCAGGAGCAGTGATTTTAATAATGCTTAAAGTGAAACAATAAAAATGAAATATTTCTTTAAATAATGTGCCGGGGGGGGGGGGGGGTCCCTTAGTATGCCTGTAAAAGGGTGCATCTCTGTGATGTGTAGAACATAGTCAGAGCAAAATGACTTTTGTGAAGGAAAAATTGTAATTTATTATCGCGGCTGTAATGTATTTCTGGCAATATACAGAAAAATCCACTGAAAAAAATTGACGTGGGGTCCCCCCTAAAATCCAAACCAGACCCTTATCTGAGTATGTAACCTGGCTGGCCAGGATGGGGGGAGGAGCGAGCACCCCCCCCCCTCCTGATCTATACCAGGCTACATGCCCTCAACATGGGGAGTAAGGGTGCTTTGGGGCAGGGGAGCTTTGCGCCCCCCACCCCAAAGCACCTTGTCACCATGCTGATGGGGACAAGAGCCTCTTCCCCACAACCCTGAGCTGTGGTTGTGGGGGTGTGCGGGCAGGGGGCTTATCGGAATCTGGAAGCCCCCTTTAATAAGGGGGCCCCTAGATCCCACCCCCCCATGTGAATTAGTATCGGGTACATTGTACCCCTACTAATTCACCAAAAAGTGTCAAAAAAGAAAGAACCACAGGAGATAATTAGGGACAAGTCCTTTATTAAAAAATAAAAAATAAAAATAAATGTCCCCTGTTGTAATCCATCGTCAATCACGGTGAGCGATGGACCCGAAAAAAAACAAAAAAAACTAACAGCTCCTCCTCCATGGGAGGGCTACCGCCGACTGAGCTCTCTTTGTTTTGACTTTTTATTTATAGTGAAGGGCAAGGCCACCCAGTGACGTAGTTGAGTGACCCGTCCCTCTGATGTCACATGACGTCAGAAGGGGGACGGGTCATGCGGCGGCCCCGCCCTGCACTATAAATATAACGTCAACACAAAGCCAGTGCAGACAGCGGCAGCCCTCCCATGGAGGAGGAGCTGTGCGTGCCGTCTGTGGCAATGCATTATGGGATGCTCTGTGGCGGCGAAGTCACTGCAAACACCCCATACTGTTCTAAATTCGACTTACGTTCGACTCGAACCGTGGGCCCATCCCTACTAGAGTGTAAGAGAGTGAGTCTGTCCCATGGATGCATATTAAGTCTTTGTACAGACAAATACAGGTAAACCACCCATGGACTATGAGGTTGCTGCCATTTTGGACCATTCACAACTTGGTAAGTCCTGGAAGTCAGCAATAATCAATACTCTGATTTGGCATACAGAGAGAGGGCAGTGCTCAGAGTGGGGCATGTATATGGGAAGCTGTCATGAATGTGACAGCTCCTTGCACAAGGATTGTGGGTGCTAGGATGCTGACAGGCCACAATCCTCGTCCCGTTCATCTACCAGCTGAGAGATTTCCCATCCAAAAGCTGAAAAGTAAAAAAAAAAAAAAAATGGACGCTGGCTGACATAATTGTCCAAATATGACTATGGTGATATTTTGTTAATATTTTGGTAATGACATTAGCTTGCATCCCCAACCTTTTGTTTACTTTCAGATGTTGACTAGGGAGTCTCCCAGGCAGCAGCCCTGGGGCTGGGGATGGGTCATCTGTTGCACTGACTGCTGACAGCGTCCAATCTAGCAAGAGGTTATACATGAGGATGGAGTGTTCATGGTATGGACACTCCAAACACAGTGTCACTCCCCTCTATGGGACAGATTTGTGTGCATGCCCACCACAGATAAATTAATCTATCACTAGAAACAACATTAGTTGTGCCGAACAGTGATGGAATTCTAAAGAATGGCTTCTGTATTCCCCAGTGTCTTGGAAAATATGTTGCAATGTGCTAAATTAATCGAAAGCAGTCATTTTCATGGTTTTGCCTATTAAAGTGATTGTAAACCCTTATTTTTTAAATAACAAACATGTTATACTTACCTGCTCTTTGCAATGGCTTTGCGCATATCAGCCTCGATCTTCCTTTTCTCGATTCCCGTCTGTGCTCCTCCCCCCTGTTGAGTGCCCACCAAAGCAAGCCACTTGCAATGGGCTCACTCGTGTGGCCTTGGCTCACTTCCAAGCTGTGCTCTGTGTCTCCATTAACACACAAAACACATCTCGGCCCCGTGGCATGTCCCCATACCCCCCTTACTGTCTGTGATTGACAGCAGCAGGAGCCAATGACTCCCAGTGCTGTCTCTGATCCTATGAGGAGGGGGAGAGCCAAGAAACTGCTGCTGCTCTCATGCACCTCCCTGGATCGAGATTGGGCTCAAATAAGGGGGGACTGGTGGCTGGAGCTGGACTCAGAAGTTTTTTATCCTAATGCAGAGAATGCATTAAGATAATAAAAAAAAAACCCTTCCGCTTTTAGAACCACTTTTAGCACTGTAGTCTGGTGTTTGTATGAAACTTATGATGAACTTAGGTAATTAAATGATTCACTCAGCAAGTTGTAAAATTGTTTGTCTATTTCACAGTAGTGTGCAAATAAATTTTGAAATGTGTGTAAAAGATCTGGAACTGGTTCAGGCACTGAGATCAAGGCTAAATATCACCACGAAGCACAAAAAAGGAAGAAATAAAAATATATAAGAAGATAAAAAGAAATAGAATGAGATTAACGAACATGGACACCAAATCAGACTAGAAAGGCTATTTAAACATTTCTCTATCAGTCATTGTCCTATGCATGGCCTTCCCCTTGCTTTTAAGATTCCAACTTAGACATACTGAGATTGACTTACTAAAGGCAAAAAGACTGCCCTTTTGCGAGTACAGTTGCTCCAGATCATGGTAAATGAGGGGAAGCTCTGCTGACTTCCATCATCCAATCACGTGCAAGCAAAAACGCAGTTTTTTTATTTTCCTTTCCTGCGACTGGGTATTTATTGTGAAAGAGAAGCTTTACCTTATCTACTAAGCCCTTGAGCAACTGTACTTGAAGAGTGCTCAGCTGTTTTGCCTTTAGTAAACCAACCACTAAATGTACAACAAGATTCAATTATATCAGAGATGTAATTACAAATCACTGGATCCAATAACTACATTTTGATGAGGCTCTTCCACCACTTAGTGCCCTGCCCCTCACAATCTGGCATTTTGTGCCCCTAATATGAGGCCCTGATACCGCTGGTAGCCAGTGGCCTATATAGTTCACCCATTTTATCTCCTACTTACTTCTGTGTGGTCCTATGAACCCCAACTTCTTTCACTACATTTACATTAAAGACCAGCCCATCCCAATAAAACATGTATATCAGCATCCAATAAAAAAGCCTCTCTCTGCATTGGTGGTCAGTGGAGAAGTACCCCCTAACAATGGAAATCAGTGGAGAAGTACCCCCTGACATTGGTAATCAGTGGAAACGTTTGCACCAAAAATGAGTGGCCAATTAAAAAATGCCCCTCACTTCCACCACCTTTGCTTTGCTTGTTAGTAAGGAGTAGTCCCCTTAAATTGATTGTCATTGGAGAACTTCCTATCTTATGTGAGTGGTCAGTGGAAAAGTGCCCCCTTTACATTCTTCTTCAGATAAATGCCCCTTTACTTTGGATAACAGAGAGAGAAGAAGTGGCATGCATTGGTACAGACTTAGCTCAAACAAGAACATGGTTGTGAGCAGTTACTTATCTGAAGCAGAGGAGGCATGAGGAAATGTGGCCAGAGTAGAATCTGATACCCACCACCATTGCTCCACTCTGCCTCATATAATGGCCGCTGTCCAGATGCCATGTTCTTCATTATCCTGCTGTGTTTTATGACAGCACTTGGTTCAGTCAAGATCACAAAATACCTGCTGGAATTTCCCTAAAGTCTCTATCCTGGGTGCATTGAATGCAGTAGTTTCACACAGTTTTATAAGGTGGACCTCTCAGGAACTCTAGAAGCCTGTGTGAATAAATTCCTGACACGTCACAATATAAAAAGAATGTATCACAATAATATACACTATAACAGTTTCAGAATTGTATTTACCTTTCCACTTAAAGCAGTTCCTCAGCTCCAGTTATCTTACTTTGCCTGGTCCAAGATGGTATGAAACCATAGTAATATAAAAGGAAATTATATATATTTACAATATGGACAGGCGATACTTGTCGCCTCCCATTCGATCGTTTTGAGGCGACTAGCGAGAGTCCGACCCGGGTTTTGTCAGCCACCATGGCAGAGCTGTTTCCGGCTCAGACTTTCTCATCCACTCAAACCCCTCTCCACCTGCATTTAATAACCAGGAAGAGAGCAGAAGAGAAAGAAAGCTGAGTGAGCTCTGTGTGTTAATTTGGACTCAAAGAACGAGGTTTGCACTGTGCGTATGTTTTGTGGGTGTCGGGGACAGCCCCACACTGTATAGAGAGGAACCTGATTGTTTAGTTTAGCGCCGGGCAGCGAGGTTTTGTTTTCTGTTCCTTTACATGTTTTGAGCTTGCAAGCCGCCAGATATCAAAGTAACTGAACTCTATGCTGAATCTTTTCTTCTAAAGCGTGATCCCCACGAGCTAATCGCCCACACATGGTGGACTCAGCGGGCATATTCCTGGAAGATGGAGGATGTACTAAAAGCCCTGTTACAGGCCACTGCGGCTCAATAAGAGAGCAATCGCCAGCAGCGGGAAACCAACCACCAAGTCACAGAGGCCACCGCAGCACAACAGGTGATGAACCGCCAGTTTGCGGAGGCCCTGGTGGAATTAAAGAAGGGGTCCGCAAGTTCTGTGCCAGCGGAACAAAAGATGGTATGTGCCAGCTACCACCTGCAAAAGATGACACCTGCAGATGATGAGGAGGCCTACCTCATGACCTTTAAAACAGTCGCCGATCGCAAAGGATGGCCAAAAGAGCAATGGGCAGGACTGTTAGCACCTTTCCTGACAGGTGAATCCCAAAAGGCCTACTTTGATTTGGAACCAGTAAAGGCCCAAGACTATGAGACTCTAAAGACGGAGATACTCGCTCTCCTGGGGGTCACCATGGCTGTCCGGGCTCAACGGGTGCATCAGTGGTGCTACTGCATGGACAAGCCACCCTGCTCGCAAATGTTCGACCTGACATATCTCACGTGGAAGTGGTTGCAACCTGGGACCCTGCCAGATGCCCAAATTGTGGAGCGCGTGGTCATGGACCAGTATCTGCGTGCGCTCCCTGCTGCTTTGAGGAACTGGGTCAGTCATTGGGACCCCAAAACTGCCAATCAATTGGTAGACCTGGTGGAAAGATACACTGCTGCTGAGGACTTGTTGCACTCATCTGTGCCCCATTCCAATGTATCTAGGGGTGAAAGATCGCCCGGTGGACCCAGTAAGACTGTTCCAGGGGTCAAGGGAGTGGGAAAGTTTGATAAGACTGCTATAGATAAAGAGACTATGAGCTCTAGACCTGGAGACTGGCCAAAGAGGCCAGGAAGGTCTTGGGGACCCTTCAGAGGACTGGATATAGAACACATACAGTGCTACCGATGCCATGCTTTGGGCCATATTGCTGCCAATTGCCCCCTGAATGATGAACCCATGCGATGCAATTATACTTATGTGAATAGACATCTTTCTCTTTTTGCACAGATCGCATATACAGCATCACGTTAAAGTCACATGGAGAAGCAAATGTGCGTGATTTTTGTTAATGGGAGACCAGTCACTTCACTATTTGACTCAGGTAGTGTGGTAACATTGGTAAAAAGCAGTTGTGTAAACCCTGCAAGGTTACATCCTAGCACTGTCGGAGTCATTTGCATCCATGGGGGCACTCGTGACTACCAGATGGCGGTAGTTGAGATTGACACCCCTTGCGGCAGTGTGACTCATTCAGTGGGGGTGGTACCTTCACTACTTTATGACGCCCTAGTGGGCAGGGATTTACCCCATTTTTGGAGGTTATGGGAAGGCCCAGGGAGTCTGGAGAATAGAGCTCCCCCTGCTGCGGAAGCACGGGACCTCTCGCCAGACCCATTTTGCCAAATGGAAGGGGAGACTGGTGGCAGGACCGAGGAGGGAGGAGACCCTCATCCTTTTCCTTTACTGGCTGGGGAGCCGGAGGAGTTGGAAGATAGCTCACAGTGGGGGGCTAATAACCCAGGCCATGTCTCTGTCCCTGACGGTGAGAGTGAACCGAATGTAGTACCTGACTTAGAGGTCCGGAGAGAGGACTTCTGTACAGAACAACTACGGGATGTCACTCTCCTCAGAGCCAGAGAAAATGTGAAGGTGATGGATGGGGAACCTGTGGACCCTAATTGAGGGTGTATTTTCCCTACATGGCTCTTAAAAATAATTTGTTGTATCAAGTGGTCAAACACGAGGAGGACAAAGTGGAACAGCTAGATCTGGTCCATGGGCATGTAATGGGGGGAAATCTGGGTCTGGAGAAAACCAGGGAGAGAATAACCCAGAGATTCTTCTGGCCTGGGTTGTATGCAGACGTCAAAGAATACTGTGAATCATGCCCTGAGTGTCAAAGGACATCCCCGTCACCCCATTTTCGTAGCCCCCTTATCCCAAACTGCAGACGTATGTTGGGTCCGGTCTTCTTAGAGACCCAATAAGAGAGGGACCAAAAGAGGTCTGGGTCTAAAGGGGGGTAATGTACGGGTACCTGGTCTAGATCGACAAGGTGAAACAGGAGGAGCACAAACTGGTGAACTATGTTGTTTAATAAAAATTCTCGGTACATCCCTTTTATGTGGGAGT
>BLSH010138929.1:0-20780 GCA_018402905.1 Glandirana rugosa
TCAACTCTAATGGGAAGGCTGTCCACAAGGTTTAGGATTGTGTCTATAGGAATGTTTGACCATTCTTCCAGAAGTGCATTTTGAGGTCAGGCACTGATGTTGGAGAGAAGGCCTGGCTCACAGTCTGCGCTTTAATTCATCCCAAAGGTGTTCTATCCGGTTAAGGTCAGGACTGTGCAGTTCAGTCAAGTTTCTCCACCCCAAACACGCTCATCCATGTTTTTATGGACCTTGCTTTATAACTGGTCAAAATCATTTGGCGGAGGGGGGATTATGATGTGGGGTTGTTTTTCAGGGGTTGGGCTTGGCCCCTTAGTTTCAATGAAGGGAACTATTAAAGCGTCTGCATACCAAGACATTTTGGACAATTTCATGCTCCCAACTTTGTGGGAACATTTTGGGGATGGCTTCTTCCTGTTCCAACATGACTGCGCACCAGTGCACAAAGCAAGGTCCATAAAGACATGGATGAGCGAGTTTAAGGTGGAGGAACTTGACTCGCCTACAAAGAGTCCGACTCCTGACCTCAACCCAATAGAACACCTTTGGGATGAATTTGAGCGTAGACTGTGAGCCAGGCCTTCACTTAAACATCAGTGCCTGACCTCACAAATGTGCTTCTGGAAGAATGGTCAAACACTCCCATAGACACACTCCTAAACCTTGTGGACAGCCTTCCCAGAACAGTTGAAGCTGTTATAGCTGCACAGGGTGGGCCAACTCAATATTGAACCCTATGGACTAAGACTGGGATGCCATTAAAGTTCATGTGTGTTTAAAGACAGGTGTTCCAATACGTTTGGTAATATAGTGTATATATATATATATATATATATATATATATATATATACTGTATACTCGAGTGTACATTTACACTAAAAAAGTATACTGTATATGGATGCAGCATACATTACAAAAGAATTAGCATTTTTATGTTTGCCATCTGTTGTTAAAGAACAGAAGTGAACTTTATTATCACATGAAAATGCATATTTGAAATATTTTTTGTTGATAGCTTTCAACAGATTGTCAAACTTTTGTATATAGGCAGGCCATTAAAAGCTGTTAATTGAGTGAATATTGTGGTACACATTCAAGTATTTGGTTAAAGATCTCTTATCTTGTAAATAGTATCTGAATTTGCCAGCACTATAGGTATATGATATTTGGAGGAAACTAGACACAACCGACAGGCTTGCTTCACCATCACCTATTTATTTTATTATTCCTCATCTTCTCAAACCCAGAAACAGACTGTTTTTTTTGCTACAGTGTGCTTTTGGAAACTCGTGCTTGTTTTGTCCGTGCCCTAAATTTAATGTTACAAAACATCCTGAAAATGTATCTACGGGCAGGAGTGTATTTGGCTTGACTAGGAAAGTCTGTACTAAGGCTAGGTTTACACCAATGCGGGTGCAAAAATAAGTGTAAATCACACACTTTACCGCAGTTGAAAAGCACTGCTATTTAGCAGATGTACAGGGTGACAATAATTCTTAATAGCACCCTCACTCATTGGAAAACATGGCTCCTTTTTGGATGCCAAAAGCACCATGCAGTTCCATATGGCCGTGTTTCCAAAGAAGGACTTTTCTCTGCGTTTCCCGCAGATACAGCAGCTCACTCAAATGAATGGGGCTACTGTACCCATGCAAATGTGAGGCGCAGGTTCATCTACAATATAGTGTGAACCTAGCCTAACTTCAGGAGGTCTTTGGCTACAAAGATAGGCTTATAACCTTGAAAAAAACAAAATCAACCTGCTATTTTTGCAGGTTGATGTCTGATCTTTTCAACAGTTGGATTCTACCCTTTACCTGCTCGGCTTTTTATGAGAAGCGTATAGTAGCAAACAACTATGTTATTTTATAACCACTCTCTAGTAAATTCTGAATGGCATTCAGTATTGCAAACATTAAAATTATTTGATATACTGACTTGGCTCTGTCTTCAAAGTTCTAACTGCTACCTTCCACATAAAATACAAAAAATACAAGCAAGCTTATCAAGGCAGAGAACACTGTGCAAAGTGCAGGTACCTATGCCCACCCTTCCAAATCTTTCCTCAGATGACTTGACTACAATAAAGCAAAATGTGAATAGTTGATATAAGATACTCACTTTGCACATCTTTGAAGCTTTTTCAGCTACCTGACAAATAAGTCAAAATCATAACTTGCTGCATTGGACTTTTTTAAAAAAAGGGTAACTTCATTTTCATGGGAAAAAATAATAATATAGCGTATACAATTGTGACGCAAGTCATATTGTGATTGAATGTTATCAAAAATGACCTTTCCTTTTCAATCTGCAACTCTGTAATTTTCTGTAAAATGCAATGCACTATGGTTACCTGGAGGTGTTCTGTACAGAGAATGTGTATAGAACGTCCCCAGATATGTCATTTCCTACTTGTGTAATTGGCTTTTTTATTTTCCCAGAAGTCTACACTAAGATGTAAGTCAAGTTTCAGGCATCCCTGCAACAAAAATGTAAGTTTTGGTGAAATACTCCCTATAGGAAAGCACGTCTAAAGGTGTGCAGACTCTGCAATTTTCCTCATTAGAGGCCTGCAGGTGCAGCAGCTGGTTGATATTTATGAACCACTCCCATTAGACTCACTAAGCCATTAACACAGAGAAACACACAGGTATTTCTTCAGAATAACAAAAGGTAGGAATCTGTAACAAAGATTGTTAAAATTCTTGTAATGTGCACAGATCACCCAAAGGGGAATGTTTTTTTCTCAACAAAAGTGGAGTTACTCTTTAAGTATATGTGAACCACTAAAGTCCCATGTAATCTTAAGCATAGTAATGCCCTTTTAAAAGCCATATTCAGGCTTTTCAAATCTGTAGCCTTTATATAAATTAATAACTGGCCAATCAAGATAGCCAAAGATACCAAACCCAACAAAAGACCACGCTAAGATGTTGGTCCCAAGTGTTCCATCATTGGAGGAGCATAGTGGACTTTAGTTTTGTTTTAATCTACATTTAAATACAGTCCCTTTTGTCCCGTATTTGTGGGCTGGGGAAATGGCTATTCTGGTAGTTTGCACTTAGCGCCAACATGCTACAGTGTATTTATGTCATGACATTGTGCAAGGGAAGTAAGGTGACTGTGACCTCAAGGGAATTCTACGAAGAGGCGGAGGTAGTGAAGTCATCACGCAAACTGGAAGTGGCGTTGAATACAATGGAATAGAGGTGATGGAGATGCTCCCTAAAAGTGTGGGTTCTTTAAAAAAATATATATATATTCACCAGATGATCAAAGACCACTGATCGATTGGTTCTCAGTCTTCAGTGAGCAGAAAACTGGTGACTGTCAGTCACTGGCTCTCTGTGCTGCCCCTCCAGCTCTCACTGGAGCACTGGGCTGTGGAGGGGTGGAAGCAGCTGGCTGAGAGGCTGAGCCAGCTGCTACTCCAAGCATCTGGGTGGATCCTGACTGTAAAATCGGGATAGATCCAGAGTCTGGACTGGTTGAGTGACGTCACAGAACAAACTGCACTCCTGTGATCCATAGGAGAAGTAGGGCCAAAAAGGCTTTGGTCATACTTCTACTTTAAGGGGCCAGTGGTATTTTGAGCTGATTTTACTGCAGTGCACCAGAATCTGTGCACTTTTGAATGTGAGTGTATTTCTTTCATTAAAATGTATGGATATTGATAGGTATGCACGATGTTGGCCTTGGAACATAGGAACTGGGGTACAGAAAATTGCAGCAGGTACTCTGGACAAAATTTGAATTATTTGGCTGTAGCAGGAGGCCGTTTCTTACGAAGGGCCGGAGAGAGGTACAATTATAAGTGTCTGCAGGCAATAGTGAAGCATGGTGGAGGTTCCTTGCAAGTTTGGGGTTGCATTTCTGCAAATGAAGTTGAAGATTTGGTCAGGATCAATGGTGTCCTCAATGCTGAGAAATACAAGAAGATACTTATCCATCATGCCACACCATCAGGGAGGTGTGTGATTGGCCCCAACTGTATTCTGTAGCAGGACAACAAACCCAAACATACAGCCAATGTCATTAAGAACTATCTTCAGTGTAAAGAAGTACAAGGCATCCTAGAAGTGATAGCTTGGCCCTCAAAGAGCCCTAATCTCAACATCATTGAGTTTGTTTGGGATTGCATGAAGAGACAGAAGGATCTGAGGCAGCCTACATCAACAGAAAATCTGTGGTTAGTTCTCCAAGATTAGAGTTGAGCGAACCCGAACTATAAAGTTCGGGTCCGTACCAAACTTTCGGGTGTCCGGGACCCGGACCCGAAACTTTCAAAAAAAGTCCGGGTTCGGGTCCAGGGTTCTGGTAATTTTACTAAAAGTTCTGAAAATTGCTGTAAAAAAGTCCTGGAAAGTCCTAGAGGTCTGCAAAAGGAAGGAAAATGGGGGTAAGGGTCGGACAAGTGCCCTACAAAGAAATGGGGACAGGGAAATAACTTAAAAGCATTTTTAAACAAAAATCACATAAAAAAATCAAAAATGCAGGTGGATGTGGACCATCTTCAAACTGTGTGAGAAAAGTCTAAATTAGCCGGGAGAAGCCATATCGGTGTTCTAAAATCATCTTCAAACTGTGTGAGAAAAGTCTAAATTAGCCGGGAGAACCCATATCACTGTTCTACAATCATCTGCAAACTGTGTGAGAAAACCATAAATTAGCCAGGAGAAGCCATATCACTGTTCTAAAATCATCTGCAAACTGTGTGTGAAAACTATAAATTAGCCGGGAGAAGCCATATGAGTGTTCTACAATTATCTTCAAACTGTGTGTGAAAACAATAAATTAGTGGGAGAAGCCATATGAGTGTTGTACAATTATCTTCAAACTGTGTGTGAAAACAATAAATTAGCAAGAGAAGCCATATGAGTGTTCTACAATTATCTTCAAACTGTGTGTGAAAAGTATAAATTAGCGGGAGAAGCCATATGAGTGTTCTACAATTATCTTCAAATTGTGTGTGAAAACAATAAATTAGCCATGAGAAGCCATATGAGTGTTCTAAAATCATCTGCAAACTGTGTGTGAAAAGCCTATATTAGTGTTCTAAAATTTAGATTAGAACAATAATATGGCTCTCTATGTGGCTGGAAGAACAGTAATATGGCTTCTCCTTGCTAATTTAGACTTTTCTCACACAGTTTGAAGATGATTTTAGAACACTGATATGGCTTCTCCCAGCTAATTTAGACTTTTCTCGCACAGTTTGAAGATGGTCCACATCCACCTCCATTTTTGATTTTTTTATGTAATTTTTGTTTAAAAATGCTTTTAAGTTATTTCCCTGCCCCCATTTCTTTGTAGGGCACTTGTCTGACCCTTACCCCCATTTTCCAACCTTTTGCAGACCTCTAGGACTTTCCAGGACTTTTTTACAGCCATTTTAGTGCCTAAAAGTTCGGGTCCCCATTGATGTCAATGGGGTTCGGGGCCCGGGTCAAAGTTCGGGTTCTGTCCGGACCCGGACTTTGTCCCGGAGTTCGGCCGAACCAGCAGAACCCGAACTTTCAGAGGTTCGATCAACTCTATCCAAGATGTTTGGAACAACCTACCTGCCGAGTTCCTTCAAAAACTGTGTGCAAGTGTACCTAGAAGACAGGAACGTGTGGTGAGGTCAGTGGCTGGTGAGGCACTGGCTAGTATCAGAGGCCGCAAACATTAGAGCAAGAGCAATAATTCTAGTGCAGGACCTCCTCTGTAACTCTAAACATGTACCCTGTAAAATGTGAAGCGTCGCTTATGGAGATTTTTAATCACTGAAGTTTGGCGCCATTCCATAAGTGTGAGCAATTTTAAAGCGTGACATGTTAGGTATCTATTTACTTGGCGTAACATCATCTATAACATTATCCAAAAATTTGGGCTAACTTTTTTTTTGCATAAACATTTTGTTAAGAAGTTGTACAATGAATACAAAAAGAAAAAGTTCCAAGTACATTACGTCATGAGGTGGGTGAGAGCAAATACAGAACAGTTTATGCATTGAAAACAAACATACGGTTATAGCTGTTTGACCCTTCATTGGAGTAAGGAGACCTCTCGGTAAAGGCCTAAACAAAAAACAATGGTCCTTACAAGCGACCTACAAAACTAGCGATAAAATCAATATAACTGCAGATACCTTAATCTGAAAGGGGGAGAACTGTAACGGTAATTATACTCAGTATGGACAACAGGCTCAGCGAGGGATGAGAGTAGGGGCCAGGCAACCAGGCCCACTCTCAGCTACCCCACCCTATTTCACTAACCTAAATTAGTAAAAAGAAAAGAAGAAGGGAAATTGGACTGGGGGAAGGAAGGAGGGATAGGGAGAGACAAAGAGAAAAAAAAAAGAAAAAAAAAGGGGGGGGAAATGGGGAAGACTCTCTCAGAAACAAGGAGAGGGGGTAGGAAAACCACCATCTGCCCTCTCCATCTAGTACCAATGTGTATGTGCATTACGTTAGGCCTCCGAATTCAACATCAGATACTTTTGTGTCAAAAGAGTAAATCAGACGCCAGCGTGCATCAAATCCTGACATAGCTGAGAATTTTGAAATTTCGTCCACGATTCCCAAATATTCGAGAAGGTGGATATTTTATCCTAAGTGGTGTAGATCAGTTCCTCCATCTCTGATATGCGGTTAATGCGAGATACCCATTCCTTCATTGAAGGGGGGACTACAGAACGCCAATGTACTGGTACACAAAGTCTAGCGACATTAATCATGTGCATAGCTACCGATTTATAATAAATAGGGCTAGCTTTATTGTTTTTTTTTTTTTTTTAATTCATGAAACAGTTTCTTTCCAAAAAAAACATGTTTGAAAAATTGCTGCGGAAATACTGTGCAACATAAAAAGTTGCAATGACCACCATTTTATTCCCTAGGGTGTTTGCTAAAAAATATATAAATAATGTTTGGGGGTTCTGAGTAATTTTCTACCAAAAAAAAAATAGGATTTTTACATGTAAGAGAGAAGTGTTAGAATTGGCCTGGGTAGCAAGGGGTTGATTACCATAAGTAAGTAATATACAAGTGATTATTATATTTGTTTTTAACCACTTGCTTACTGGGCACTTAAAACCCCCTCCTGCCCGGACCAAATTTTCATCAGTTTTCAGCGCTGTCACTCTTTGAATGACAATTGCGCGGTCGTGCAACCTTGTACCCAAACAAAATTGATGTCCTTTTTTTCCCCACAAATAGAGCTTTCTTTTGGTGGTATTTGATCACCTCTGTGGTTTTTATTTTTTTGCGCTATAAACAAAAAAAGAGCGACAATTTTGAAAAAAGAACATTTTTTTTTTTAATTTTTGCTATAATACATATCCAAAAATAAAAAAAACACATTTATTCCTCATTTTAGGCCGACATATGCTTCTAGGTATTTGTGGTAAAAAAAACAAAACGCAATAAGCGCATTTTGATTGGGTTGCGCAAAAGTTATAGCGCCTACAAACTATGGAAATTGGTTTATGGCGTTTTTATTATTTATTTATATTATATTATATTATTATATATATTATATATTTTTTTTTTACTGGTAATGGCGGCGATCTGCGATTTTTATCGGGACTGCGATATTGCAGCGGACATGTCTGACATTTTTGACACTTTTTTGGCACCAATGACATCTATACAGCGATCAGATCGCTGATTACTGTATAAATGTCATTGGCAGGGAAGGGGTTAACACTAAGGGGGCGATCAAGGGGTTAAATGTTTTCCCTGTATGTGTTCTAACTGTGTGGTCTGCGGGGCTGACAGGGACATAACAGATCTAACTGATCCCAATCACAGGGATCAGTAGATCTGTCATGCCCCCCTCACAGAGCGGGGAACCGTTCTGGCTCTCTGTGAAGGGATCGAGGGTCTCCGGCAGACATTGAGTCCGCCTGACCCATGGGCATGCCCGCACAGTGGCGGCTGCGAGAGTGAGAGCAAGCCTGGAGCGCGCAAAGGGGCGGACGTCAATTGACGGCCTCCTGGCAATTCAGATCCGCGCTGTAGCCGTCAATCGGCTATAGCGCGGATCTGAAGTGGTTAAGGTAATTTTCTATATTTTCAAAAACTGTACTCAAGCAGGTGGCTTAACAAATTACTGAAGTAACAAATAACATATAGCATAATAATATATGCTTTAGCTTGATTAAAACAGTACCTTTTCTGCAGCAGCAGTTTCTCATTCTCCATCTTAACTGTGTGAGAAAAACATGGGATTATGGGTAAACCTTATACTCATAAACCCATGTTTTTTCTTCCAGTTAAGAGGGCTGGGCTGGAAGGGAGTATTTGTCTTTTAGACACATGCCCTCTTCTATGACACTGCAATGAGAGGAGAGCCTCCACTGCAGCATTTTTATTGGACAGCTTGGGCCAATGGTACTTTACTATTAGTCCAAGGCTTCAAGCTGTCTATCGAGCTCAGGGCCTCTGAGATGAAGTTAGAGGCACTGTGAGCTCATCCATTCAGTTTGCTGAAAACAGAGTATGCCAGCTTGTATTTAAACTGGCCAAGCTGTATGCAGCTTCTGACAGGCTGCTCAAGGAGCCCTGTATCTCCAGAATCATAGGCGATAGGAGCCCCAAATGTTGACCCAGTGATGGGGTAGGACTTGGGCTACCTACCCCCTAGAAGTCTGATCGTTTTTTTTTTGTTTGTTTGTTTGTTTTTTTTATGTTCATGGCAGGTGAGGCTCTGCTTCACCTGCCTCACCTGCCTCCCCTGGCTGCACTTTCCTGCTAGAAGAATTGATGCTATTTTTGAAGGCAAAGGGTGGTCACACCAAATATTGATTTGGATTTCTCTTCCGTTCATTTACTTTCCGTTTTGTTAATTAATAAAAAGTAAACTATTAACACTTCTGTTTCTGAAAGCACTCTTAACCTCCCTGGCGGTATGACTGAGTCTGGAATTTATTGCTGAAAGCGGTAATGGTTTTCTGCATGGAGATATGGCGTTATGTACTATAGGCCTGCAATGGTTAGTATCCCTGGCGGTATGATTATGTCTGATTTTTGGTGGTGAAAGCGGTACAATTATTTTGCATTTATTCAATAATGTAATCAAACCAAAAACGCAGAAATTTGCTCAGTTGCAGAATTGTCGCTGTCGTCACTTTCAGTTTCTGATGATAAATTTCCCCAAAAATCAGTATCACTCAATTCTGCAAATGATTCTTATTTACTATCGCTGTTTTCTAGCTGATCAAAAACCACTTTTGACGCAAAGGGACACTTTTTGGTTGCTATGGACATTCTCATGTTTCCAGGCAGAAAGAATGACATTTATTATATAAAAGTGCATGCAGGGCTCTGGGCAAACCACTAGGGACATAGGGGATGTGAAATGATTTCATACAGTAATGTAATCTATAAGATTACAGTGTACTGTATGTACTGTGTGTGTTTCACTTTTTGAATTTCCCGCCGGTCTCCGCCCCCGTGCGACGCGACGCTCGCAGGGAACGGTGCCCGGCACACAGAGGCATCGGAGCTGCGGACACAGCCCGCAGACACGCTGACACCGCGGGAGGACATCGCTGGATCCAGGGGACAAGATGTGTAACATTGCCTGGATCCAGCGATGCAAGCCCGAGTGTGGCTCGGGGTTACCGCTTTAGGTACTGAAAATCCACCCCGAGCCACACTCGGGATTACCGCTAAGGAGGTTAATTTACAGCATTTTTCACACCTGCCTACTACTTTGCACAGTAGTGTATGTGGGAACCATTTTGAGGTTTCCACCACTATTCATGAAGTATTATATGTCCGTGTATACTGCACAGTGAATGGGTAAATAAGATTTTGAGTGTATCTACATTTTAATGACCCTAGTGTTTTTTTCAGAATTGTTCGCTATTTATTATTTACTGAACTAAAACTGTAAGCACAGGGGGGCTTGCGCTGCATTTTTTATTTATTTTTTCTTGGGTGTGGGAATACATATCAATGTTAGCTGCAATTTTGCTGTATCAATTTTGAGTTAATTTGTTAACATAAACAGCGCCTCTTCCCAATCCAATCTACCATATAGAAATAATAATTTAATGAGAAAATTGTTGGTGGCTATACAAGTGTATGTGTGTGTCAAAAAATATGTACACACATACACTTGGTGCTGCTGCTTGCGAAGAAAATGAGTAGATTTTAATAGATAGGCAGCGCATCTAGACACCAATCCCAGTGTAAAAATGTGTAAGGAAACTGTGATTAAACATAAACCAATAAATTCACAAACATAACCAAATGCTCCATAGGGAACACATATAGTGTTCAGGTGCACTAACCAATTGCACAACCAAAATACAAACACAAACAAAGTGCTTAAAAATGTCCAGGTGCTTAGAAATAAACAAAAGTGCTAATCCATACAAAGTTCAAATATGATCAATATGCTGGATGATCACACCCACTTGCATGAATACAGTCACTGCGACAAATATGAGTGGTGCTCCTGAAAGGTATATACTCCTAGATTATTTTTAAAGTGACTAGGTGCAACAAAGGTGCTCTTGAGTGCTGTTACTGCTATTCCACACGTGCCATGCAATCTGTGCCGGACCCCCTCTGTGGCCCCACTCACCAGAGGTTATTGACCATCTGCTTTGCAGTCAGTGGTCAGGACAAGCTTTTGTCAGTGGGGGAAGCAGGTTCCCGAATGCTGACGGTGATTTGCAGATCAAACTCTTCAGCTAATGTGATGTAGGCGGTATCTATGTGGCTCGGAGAATAAAGGGAGACCTCATGTGTAGAACGTAATCAACGTAGTGTTTAATGCGCAAGTGGAATACTACTTACAGGATAATAATGTTAAAAGAGCCTGTGGTAAGTAATCCCCTGGCGGCGTGCGTTCCAATGTCTCCCACTCGCGAACCGGAAGTGACGATGACAACTGCGGCGACCGGATGTGATGAAAAATTATCCTGTAAGTAGTATTCCACTTGCGCATTAAACACTACGTTGATTACGTTCTACACATGAGGTCTCCCTTTATTCTCCGAGCCACATAGATACCGCCTACATCACATTAGCTGAAGAGTTTGATCTGCAAATCACCGTCAGCATTCGGGAACCTGCTCCCCCCACTGACAAAAGCTTGTCCTGACCACTGACTGCAAAGCAGATGGTCAATAACCTCTGGTGAGTGGGGCCACAGAGGGGGTCCGGCACAGATTGCATGGCACGTGTGGAATAGCAGTAACAGCACTCAAGAGCACCTTTGTTGCACCTAGTCACTTTAAAAATAATCTAGGAGTATATACCTTTCAGGAGCACCACTCATATTTGTCGCAGTGACTGTATTCATGCAAGTGGGTGTGATCATCCAGCATATTGATCATATTTGAACTTTGTATGGATTAGCACTTTTGTTTATTTCTAAGCACCTGGACATTTTTAAGCACTTTGTTTGTGTTTGTATTTTGGTTGTGCAATTGGTTAGTGCACCTGAACACTATATGTGTTCCCTATGGAACATTTGGTTATGTTTGTGAATTTATTGGTTTATGTTTAATCACAGTTTCCTTACACATTTTTACACTGGGATTGGTGTCTAGATGCGCTGCCTATCTATTAAAATTTTGAGTTAAAGTTGTTGTAAAGTCCGACAACCCCACCCCCCAAAAAAAACCCCTGCAAATCAAAGGCATAATGAGCAGTGCATACTAGCTCATTATGAAATACTTACCTTGGAACGAAGCTGTTGCAGCAGTCTTGGCACACCGCTGTGACAGGCGACATGCTTCTTCTGGGTCTGCGGCTCCAGCGCTGTGATCGACGGAGCCGCGCTGATGTCACTCCCGCGCTTGCGCACGGGAGCCGTCATTTACGGCACGTCAACAGAAGAAACGGCACCCTGGGCTACCCCGGGTGCTGATTCTTCAGTGTGCATGTGTCGATGACGTCGGAACATGCAAGATACAGGGAATATCTCCTAAACCGTACAGGTTTAGGAGATATTCCCGGGACCTACAGGTAAGCCTTATTGTAGGCTTACCTGTAGTTTAAAGTGGTTGTCATGAGTTGAGAACCACTTTAAGAGGGTTACAAACATATTGATCGGCAGCGCAGGGATTATTGTATTTATTTATGTAACTTCCTGTTATGACAGTGATAACACACTGGGCTTGGTTTACTAAAGGCAAATAGACTGCACTTTGCAAGGGAAGTTGCACTTTACAAGGGAAGGCCCCAGATCTTAGTGAATGATGTGAAGCTGTGCTGAATTCTATCATTCAATAATGTGCAGGCAAAACATGCAAATTCATCACATGCACTAAAGCTCTGGAGTAAATTCCCTTGCAAAGTGCAACTTTACTTGTAGAGTGAACAGCCTATTTGCTTTAGCAAATCAATCCCACTATTAGTATCTCCTACATGCTCTCCTGCATTGTCACCCTGTCACAAGTGAAGACTATAGAGCAGGGATATGCAATTAGCGGACCTCCAGCTGTTGCAAAACTACAAGTCCCATCATGCCTCTGCCCCTGGGTGTCAGGCTTGTGGCTGTCAAAGTCTTGCTATGCGTCATGGGACTTGTAGTTCTGCAACAGTTGGAGGTCCGCTAATTGCATATCCCTGCTATAGAGCATAGTCCAGTGTTGTCACCATCAGGAAGCTGGTCCACAACAATTGCATGCAGCTGCTACTAGAGTGACACACAAGAAGTGGATGCATAAAACTGTAGGGGATCAGCAGCACTAAGATAAAAAAAAAGTAAAAAAAAACAGTATTTTGTTAAAGAAAAAAAACAGTTGTCCAAATATGCCCACTGTGCTTATTAATCTAAATTGGTGTCTGTATAATACAGACAACGCTGTGTTACTGGCCAGATGGGGAGAGAGGGGAAAAAAAGCAGAAAAAAACACCAAATGCAGCCCCTACATCTAATGATTGGTAAGCTGCAATATATTACATTTTTGGTTTTGAGTTTAATACTACTTCAATTGATTCATTAAATCACCTGACAAGTGCTGAATGGGCTCTCACCCAGGCTATCATTGATTTTGGCCTACAGAACATTGGATGCTAATGTAAGCCAAAAGATAAAGATGTGCACAGACAAAATGTGCAATGATTGACTAATCTCTAATAGGCCAAAAATATAGTTGCAGCAAAGGTTTTACATAATAAGCTTCTTGTGAAATCAATTGTCCTTGGATGCACCAGGAGCCTTAAAGTGGTTCTGAGCCCAAACCGTTTTTACCTTAAGGGCTGGTTCACACTACAGTGATGCGGGAACCCTGCGAATCCACTGCGGGTTCCCGCATCGCATGTCTCCGGGCAGCAGTTCACATTGCCATATGCGAACTGCGGGGAGTGTCAATACAATGTTAATGACACCCCCAAATCAGTTCGCATATCGCACTGCGAACTGCAAACTCGCTCAGGAATCGGATCACATGGTGTGAACCACCATGCGATCCAATTCTGACCCTGTGAAAAAAAAGGGTCCTGTGTGAGTTTGCTATGATTGCAATGCAAACTCAGCCATACTATCTCTATGGCTGAATTTGCATCGCACACAGATCGCATATGGCTCACACTGCGATCTCCATGTTCCGAACAGTGTGAACTGGCCCTTAAGCATTCCTTGTATTAAAAGAGAAGTTTTTTTTCCCCCCATTATACTTACCTAGGTGGATGCAGCATCGGTGCAATGCTGCATCTGTCCCCCGGTGTCTCTGCACTGAAAACCAAGTGATCGAACACCACCGATGACTCCGTTTTCACAGCTCAGTGAGCAGAGAGCTGCAGACTGTCAGTAACAGCTCTCTGCTCATCTCCCTCCACTCTCATTGAAGCGCTGAGCTTCGGAGGGGGCAGGGGCGGCTGTCTCAGGCTCTCAGTGGCTCACTGAGAGGCTGAGACGGGTGTGAGTCCAGGCACCTGGCGGATCCAGACTCCTATTGTCGGGATGACGCGTTGCCAGGACGGACATCCATGACATCAGCAGAGAGTGGACTTCAGGAGTGCAAAACAAATTGAACTTTGGCTAGACTTCATCTTTCTCCTTTAAGATAAACCCCCATCCCCCACTACCTGTTCTCCCCCTCTGTCCCTAAACACTTATTTGGCCGATCCAGCATTGCCCCGCCTGTAACCTCACTCTCCTCTCTTCTTGGTCTCACAGGAGACGGAGAGGGCAGAGGGGGGCATAAGCTCTTGATGCTGTCAGTCAAACTCCTGAAGAGGGAGCTGGGGCAAGGCTTGGCAGCTCTGTGTGTATCTATGGATGCACACAGTCCCACTCAGGAACATGCCCACATGGGTATCCCTTAGAACCCAGTTTGCTAAGGGGTACTTGGAAAAATAAGGAGGAAACAGAGCCAGCAATGGACTACCAAAGAGGAGATAAAGAACCGCTCTGCGCAATATCATCATACAGAGAAGGTAAGTATGACCTCTTTTTTAACCTAGTAATCACTTTATAATCACTTTAACGCACACCTGAACTAAAACAACCCCCCAAAAAAAAAAAAAAATTCTCACCCTTCTCCCTCCTTCCCACACCTGTATAGCTGATACTTTCTACTTCCTATTGTTCAAGGGCTGGGAAATTATCTTTCCCAAGAGGCCACATGAGAAACCAGGACTTTTGTGTAGGTTTGAACCAATAGGGCAAGTATTTGTATCAGTGGTGACCCCCCCCCCCTATGGGCAGTCAGTTGGTCGGCCCGCACTTACCCCATCTAGGTTGCGGGTGGGCAGCGCTCCTACAGGCAGTGGGTGGCGGCTTCCATCACATCTCTCTCCTCCTCTGCATCACGGCGGCTTCCGCCGCGCGTGTCTACCCTCCTCCTAAGCGTTCAATAGGATCACCTGTCCTTTCAGCCAATCAGGCTGCCTGGGAGAAACGCCAGCTCCACACAAGTCCATCCGCATGTTAAGACAGATTGCACTTGCTGCTGCATCACCATTTGCCCTATTAGGATCGGCACTCCCCTCATTTCCACTCCATTTCCAGAGGGCTATTCACTGTGGGTGATCATATGCTGTATTGTTTTAGGCTTGGGTCTGCATGCCTACAACAGCATGCTATATTGGCTAGTAACACTCCCTTGTGGACCCAGACCTGTCTTCCTATAGCATACAAGCGTCTATGTACCTATTTAAGATCTCACCCTCATCAGGGCTTTTTGAGGTTCTCTTGTTGCATTGGCCCCTTCTGTTAGCCAGGGGCATATTTCTGAGCTTCTCTGGGATGAGCATTCACCATCTGGCTGGCAACTGATCAATTTTTATCCCCCCTCTTTTTCACCCCTCTGTCCACATATCATCTCCTCTAGCCCTTTTGGCTGCTGCTCGCTGTAGGAACTCATGAGCATATAGGAAATGTTTGTTTGGAATTGTTTAACCTACTTTCCCTGATGAAGACTATTACTCTAGCTAAGTTGAAACGCGTTGGAATCCTGGTCTGCTATACTCGTATAACCCAACTTAGGTTATTCAATGTTATCATCCATCGCAGCCATACATGTCATGTACTTGGTTTTATCTCACCATTAGTCAATAGATTTTTGTTCATTTGATGTGTCAATAAACTTTTGTCCTTTTATATACATTCTTGTATCCCTGTCCAGTTAAAGTCCCACTGTGAGAAAATTCTTGGTTGGTTCTTTCAGCCAATCGGGTGACGGGTCCCGCTTCCTGATTGCGTGAGAGGAGGATCAGTGTGACAATAGCGAATATTCATTCGCTAGTCACACAACTTAGTGGGCTCGGACCGCAGTGCTCTCTGCCCCGAGCCCGCCTTTTTTTAAAGCCTATTAGAGCCTCTGGCTCTAATCACATGCTTCAAAAAAAAAAAAGACACCACCCCCATTGGAATCCATGCGTCTGGCACCCTGCATGTAGATTAGGGAGCCGGCCTTATGGATGGGGGCATCCTTAATGGACGGGCACCCCTAATGGACGGGCCGCAACTGCTTTATATATTCTTTCAACTATCATACATGCCCTCGGCATGTGATGCCACTTCCACAGCAAGGCAGAGGTTAAGGCAAATTAGTGAGGGTGCTCCACTCCTTAACGGTGGGATTGAGAGTGGGACCTGGAAAAACCTCTCTACATGCCCTTACATGCATCATATCCTTGTTGCCCACCTTCCATGGCCCACCCCAGTCAATTGAGGGTGGCACCACTCCTCCTAAATGGCTGAAGCCAGTCAGAAAAGTGGAACTGGCACCATCTTGGTGACTGTCGGACCAACGAGGGCAGAAGCACAGCCGCTGTTATCTTTTTGACCGGCCAGCTTGGTCCAGGGAACCCAGACTCCTCCCCCATAGCCATGGAGGACTGCCGCACTACCTAGATGGGCAGAAGTTCAGCCACCTCCATCTCTTCTAGACACCTGTTCTCCAACATATTATTGTGAAAGTGCTTAGGCATGCACACACATACTTAAATTGCAAAAAATAAATAGTCGCCTTCAAAATAAAAGCAATGCAATTGTATTGCGTACATTGTGTGGACTTAATTACATTTGATTTCTAATTTCCAAATGACCTCATGTGGCCTGCAGAGTGGGACAACCAAAGGGCTGGATGTGCTCCTGGGGCCGTGAAATGGACAAGTCTGCTATATTCGATCCCCCAGATTGCCACCAGACCAGTGCCAGTAATTCTGAATATGGGGACTCAATTTCTGTCCATCCCTGCCACCCCAAAATGCCGTGCTCTGTATTTGAGCTTTCAATCACAAGTCTCAACCACAATGGGGATGAGGGGCAAACATAGAAGTACAAAAAATGCAGACTTTACAACTATGCATTAAATAATATGCAGCTAAAAACTCTGTCATATGTTGTGGTGCCATGGATGGCACTTTAACACAACAGTACAGTTTTATTCATTCATGTAAAACCGTGATCATAAAAGGAAAACAACTGTTGGCTATTACTGATTATACAGTGTGAGCTGGAGTTTGGCTTCAATTTGTTAGTGTATTTAAATCTGCCAGTACATCTAACCCCAGACTGACAATGCTGCTGTCTGCTGTGCCCCCTGTGCTTCTTCTTCCAGAGTGTGGGGCGTGCCAATACAGGATTTGCTACTGGCCAGATCACCAGGTGCAAACAGAGTGAAAAAAAGTATATATAAAAAAAAGAAATGCAGCCAAGCCAGCTAATGATTAGTGTAGCCAATGCCCCCCTTAGGGGTAGCTGGTTGTTGTGGTTCACCTGATCACACTGCCCTCAATCACACTTTTCCACACATCCGGAAACACAGAACAGGCTGGTGCTTTGTTTTGTTTTTTTATTAGGGGACTTGAACTTGGATGGGGTAGGGATGATTATAGGATGCCCAAGAATCAAACCGTTATTTACATGGGACCTCTATATACAACTCCATATATACACTTCTCCCTCTTCACTCCAGCACTGACACTTGCTGCACATTTCTCTCCTTGTTCCTCACCCCTGCACAACACTTGCTTCTCACAGGTGAGACCTGGGAGGATAGCTAGCATGTGGTGAGGCCTGCTGTAGCTTATGCAGGACCTCCGGACTGCCCATTACAGGCAGAGTCTAATAGCCTCCAAAGTGTAGCAAAGTACTCTGTGCTAGCTAGGGTGATGGACTACTACTCCCAGCCCATCTTCTTCAAGGCCCTGCCAGCTCTTCCAGCTGCAATGGCCTTCTTCACCACCGCAGCAACATCAAAGTCCCACACTGACCTTTGCATCCTTCCCAGACTGTCTCTCACCCCAATCTTCTCCAGCATGCCTCCTCCAGTATCCCAGGGTATGTTGCTCACCAATTTTTGACACTTGTAGATCTACAATGGAGATCTCTCCCGATAGCGCTCTCTCCCCCTGTCCTTTCCACTCTGCCTTGTGCCTGCCACCAAGATCTCTCTCCTCCTGGCTGCACCCAAGCACTCCAGGCCCGGGGTCCCCCCCCCAGACTGGGAGCTTCCCCTAGGCCGTGACAGCCACCACACTATTCCATCTCCAGACTTCCATCTAAACTTCTCCTCCCCCCACTGGGCAGACCACAGTATTTAAGGAGGCCTGCCCCCTGCCAATCCAAGTTGGGGATTGGTCAGGGCTCCTTAACATACTTCAGAAAGCCTCACCTCCTCTTTCCATACCCTTTTCCAGAACTTTCTGAAGAAAGGGGAGGAGTAACCGAGGGGTGATTCTTCCTATAGTCTCCAGATCTCCCTGGGCCACTCCAATGCCCAAACAAAACAATTAGGCCTGCACTAAGTTTGCCTTACCTAGCAAAAATCTCACTCTAACACCTACCTAGCGTGGAGGGTGCTACATTAGTTAGCTCCTATACTGTATATTACATTTTTATTTTTGGTCTTTAACCTCCCTGGCGGTATGACTGAGTCTGGAATTTATTGCTGAAAGCGGTACAATTATTTTGCAAGAAAATTTGGCGTTTTATATTGTAGGCCTGTAATTCTTAGGAATAACTCACTTAAATCTGTCCAAACAACAGTCTAGTAGACATCCCGGGTATGAAAAAGTTTGAAAAATGAAATCATAAATTATAATATAATAAATAACTAAAAACAATTATCAAAAATAATATTATATTAGTAATAAAATTTATTCAATAATGTAATCAAACCAAAAACGCAGAAATTTGCTCAGTTGCAGAATTGTCGCTGTCGTCACTTTCAGTTTCTGATGATAAATTTCCCCAAAAATCAGTATCACTCAATTCTGCAAATGATTCTTATTCACTATCGCTGTTTTCTAGCTGATCAAAAACCACTTTTGACGTAAAGGGACACTTTTTGGTTGCTATGGACATTCTCATGTTTCCAGGCAGAAAGAATGACATTTATTATATAAAAGTGCATGCAGGGCTCTGGGCAAACCACTAGGGACAAAGGGGATGTGTAATGATTTCATACAGTAATGTAATCTATAAGATTACAGTGTACTGTATGTATAGTGTGTGTTTCACTTTTTGAATTTCCCGCTGGTCTCCGTCCCCATGCGACGCGATGCTCGCAGGGAACGGAGCCCGGCACACAGAGGCATCGGAGCGGCGGACACAGCCCGCAGACACGGCGGAGGACATCGCTGGATCCAGGGGACAAGGTGAGTAGCGCTGCCTGGATCCAGCGATGCAAGCCCGAGTGTGGCTCGGGGTTACCGCTCTTGGTACTGAAAATCCACCCCGAGCCACACTCAGGAATACCGCCAGGGAGATTAACGAGCTCTAGTAAAAATTCTCTTGCAAAGTGCAACTTCACTTGCAAAGTTTCCTTTAGTAAATCAACCCCTATGTTACTGCTTTATCCTAGGAGAAGCATTTACACACAGAGCTCTCACTAATTAAAAATACATAAAAACATAAAACATAATTTCATTATAGAATGCAATGCTATAATAAATACCATATTTACAATTTTATATAAGCACACATGATGCTCAGAAACTCAAAATAAATACTACTATTTAAATTAAATAGCCTGTTACCATGTAATCAGCAGATGTCTGAGCACTGGTTGTTATTATTATTATTATACAGGATTTATATAACGCCAACAGTTTACGCAGCGTTTTACAACTTGAGGGTAGACAGTAAAAATACAATACACTTAAATACAGTAGGAGTAAGAGGGCCCTGCTCATTAGAGCTTACAATCTAAGAGGGAAGGTCAAGAGATACAAGAGGTAGTAACTGTGGGGGATGTGCTGAAGGAGAAGATAAATGTACAGATGTTAGGTGGAAGCTAGATAGGCTTCTCTGAATAGATGAGTTTTCAGGGATTATCTGAAGGTGAACAAAGTAGGAGAAAGTCGGACGGATTGGGGTAGAGCATTCCAGAGGATGGGAGAGGCTTTAGAGAAGTACTGGAGGCGAGCATGGGATGAGGTGACAAGGGAGCTAGAGAGCAGGAGGTCTTGGGAGGAGCGAAGATTAGTGATGTAGCTGGGGGCCAAGTAGTGGATGGCTTTATAAGTTATTGTCAGTATCTTGAATTTAATTTGTTGGTTGAGTGGCAGCCAATGGAGGGATTGACATAGGGGTGCAGCAGACGCCGAGCGGTTTTAAAGGTGGATGAGCCTGGCAGCAGCATTCATAATGGACTGAAGTGGGGATAGCCTATTTAGAGGTAAGCCAGTGAGGAGGGAGCTGCAGTAGTCGAGGCGAGAGGTGACCAGGGAGTGGATTAGAAGCTTTGTGGTGTCATTCGTTAGGAAGGGGAGTATCTTGGAGGTGTTACAGAGGTTGAGGCGGCAAATTTTGGATAGCGATTGGATGTGGGGCCAAAAGGTTAGTTCGGACTCCAGGATTACACCTAGGACCTTGGTGTGAGGGGATGGGTTGATAGTTGAGCCATTGATTTTGACAGAGAAATCTGGGGAAGTGGCACATGGGGGAGGAAAGATCATAAGCTCAGTTTTGGATAAGTTGAGTTTGAGGAAGTCATGTGACATCCAGGCTGATATGTCAGTTAGTAAGTTGGTGATGCGTGAGGAGACAGAAGGAGAGAGCTGGGGGGTGGCGAGATAGATTTGTGTGTCATCAGCATAGAGATGATACTGAAAGCCATGGGAGGCAATCAACTCACCCAGGGAGGCGGGGTAGATTGAGAAAAGGAGAGGTGCAAGAACAGAAACTTGGGGGACACTGACAGAGAAAGGAAGAGGAGAGGAGGAAGTAAAGTTGTAGGTGACACTGAAGGAGCAGTGGGATAGGTAGGATGAGAACCACAGAAGAGCAAAGTCACGGAGACCAAAGGAGTGACGTTTTTTTAAGGAGGAGGGGGGTCCACTATGTCAAAGGCAGCATAGAGGTCCAGGAGTAGTAG
>BLSH010138929.1:90325-106538 GCA_018402905.1 Glandirana rugosa
AAGAATAAATCCCCCCGTGTACCCCCCTGTCCAAGTTTTCATCTCCCCGGTTGATATTTTACGTGAATATATATATAGGGTTAAGTGTACATATAATACATGGGGTAATGGGTGAGGGGGGGGGGCAGTGACACAGATGCATTTTACTTTCATTACATCAGTATTTTCTTAAAATACAATGCATGTGCTTAGGGGGTGAGGGGTTTAATACTGTTCTAGTGAAAGGGAGCATTAAAACACGTGAAAGGGTCATAATAAAGGACCCCAGAATATATATATAAGTGCATTTTATAGTTGGCCCCTCTACTTTTGAACCTGTCCCCCCATGTGCCCCCCTAAATAAGAAAGCTGGAGACGCCACTGATAGAAAGAAAGGGCAAGTTTGCAAATCTACACTAGCCCCTTAAAAAGGATTCAGGAGCATGCCAAAAGCAACCTGAACATATGTATCCATAAATCCATATATAAAAATTCATCTTTTATTAATAAAAAATTCCCCTTATATGCCACCCCCCCTCTTGCTGAAGTTCTTTCTTTCCATTTCTAGTCCCCCCCTCCTCCCCCCTCCCCCCTCCTCCCCCCTCTTTCTTTTCTCTCTCTTCTCCACCCTACACTATATATAAATCTCTAGCCTCACCAGGGGACGAGTTAGTCCCCAAGCCCCCTCCTGAGAGTTCTTGAGCCCTACCAATTAAGAGAAGACCCATCCGGGGGATCATCCCCCCTCTTACTGCACTAAGCTTTCTTTCAAAGAGACAAATATGAGCAGAAGGAAGCTCGTTAGAGGACAGATGGTCTAATTGCATGGTGTGGAAATTAGACTTGGACGTCCTGCAGGGTCCAGGCCATTGAAGCACTACAAATCCCAGTGTTCAAATCAATGTCTACTCCTTCTCGACAAAACTCTGAGTGTTCAGGGCTTCTGTGAACACTGCGAACAAGGGTTTAATCCTTGGGAAACGACGAGGAATAGGAGAAGGGAGCCCTGTGACCAGAGGAATCGAGGAGTACCACATCCAGTGAGCACAGTGGAAGCTGTGCACTCCTTCCAAAGCGTGGACCCCTTGAGTGGGGAACGTTTTTCTGGTAAGCAGGTACACTCTCTTTCTGGAGGGATCACCCGGCGCACGGATTGAAGACACCACAAGTCACTACCTTTACTATCCACAAGAAGAGTTCACATAAAAAGTCACTTCATTATTGACCAGAGGAATATGAACTGTTTGGAACTATTGTGTGTGTTTTAACCCTGGCAATTCCTTTACTTATTGTGGCACTTTATGCACTTAGCACCTTAAATAGTAAGAAACATAATATATCCTATTACCTGGTTCATAGAGCTCCAACTACTGCATGTGTTCTGTTTCATATATTGACTACTTTGACCTACTTTACAGTTTACCTAGTTTGGATATTTTGCCTCTCTTGATTGTTGCCTTGAATTTGATTAGTGTTCATATTGTGAATGTATTTTTAATAGCCCTAACCCACATACCAATTGTAGTAAGAATTTTCGTACTGCTAAAGATATCACCTGTTTGCATCTTTACCACTTATTTATACTGCATAATATGACCCACCAACATTTCTTACATTAACCCAAAATAACCGAATACGGCAGCCCAGTTTAAACTGGAAAATTCAAAAACAAGTTTTTATTATTTACCAGCATACTGGAAAATTTTCACAAAAAAAATTTTCTTCTCAATATAACCCACCAACATTTCTTGCATTGACCCAAAATAACTGTATACAGCAGCCCAGTTCAAACTGAAAAATTAAAAAAAAAAAAAAATAATAAGTTTTTATTAATTACCAGCATACTGGAAAATTTTCACAAAAAAATTTTTCTTCTCAATATTTACATAAATACACAATAGAGCAGCGCCAATACCATCTTAATTTCTTCATATTAATCCACTACCCTTGTTTGGGCAGTTCGGTGGTGGCAGCAGCTCTAAGAGCATATCTAATCCGGTTGCACGGAACAAACATACATATTTTCATTTATTCCCTTGATAAGATTCATAATACGAGTCTTGATTTCTCCAACCCTCTTTTTCTGGAGAATATAGTGGATGTCTAGTAATTACCCTACAAAAAGAGGGCAATGCCATATTATTACCCCTCAAAGGAGCAAATCTATTGGAAACAGGGATCCCGTTATATCTGTTTGGTGTGTGCATAGGAGTTCTAGAATTGCCCCCAGGGGAATAAGTCTCCTGTTGGTTACGCATGCCCCTTTCCCTCCCAGGGGGCCTGCCATATTGAAAATTAGATTGAGGATGTGATGGTTTTCTCCCCCGATTGCTTGAATATTGGTTGCGCTGTGGTTGTGAAATAGGGGGGGGGGGGGGGACTGAGGTGTCCATATGTACATTATCATGTTCCCCATCAGTTTGTTGTGATATAGCAATCTGCCATTTAAAAACCGAGTTGTTTTTATAATCTGTGAGGTCCCTGTTATATTTACGCTTTTTTTGGACCTTTTTTCTTTCTCTTCTTTTTCTAAATGATTTTTAAGAGTATCTGACAACTTCCTATAATCATCATTGTCTTTAGATGCTAAAACTAAATTTTTAAGTGACCCTATCTCGCCATCAATCCTAATGATTTTAGCTTTCTTCCTGGCAATTAAAAATTCCAAAAATTTAACATAGGTATACCAGCCTTTGAGGTCCAATTCATCTGACTGTGGACTGACTTCCCATCTAAGACTCAGGAGTACCATATTCTCAACAACATAATGTTCGAGAAAGGCAATATCCCATCTAGTATGCACTTCAGAGGTCATGAGATTTTTGAGACGCATAAAGCGTCCTGCTAAATCGTCTTGGGGTGATGGACTGCCATCAAAACCCCCGTGGTGTCCAAAACATAATTGTTACGAAACTCAAATACATCCATTATGTACCGTAAAGCAGCAGATAAATTATCTATAAAGTGTATATAAAGTTGGGTATATATCTGCACTAAACCTAAAAGACTGATGAACTATGAACAACTTTTTGACAGTACAGCAGCCTGCTAGTGAGGTATACAGATAAATGCCCCAATACAAATCAAATAAGAACAGAGGAGGTATATAGACGACGTTCTCCTCCTCTGGGATGGTGATCAGCCCTCCCTGGATGAGTTTATGTCTAAACTTAACACTAATGATAGAGGGATTAAGCTAGAATATACAGCTAGCACAGAACAAATCTCCTTTCTAGATTTGTGTCTAACGGTACGTGGCAATCAAATCATTACTACTACACATTTCAAAGCCACTGGCCGTAACAGTTTTATCTTGACAGATAGCTGCCATCATACAGCTTGGTGCTGCGCTTGAGGCGTAATTGTACCCATGAAGGTGATTACTGTAGACAAGCAGAAATTCTCAAACAACAGTTTTTAGAGAAGGGCTACAATCCAGCAGATTTTGATTCCACTATTAGGGATGTGGCTGCTTTGGATAGAGGGGATCTATTACAAGAAAAAAATAGATCCAACAGGGAGATCTCTTCCAGAGCTCATTCATCACTTCCTATTCAGCACAACATTATGAGATAAAAAACATTTTATCAAAACATTGGTCAATATTGAAAAATGATACAGTGCTGGGCTCTTTGTTACCAGCACGTCCTAAGATTATGTATAGAGGAGTACCCCCCTTAAGAAATAAAATTGCACAGAATGTAGTAGATCGGCCGATCAGACCAACATTTTTCCAGGACCTTAAAGGTTTCTTCCCTTGTCACAAATGTAATATTTGCGCTATCAATTCCTTCAGGGGGAGAAGAATAGAGACCTTTAGCTCTACCCAAACTTGTTGGGAATATAGCATTAATTCCTTCATTACATGTTCTACCAAAAATGTGGTGTATATGCTACAATGTAAATGTGGCAAACAATATGTTGGCCGGACTATCAGGGCCCTACAGGTCCGCTTAAATGAACACGTGGGTACCATCAAAAGGGGCTTCCCAAATCATAGTGTTTCTAAACCCACATTGGAGAGGGTGTAATACCAGAAGGGCAATTTCACGTATTGAGGGAAGGTGGATTTATAGTTTGAAGTGATATTACCCATTCGGTTTGAATATAGAATGGGATGTGAATTGTTTTATTAATAATAGTTAAATAATCTTTTTGGGTGATTTATTCTTGTTCTTCTCTTTTATTAGATGTATGTTGATATATATATAAAACTTCCATTTTTTTTTATTCTATTTTAATTTAAATATTAATATATATGATTTGGGAATTTATTTGTTGTCTCTACGACAATTGCAATTATTGTATGAGGACGACAGTTTTCCTCACCCCCGACCTATGCAGATTGGCATTGGAGACTTATTTAATTTTTTATTTTCAGATTTTAGAACAATTATATTCAACTTTGACCACTAGATGGCAACAACTCAATATTGTTAACATGAAGTTTATATATAGGCTTTTAACGCTTTTATAAGTGGAATTTTTTATTAATAAAAGATGAATTTTTATATATGGATTTATGGATACATATGTTCAGGTTCATTTTGGCATGCTCCTGATTCCTTTTTAAGGGGCTAGTGTGAGCGCAGTGCACGTCGGGTGGTCACGCCCAGGAAGACGTCATTGGTATGACGAAACCGGTCGGCTGCACACCCTAGATGTGCGACTCTGCGCTCCCATGTCCGTTCTGTGTACTATAACTTGATTTACTTGATGTGAGCTGAATGTTCGTTTTGGAAAATGTGAGTGGATTATGTTTAAGCTATACGTGCAATAAATATTTTTACGGGATTAAGCTATGGCCTTGAGTGTCTCTTTTCACGTTCTCTGAAGACCGGTGGATACAATTTCCTGGCCGTGCTGAGGAGTATGTGGGAGCGACATTTGAGCTCATAAGGGAGTTACCACGTCCCTGCAAGCGTCTTTTGGCTATTCCACTAACCTGGAAGCCAATTGGTTCTGGTAAGCAGCTTTTCATGGGTGTTGGTGATTTGGACACTTGCATGCGGAGTATTGTTAACCCTTTCCACACTGGGTGATAATCCTTCACTTTGGAGAAACTTCTTCAGGCTGCATGTGACTGTTGTTCAAGTGCATCTTTTATACCATTTATGGACTATATTTTTCTGCAATTTTTTTGCCTCAAGATTTCATAGATATGAGGCTATGACATACCTCACGCATATGTTTTAATTCATTATTATTTATGTGTTAAGCGCCGCTACTCTGTTCTTATTTGATTTGTATTGGGGCATTTATCTGTATACCTCAGTAGCAGGCTGCTGTGCTGTCAAAAAGTTGTTCATAGTTCATCAGTCTTTTAGGTTTAGCGCAGATATATACCCAACTTTATAATATCCTTGTACTGACTATAGACAATACTCCTGCCTGCTGCCTAAATAATTACTATCGCTGTCGCAAAGCACATGCCTGCCTGCTGCCTGGACCAATTGTCAGAAAACATAGCTGAAGACTCTGTCTGGAACGCTTGTGCACGCGTGCACGCGTGCACGCATCTGATGGCGCCAAGCAACCTATTTAAATGGACGGCACCAGGAAGCAAGTGCTGTCCGTTCTACAGCGTTACCAGTGCTTGCCCGTGATCTGTTCTGAAACTATTCCTGTTACCTTAGACCCGGCTTAACCTAGACTTTGCTCGACATCCGCCTGCACTGACCCCTTGTACTCCTGCTGCCTGCCTGTTGCTGACCCTGCTTGCATCTGATCACCCACCTGCCTGCTCCTTCTGTACTGTACCGCCAGCCTGCTACTGACACGGCCTGTCTGTTTGCACAAGCTCATCAAGGGACCTTCACATCACCACCAGTGACCCAGTCCGACCCTCGTGCCTCCCTGCACTCCTGAACCTCCTGTCTACTCTACCAGGGATCCCGAATCAGGGTCGTAAGAGAGGTTGCCCACTACATAAGCGGTGGACACTACTAGAACCACAGGTAATACTTTTCTTTACCCTTTCCTCAATAGAATTTATTTTGGAGTGTAATTCTTGCTATGTACATGCCATGTGTTAGAAATATGAAGGGCCTCCAAAAATGATAGGTTGTCAGATGTGTAATTTATGCTCCTAGAACTCCTGATGGTATGACCATACTCAGGAGTAGTAGCAGAATGTATTTTGGGGTGTCATTTTTGCTATGTACATGCTATGTGTTGGAAATATCTTATAAATGGACAACTTTGTGTAAAAGAAATGTGCTTTCAATTTTTTCCCACATTTCCCTAAAACTTCTGGAAAAAAATGCCATGTTCAAAAGACTCATTATGCCTCATAGATTATACGTTGAGGTGTTTGCTTTGCAAATGGGGTCATTTTGTGGGCAATCCCATTATCCTGGTGCTCTTCAAAAGTGTAATAGGTAGTTGAGAAATGAGATGTGCAATTTATGCTCATAGAACGCCTGAAGGTGTTAGTTCAATGCTGGGCCTCTGTATGTGGCCAGACTGTGTAAAAGTCTCACACATGTGGTATCGCCAGGAGGAGTGTCAGGTCACCTAAGGCCACGTGACAGATGCACTCTGTTGGTATTAGGAGTGCACCGCAAAGGTAGTGAACCCTTTGGCTGACCACTTTGGATTTAGCTCTGGATTGTTCAGGAAAGCGGGGCCACTGGAGCACTGACACAGGTTGCATTGAGAGCTACAGCATAAGATTCCCCAGGGTGCGGAGTCTAAGAGCCAGCAGGTATTCACCAGAGCCTCTGATGGTGAGGATGGATTTCACTGCAGCTGAATCCAGGTCACGGCCCTCAGGGTCTCACAGCTCATGCTCAAGGCTGACATCTGGAGGATAGCTCTGAGGAAATTGGCGTTCAGCCAATGAAACGCGTCTGCGGTGCGTCATTACGCACGTGACGTGGGAGGGGAGTCAGGAAGGGCGGAAGCTACCTCTGACGATGGCCCGTGATCAGATAACCTGGTTTGTGAACTATCCCGTTGGTTGAGAGACGCACGATCGTTCGGGCTCGCCCTAATGAGCTCAGGAAAGACTTGCCAATATCTGCCGCTGATTGATGTCATCTCCACTGTGGGACCTCTCAGGAGCTAAGCTCTGAAGCTATGTTCGGTCAGTGAGGCAATTCCATTCTTAGACTTTCCATTGTTGTGCTCTACATGGTTTATAGTGGTGCCTTTCAGGATATATCTATCTGAAGTGAACTGAGCTGCTGGATCTGAGCTGCCGCACTGCTGGGTCACTTGTGTTGTGACCTATTCATGAGACTACACTTGTCCTTTCCCATTTTGTGGCATCTATGCAGCATTTTTCCATGTGTTAGCTCACTAGGTCACCCTGTTTTCCTATCTGTGGAGAGTCCCACCATCCCTGCAACACGGGGTCAACTTGGGCTTCTGTCATTTGTTATTCCCAAACAATGACTTTAACATCCAATGCTTCCTACCTTCCCAGCCTGGCCACATCCAACCACCTGGATAGCACTATACCATTCCATGAGACTACTTGTTGGTCATTTGTGAATGAGTGTGTCTGGTTTGTATGTTGTTTGAGATGTGTGAGCAGCTGCTATTCCCCTCCCTGTCTTAGACAACGTTGTCTCTTTTAATTTTTTACTTAGGTTTAAGTTTTTCTCTGATTCCATGTGCATTTTTGTTGGTTGTCCCTTGAATATTTTTCCACATTAATAAACATAATCTTTTTCCATATGGTTGTGTTTTGCTATTTGTGCTCCTCTGACCCCCTTTTCCGTTGGATTTTCTGGGGGTTCTTTCCCCCTTCCATCGGGTTTTTTCTCATTTTGGTTGTTTTTTGGTCATTGGTCTGCACTGGGATGACTTCCTACCACCCAGTGATTCAGCAAACCGTGCCTAATTAGGGTCTTGGGACATTATTTTTATGTACAGTGAGGCTCATTGTGTAGAGGATCCGGGTTGGGTTTCCCCATATTTCCTGTAGGGCTAAGGGTAAGTCAGGAAGGCACGACAAAGGTCAGGGTATCAGGCAGGCAGGAATAGTCAAGAGAACAGGCCTAGGATTGGTACACAGAAACAAACTGAAATACACGGCAGGAACACATACACAGGGAGCCTAGACACACTATTGCTCTGGCAAGGCTTAGCTTGCACTACAAGAGGTAAGTATTCTTTCTTGTGGGTGGAGCCATGCTGGTAGGAGACTACTTAATCATTCAGGTGCGAGGGCTCGGTCCCTAAGCTGAAACACAGAGCAGAGAGGTAAGCCAACAGACAGGACCTGAATTGCTAGTGCAGATCCATAACAGTACCCCCCTCCCTCTTACGAGGCCTCCCCCTCCCTCTTACGAGGCCTCCCCCTCCCTTGCTTGGGCCCAGGCTTAGAGGGGAACTTCACATGAAAGGTCCTCAAAAGACGAGGTGCGGAGACATCAGATGCAGGGATCCAAGACCCCTCCTCAGGACCAAAACCTTTCCAATGCACGAGATACTGAAGAGTGCCTTTACATAGCCAGGAATCCAGAATGTGACTAACCTCGTACTCCTGATTATCCTCAGAAAACCGAGGTAGCGAGAGGCCAAGAGAATTTATTGAGGACCAGAGGCTTCAGAAGAGAAACATGAAAGGAGTTAGAGATCCTGAGACTTTTAGGGATCTGAATTTTGAAGCCAATGGGATTTAGCTAAGAAGGTATAGTGTAGGGGTCAATGAAGCTAGGGGCAAATTTCAGAGAAGGAACCAGGAGTTTGATGTTCCTGGTGGAAAGCCAGACTTTGTCTCCAGGCCATAGAGAAGATGGCTTACACCTGCGATGGTCGGCAAAATGTTTAAATTTATCGGCAGCTGCCCTGAGAGAAACATGAACATCACCCCAAATGGAATGGAATGATTGCTGAACTGTAGCCAAAGCTGGAATACCCGGAGAACAGGCCATAGGAAGAGGAAGCTGAGGGTGTCTTCCATAAACTGTGAAAAAGGTGTCTTCTGAGAACTGACGTTAACATGATTATTGTGTGAGAATTCTGCTTATGGAAGTAGAGAGGACCAGTCATCGTGATGAGCAGAGACTAAGGTGCGGAGAAAGACCTCTAAACCCCTATTAACCCTCTCAGTTTGTTCATTGGATTGAGGGTGGTAAGAAGAAGAGAAATCCAAGGCAATATTGAGGGATTTGCAAAAGCCTCTCCAAAAGCGAGATGTAAATTGGACACCCCTGGGAAGGGACCCCGTGGAGGCAGAAGATTTCTCAAACAAAAATGGGGACCAAATCAGGAGCAGAAGGGAGACCAGGAAGAGGAACAAAATGAGCCATCTTGGAGAACCGATCGATTACCACCCAAATGACTGTATTATTCTCAGACGGTGGAAGATCAGTGATAAAGTCCATGGCAATGTGAGACCAGGGCTCCTTAGAAATGGGCAAGGGCACGAGAAGACCAGCAGGAGCTTGTGTGGAGGACTTAGACTGGGCACAGACATGACAAGCTTTAACGTAGCCTTTGACATCTGAACGGAGAGTGGGCCACCAGTAGTGGTGGCTAATGAGCAGAAAGGATCAGAGGAACCCAGTTGTCACGATCCTGGTGGTGGAGTCTGGCGTGTGCAGGGAACAACCGCTCTTGCGCACCCGATTCAGGGGCCCCTGATAGAGCAGACAGAGAGTCCGAGAGTGTGGGATGGCAGGAGGGCTGGATGGTCACTGGTGGTGGCGTGAAACTCCAGGTGGTCGTGCAGGTCAGAAGAATGGTCGTTCAGGCTGGGTCGGCAACTGGTGGGCTGTGCGGTACAAGGGGATCAGGCAAGAGAGTGGTCAAGTCCAAGCAAAGTTCGTTAACAGACTGGCAGCAGAAGTACAGAGGGTTCAGACAATCGGATGGTCATGGATAGCCGGGGTCGGCGCAGGCAGATAATCAGCAGGTCAGGTCGGATCAGGAAAACAGGTAGCAAACATAGGAGCAGGATACAGGAACAGAGCTGGGGCTCACAGGTACTCAGACACTGTAGAATGGACAGCACTTGCTGACAGGTGCAGGAAGCCTAAATAGCGCAGTTTCCAGCCCGTGTGTGTGCACGTAAACGCGCGTGAATGCGCAAAAGTGGCAAAAAGTCCCAAAATTGCAGATTTTCTCCTAACACTGCCCCCCCCCCCAGGGGCAGCCTCCAGATGCCCAGCTTGGCCGGATTGCTGTCTTTGAAGGCTCAGATACAGTCACCCGCATGCAGATTGGCTTCAGGCTCCCACAAGCTTTCCTCTGGGCCGTAACCCCTCCATTGCATGAGATACTGGATCCTACCACCCCTCTTCTAGCAGTAGAGTATTGACTCAACCTCAAATTCTTCTTCATCATCAATTAGGACAGGAGCCAGGGGAGCGTTTGCTCTATTGGGGAAGGGGTCCGGGGTCACCGGTTTCAACAACGACACATGGAACACCGGGTGTATCCGCAGTGAGGGGGGAAGTTCCAGCTCGTAGGAGACCTGATTAATCTTTCTCTTGACAGAGAAGGGGCCAATGAAGCGAGGACCAAGCTTCTTGGACGGACAAGACAATCTCAAATTCTTTGTAGATAACCAGGTCTTGTCGCCAGGTTGCAGACAGAGTTCGCCGCGCCTTTTGTCAAAAGTGGCCTTGCTCAGTTCCTGTGTTTTGGTGAGCATCTTTTGCAGCAGCTTCCAGTTGGTCTTTAAGAACTGGGAGGATTCCTGTACCGCTGGTACCGTGGTTTCGCCTGTTAAGCTGGGGAGCATCGTGGGGTGGTAGCTGTAGTTGGCACAGAAGGGTGATTGCTTCGTAGAGGAGTGTACGGAATTGTTGTAGGCGAATTCTGCCAAAGGTAGTAATGTGCACCAATCATTTTGGGAGTAGGATGAGAAACAGCGGAGGTATTGTTCTAGGGTTTGATTCGTCCTTTCGGTCTGGCCATCAGTTTGCGGGTGTTAGGCCGTCGAGAATGAGAGATCGATTTCCAGGGCAGAACAGAGGGCTCTCCAGAAGCGCGAGGTGAACTGGACACCCCGATCAGACACTATGTTGTCTGGGAGGCCATGCAGCCGGACAACTTCCCTGATGAAGATTTCCGAGGTCTCCTTTGCAGTGGAGGTGCCCTTCATTGGGAGGAAGTGAGCCATTTTCGTCAGGCGATCCACAACCACGAAGATTGTGGTATGCCCGTTAGCTGGGGGCAGCTCCACTATAAAGTCCATTGGGATTTTGGACCAAGGCTGTTCGGGAATAGGAAGAGGTTTCAACAGTCCCCAGGCCTTGGTCTTGTCTGTTTTGTTCCCAGCGCATGTAGGGCAGGAGCGGACGTAGGCCTGACAACCCTCAGTGAGTAATGGCCACCAAAAGGAGAGTAGCACCAGTTCCGTGGTTTTTCTCGTGCCAAAGTGCCCGGCTAGTTTGTGGTCGTGGCAGAGTTTCAAGGCGACCGGGCGGAGTTCCTTGGGCACGACAATTTGGTTCTTGTGCCACCAGAGACCATCCTTCCAGGTCAGCCCTTGGCTAGGCAGTCCAGGAGAGCAGTTTGAGGTTCTCCGAATCTGGGAGAGGAGGTCGTTCTGAGTGAGCAGGAAATTTCTAGGTTGCAGGATAGTATCAGGAGAGGCAGGTGTTCCGGGTTCGGAAAACATGCGGGAGAGGGCATCGGGTTTGGTATTCTTCGACCCGGGCCTGTATGTCAGATGAAATTGGAATCTAGAAAAGAAGAGTGCCCAACGGGCTTGACGGGGTTTAAGTCTTTTTGGCCGTCCTGAGATATTCTAGATTTTTGTGATCTGTATAGATCAGGATGGGGTGCAGAACTCCCTCCAGTAGGTAGCGCCATTCCTGCAGAGCAGTCTTGGTGGCCAGCAACTCCCTGTCCCCCACGTCATAGTTCTTCTCTGGAGCAGAGAGTTTATGAGAGAAGAAAGCCACGGTGTGAAGGAGTGCCTTCGTCCCCTGCCTTTGGAAGAGGACAGCTCCCACGGTCGTCTCGGAGGCGTCAACCTCCAGGACGTAGGGCAAAGTGGCATCTGGATGCTTAAGGATGGGCGCTGTGGTAAAGAGTTTCTTTAGGGTTTGGAAGGCAAGACCACTGAAACCGCTGACCCTGTTTGGTAAGTTGCGTGATGGGGCGATGATGGCCGAGAATCCCCTGATGAATCTTCTGTAGAAGTTGGAGAACCCCACAAAGCGTTGGACCCCTTTTTTATCCACAGGTGCTGGCCAGTCTAGAATAGAAGCGACCTTTTGAGGGTCCATCGTAACTCCAGTAACCGACAAGATCAGTCCAAGGAATGGGATACTGGGGCGGTCAAAGGCACACTTTTCAGCCTTGGCATATAGCCTGTGTTGCCGCAGCCGGCTGAGGACACAACGGACATGCTGGCGGTGCTCTTCCAGGGAGGATGAAAAGATTAGGATATCATCAAGATAGATAATAACAAAGCGGTCCTGGTAATCTCGGAAGACATCACTGACCAGGTGCTGAAATGTAGCTGGGGCATTGCGAGTCCGAAGGGCATGACGAGATACTCGTAATGGCCAAAACGAGTCCGAAATGCTGTCTTCCACTCGTTGCCCTCTCGGAGGCGGATCAGGTTATAAGCCCCCGGGAGATCCAGCTTAGAGAACATGGTGGTCGACCCTAGCCTCTGAAAGAGTTCCGACACCAGTGGAAGAGGGTATCGGTTTTTAACCGTGAATCGGTTCAAGTCCCTATAATCTATACAAGGGCGGAGGGTGTGATCATTCTTCTCAACAAAGAAGATGCCTGCGCCGGCAGGGGAAGTGGATGGTCAGATGAACCCCTTGGCCAAATTATCATCTAAATAGACCTTGAGGGCCGACAGTTCAAGCTCCGACAGTGGGTAGATGCAGCCGAAGGGGACCTCAGTTCCAGGAAGCAACTCAATGGGACAGTCGTAAGACCTGTGTGGTGGTAGTTGGTCTGTCCCCTTTTTGCTAAATACGTCCAGGAACTCGTGGTAGACTAAAGGGACCACTTGGCGGGTTTCCTGGTCTGGCTCAGAATCCAAACTCAGAAGTGAGGGACCAACGTCCCAGGACGGGAGCAGGCAGTGTTGGCCAGAGTATGAGGACGGGAACTGAATATGACCAGTTTATGTAAGGGCTATGCGCCCGGAGCCATGGAAGCCACAAGATGATGGGGAACAGAGGTGAAGCGATGACATACAGGGTGAGCAGTTCTTGGTGGCCCTCGGCTGTGGATATGGGTATAGGCTGGGTTTCCATGGTTACTAGGCCGGATTTGATGGCCGTCCCGTCGGCCAGGCGGACAGTCATTTTATGCACCTTGGGGCGCAGGGGCATCTGGTGTAGCTGGGCGAAGGCCTGGTCCACGAAGCAGCTACACGCCCCTGAATCAATAATTGCCGGCACCTGGATGCTCCCTCCGGGCAACTGCAAAGAGTGAAGGAGAGTCAAATGAGACTCTCCGTTTCCGGCGCGTGCGTGAACGCACACGGTCGCGCGCGCGGACGCGCATGAACGCGCAAATGCGGCAAAAAGTTCCAAAATTGCGGATTTTCTCCTAACACCAGCATGGCCTGCCACCCTGGAATCATGTCCCCAATGAAGAATCTTAGCTCTTAGATCAGTGGGGATGAAGGTCTTGCCAGGAGGAATTTTTGACTCCAGAGTGATAGAATGGGCAAGAATGCATGAGGTTGGAATGATCGGCTCAGGTTCAGAGGTGGGAGAAGAAAAGGCTCCAAGACTCCACCTGGCCTGTCTGGCATTCAATCGTTTGGCGTTCTGCAAGAACTGCACATTTTTATGGTCAGTGAAGATTGTTGTGAAGTGAGGGGAACCTTCCAAGAGAGGACGCCACTCTTCTAACGCCAATTTAATTGCAAGAAGTTCCCGATCGCCAATAGCATAATTTTTCTCTGCCTGAGAATTTTTTTTGGAGAAAAATGCACATGGTTGACGTTTCTCCTCAAAGGATTGAAGAAGCACTGCTCCAACCCCAGTCGAAGAAGTGTCCACTTCAACAAAAATGGATCCCTAGGATTAGGTCTCCTCAAGAGAGGTCCAGAAACAAAGGCCTGTTTCAAATCATGGAAAGCAGAGATAGCTTCAGGAGGCCACTCCTTGGTATTCCCACCTTCTTGGTCAAGGCAATAATAGGCGCAGCAATAAGAGTAATTCTTAATGAACTGCCTATAATAATTGATGAACCCAAGTAATCGCTGTGTGGCCTTGAGGCTGGCAGGAAGGGGCCAGTTGGTAATGGCTGAGACCTTTCCAGGATCCAGCAGGCAGGGCTAAGCGTAAGTCAGGATGGCATACTAAAGGTCAGGGTATTGGGCAGGCAGGAATAGTCAAGAGAACAGGCCAAGGATCGGTACACGGAAACAAACTGAAATACACGGCGGGAACACAGACACTGGAAGCCTAGACACACTATTGCTCTGGCAAGGCTTGGCTTGCACTACATGGAGTTAAGTACTCTTTCCTGTGGGCGGAGCCATGCTGGTAGGAGATTACTTAATCATTCAGGTGTGAGGGCTCGGTCCCTAAGCTGAAACACAGAGCAGAGAGGTAAGCAAACAAACAGGACCTGAATTGCTAGTGCAGATCCATGACAAGGAGTAGCAGACTGTATTTTGGAGTGTCATTTTTGCTATGTACATGCTATGTGTTGGAAATATCTGATAAATGAACAACTTTGTGTAAAAAAAATGCGTTTTCATTTTTTTCCCCACATTTTCCAAAAGCTTCTGGAAACAATGAACCGTCCAAAAGACTTATGCCTCATAGATTGTATGCTGGGGTGTTTGCTTTCCAAAATGGGGTCATTTTGTGGGCAATTCCATTGTCCTGGTGCTACAGGGCCTTCAAAGTGCGATAGGCCATAATGACATTAGATGTGTAATTTATGTCCCTAGAATACCTGATGGTGCTCCCTGCTTGTTGGGCCTCTGTATGTGGCTAGGCTGTGAAAAAGTCTCAGACATGTGATATCGCCATACTCAGGAGGAGTAGCAGAATGTGTTTTGTGGTGTAGTTGCAAGTATGCATATGGCATGTGTGAGAAATAACTTGCTAATATGACAATTTTGTAAAAAAAAAAAAAATAATAATCTTCATTTTGCAAAGAATTGTGGAAAAAAATTACAACTTCAAAGAACTCACCATGCAACTTACTAAATACCTTAGAATGTCTACTTTCCAAAAAGGGGTCATTTGGGGGATATTTGGACTTTCTTGACTTGTTAAGCCTCGTACACACGAGCAGATGGTTGGTCAACGGAACGTTCAATTTTTGTCCAAATTGGGTGACGGCGGTTTGGTCTAGCATACTAACGTGAAGTAATCGGCCAACAAAGCCAAACGTAGTGACATGAGCGTATAACGAGGAAGTTCAGGTGAATGTGATTTGTGAATTACGAATACAGGTTACACGACCGAACACTTCCTGGATTCCGAGCATGCGTGTTTGCACTACCAACTTTTGGTTGGTCAACTTCTGTACACACAAACCAACAATCGGTCAACCCCTTCTTGGCCAACACAAGTTTTCTAGTCTCTTCGTTCAACTTCTGTTGGACGACGATTGGAAATCGGCTGTAGAATCGTGCGTACACATGATCGGATTTTCGACCAACAGACTGTTGGACGACCGTTGTTGATCAATAATCGGTCTCAAAAAATTAGATAGGCCTTCAGTACTTCAGGTGTGATCAATTTTTAATGATTGGCACCATAGCTTGTAGACTCTATAACTTACACAAGGACAGCAGCGGCCGGTCTATAAGGGGCGCTTGGGCGTCACCTCCCCGCTGGCTTAAAAGAAATAAAAAGTCAGTCCAGCCCCTACAGGAGGCGCCGGTACATTGACTTTTTTTTCGGCTCCTTGGCTGTCACCTGACAGCCAAGTAGTGAGCCTATTGGTCAGCCATTAACCACTTGACAACTGGGCACTTAAACCCCCTTAACAACCAGACCAATTTTCAGCTTTCAGTGCTCTCACACTTTGAATGACAATTACTCAGTCATGCAACACTGCACCCATATGAAATTTGCGTCCTTTTTTTCACACAAATAGAGCTTTCTTTTGGTGGTATTTAATCATCTCTGGGTTTTTTATTTTTTGCGCTATAATTAAAAAAAGACCGAAAATTTTGTAAAAAAATGAATTTTTCTTCGTTTCTGTTATAAAATTTTGCAAATTAGTAATTTTTCTTCATAAATTTTGGCCAAAATTTATACTGCTACCTATCTTTGGTAAAAAAAAAAAAAATTAGTGTATATTATTTGGTCTTTGTGAAAGTTAT
>BLSH010138929.1:118786-139950 GCA_018402905.1 Glandirana rugosa
TTCACTACCTGATATTATAGGGTTAGAAGATATATTATAAATTCTAAGTGTTTACAGATCTTTTTGGTGGACCTTCTGGGTATCAAAGACGCCACCCCCCGGGCAACCTTTTTTACCCATCTATAAATCTGTAGGAGAACTTTCTGTACCACTGGGTCGAAGTTAGTATACACGTTCTAAGATAACTTCTAGTTGTTGGATTTTTAACTTTCACCAGAGACCAATCAACCTTATCTACACCTTAGAGAAATGTGCAGATAAGGGGTAAGGACACCCAATGTATCAATGTATCAATGTATCAATATATATATATATATGTATGTATATATATATATATATATATTTTTTTTTTTTTTGGTTGAACTGGATGGACTTGTGTCTTTTTTCAACCTGACTAACTATGTAACTATGTAACTATGTAACCCACAGGAATGGGGAATAGACGTGTAAAGAGATTCCACATCTATTCCAACTAACCAGAGACCACTTTCAATTTTTAGGTTGTTGATCTTCAATAGAATCTTGCACATATGATTGAAGCTGGGTCACCATGTCTTTCAAGAGGATGTCTAAATATCTACCCATTTTTTCCAACGGGCCCCCCACCGCAGAAACTATGGGTCTTCCAGGTGGTTTTTCTAGACATTTGTGAATCTTAAATATTATATAGAAGATTGGGATATTATAGTCCATCACTTATAAATGTTGATGTAGCACCCTCCTAGGTAGGTGCTAGAAGAGAATATCGTTTTTGGTATTTCTGCTTACCAGGAAGATGGTCAGGTAAAACTTGGAGTGTTCTCTGCCTACCAGAGAGCAGGATCTATTGGTTAGGTCTGTTCATTGTGTTCAGGTGCAGCTCAGCTTGTCTGATTGTCCCACACTGGTCCAATAGGGAGGCATACTGGACAGTGGGAGGGGACCTGGCAAGTGAGTGCACCGGCATTGTTACAGCCGTGGCTATTGGCAGAAGAAAAGTGCTGCATTGCATGCCAGGATATTGTATAAATGCCAAGGGCACATGTGAGCTAGTTTAGTTGGAGAGCAGGGTCGAGGAGGAAGGGGGCGGCTTTGGGTTGTCGATCCAAAGGCCTGATGTCAGAGAGGAGCTGAACCCAGAGGTCCTGCAGAGCTGACTGGAAGGGAGACACCAGGAAGGATCTGATTCTGCCTTCAGTAAGTACAGATCTGTGTCTTTGGGCCTGTCAAGTGAGGCCCATCCCTTCAGCTAGAAGAGTCAGTGGATGGGGTGTCAGTCAAGGGGATGCTAGAGTATCCAGAAGATAAGGTAGTGCATCATGTCTGCTGCTAGTGAGAGCAAGAAGACTTAATTCATTCATACATGTGGCAGTATGGTTAAAGCAGTGTGTCTGCTTCCATAAATCTTCCGGTAAGGCCAAGTGGGCGTTGTCCTTATCTATTGTCAATAGTTCAAGATGGAGTATCCCACTAATCCCTTCTCCCATCTAAGTTCCAAAATAAAATACAAAAACACAAATACCCAGGACTGGTCATTGAGTAACGAGCAAGCGGGAGTAAGGGTGGGACAATTGGAAATCCCTAGCAACCGACTGCAGGTAATCAGAGAGAGGCAGAAGAAGTCAACACTGCAATGGTTAATAAGTGGTATCATCCCTCAACTGTCTTTTCACCTCGTGATCACGTTCGTTTAAAAGTACCACCTTTCCCCCTTTGTCACTCCTTCTTATTATTATATTTCTTGAACCACTTCAGCCCTGGAAAAATGTACCCAATTCCTGACCAGGCCATTTTTTGCGTTACGGCACTGCATCGCTTTAACTGACAATTGCGTGGGCATGCGAAGCTGTACCCAAACAAAATTGATGTCCTTTTTTTCCCACAAATAGAGCTTTCTTTTGGGGGTATTTGATCACCTCTGCGGTTTTTATTTTTTGCACTATAAACAAAAAGAGTGACAATTTTGAAAAAAAAACAACCATTTTTTTACTCTGTTATAATACATATCCAAAAAAAATATATAAATGTAGCGGTTGGCCACTATTTCTGCGGCTGTTGATACACAGGCTCTTATAGAAGGAACAAATGTACCTGTCAGCCCCTGCAGGGGAACTTCTCTCCCTCCTTCTTCTTTCACAGACTGAACTTAATGTAATGTGTTTAGAATAGCACAGAAGGATCAAGTTACACAGCCTGTCTCCTGTGTTTCTGTGTGCATAGAGAGAATGCCAATAGAAGAAGCAGTTACAGGAGCCAATCAACGGGACTTTAACAAGCTGCAAAGCATTCTGGAATATGAAGTCCCTTTACCAGACATCCCCATAGCTTTGTATGGAGTATGGAACTACAATTCCATGCATGAAGAGGAGGAGGAGAGAGACTCTATCTTGATTGTCTGGGGAGAATTCAGTGAAAGCGTGGGAGAGGAAAAAAAAAGACCTAGTGCTGCCTCTTGGGTCTCTGGGACCGGTCGGGACATCCAGCTAGAGAGAGAGAGAGAGGATCCCAGGTGCACATGCAGGCGCACCTGCACTGACAGAGAAATGTTCCAGTGTGAGGTGACCAGTCTCCATAAGGAAAGTTTGCTTGTCCCAGGAAGTTTGTTTGGGCCTTGTTCGATCGCAGGAGTGGGTGAGGGGGCTCTTGCCCATTTGCAGAAAACAAGGACACTGTACAGACGGACTTATATTGAACACTGTATACTAACATCATTGCTGGTAGTCATCTTGCTGACCCTTGTAGAGCTTCAGGATACAAGGCCATTTAAGTAGAAAGACACTGTATACAGACATCATTGTCCTTTCACCCTGCTGAGGAAAATCTTGCATTCTTCACTTAATGATCTGGACCAGTTATGTTATTTGGGCCTACTATCCAGGAATTTAAGTGCACCAACGAGAGTGGCTAGCTGATGATGCCAAAACATATTTAAAGCGGAGTTCCACCCTTTCCTTATGTTTATTAAAAGTCAGCAGCTACAAAGTGTAGCTGCTGACTTTTAATAAGCAGACACTCACCTGTCTCCCGGTCCAGCGATGGAGTCGCACGGAGCCTCGCTCCTCTCCCCCTCCCCTCCATGGCACCGGCATTGCTACTGCTGGTATCCCCCCCCCAAAAGCTCTGTTTCAGCATCCGGAGCTGGGGAGGAGGACTTAAAGCAGAAGTTCCACTTTTGGGTGGAACTCCACTTTAACTTCAAAGAGACTGAAGTTACTATTACCATACAGCCTCACACTCATATCCAGGGCTCTGTATATGCAGTGGGTGTGTGGGACAACCTATTTAGGAATTTAAGATATTGACTGTTGATTTGAATACAGTATTTGTTATAGGGCCTGTGGTGCCAGGAGACAGAAGAGAGAGATCTGACATAGGGTCAGTCTTCTACTCTCCTCCTGCTTTGATTCATAGAGCCAATCTTGAGTAAAGGTAACCAATCTGGTACAGATTGCCATTGGTGTGACTTTATTGTTATTAAAGGGTTTTGCTCTGCTCTTGGGGTTATTCCAAGGTTATGAATCCCCTGAAAGCAGCCTAGATGTACTATTGAGTTATATTGCTCATAACATCAGTTTATTGTTTTTCTATTGTATTCCTTGAACATATTGCCAATGGTTAGTCCACAGAAATACTACAGTAAAGACAATTTCTGTGTTTTATAATAATGTGTGTGTTTCTCATTGATCCTTGCACTCACACTATTGCCAGGTGTGCCAGAGGGGACTGAGGCTGTTATTGGGGTTGAGAGGTAGAGTAACGGACTGGACATACTTAAGCGGCTCCTGCAGGAGTAGCGCTACATAAAAAAAAAAAAAAATATTCATCAGTTTAGGCCAATATGTATTCTTCTACATATAAAATACAATAAAAAGCTGCGCCAACCCCTCTAGTCAAAGGTCCACATCATCCTGCGAACTGTGATATTGTACTCAGTGATAAACATAATATATAAAAATAAAAGTCTTAATACAATGATAGTCCACTTGTAAAAGTAAATATATGATGTTAGCAATCCATCATAGTGCAAAATATGCAAAAAAGTATCATATAGTGACCAAGTGTTCCAAAAAATAGTAAGGTGACTGAAGTGTTTAAAAGTGACAATAGTGCTCCACAGTGAACCAGACCAGTCCGCAGTGCTTAGTGACAGCCCCCACATGTAGCCCCACTCACCAGAAATAATGGAACCCCAGCTTTTCAGTCTAGGGGTCAAGCAGGCTATGTACTGGTGGTGGCTGGATCATGAGTCATCAGTGTGGATAAAGGTAGGCGTCCGGATGCAAGGTAGCCTGATACTCCCACTCCAATATTCTCAAGGAGACAGAAAAAAACCTCATAGTGAAGTACTGTAAAAACCGCTCTTTATTGCGCCAGATAAAAAAACCTCTTACAAGAAGATGCAGGACAAAAGCATAAAAAAGGTCTATGGGGTCCTCACAGACTTCCGCCCGCGGTGGAATGCACGCTGTTCTAACTGTAGGGGGGATGGGCTGCCAGGGACATGATAGAGATTGCTTTTCCCGATCACTGGGAACAGAAGATCTCTGACATGTCCCCTGTCAGAACGGCGACCCGTCTTATTTACATAGGCAGATCCCTGTTCTGCCTCTGTGTACAATGATCACGGGTGGCCAGCGGACATCTAGCACCCACAATCTCACATGCACGGATCGATGTACAGGTACGTTGGTTCGCGAAGGAGAGCCGACCTGCCGCAGTATATTTGCGGCGGATGGTCGGCAAGTGGTTAATTCATCTTGGGCTTTTCGTTCTTCACAGGTGAAGTTATCAGGAGCACCTGAGCTCCAGTCAATTTTTTTAAGTCCATTTGAACCATGTCGAGAAATAGGTTCAACAGCAGCGGCCCGTCCGCTAGGGATGCAGGGGTGCCGCCACCCTATCCATGCGTCTGGCCCCCTGATCTACATACAGGGCGCCGGATGCACTGTTCCCCGCCCGATCCCACCCAGTTGTGTGACATAGCGAATGAATATTCGCTATCCCCACACTGATCCTCCTCCCGGACAATCAGGAGGCGGGTCTTGAGACCCGTCACCCGATTGCCTGAAAGGACAGGAGATCCTATTGGACACCTAGGAGGAGGAGCCGCATGGCGGAAGCCTGCAACCCACCCACTGCCAAAGAGGAGGAGCAGAGGACACAGGAGAAGCGCTGCCAGCCGCTGAAGCCGAGGAGAGGACAACCCACCCGCTGCCCGTAGGAGCCCGCAACCTGCTGCCACCTAGATAGGGTAAGTTGGGTAATTGTTTGCCACCCCCCCCAAAAAAAAACACCCGCCGCCACTGAGGCTCAACCATTTATTTTTTTTAAACTGCAGCATTTTGCTAGATTTGATCTTAAGGCCTTCCTGTCTCCTCAAGATGTTATCAGTCTCCCAAGCTGCTCTAACCTCATGTTTCATCTGTTGATTTTCCTTTAGGGGTACTTCCTTTTGGTCATAATTGTATATGCCTAGTTGCCACGGGGGAATCAGAAAGATGAATTACCTTTCTGTATTTTGTTGTATCTGAATTTATTTCTTTTGATTCTGTGCTCTCGTCCTCTTGTCTGTTGTCCCTTTGTCTTTCCACTTTCCTTTTCCTCTTGTTGGGGCTGCAGTCTTGGGGGCCCTCCGGCCCCTCTGGTTCTAAAAAAGTCACTGACTTCTGATCTGTCTCTTTGTTGGTAACACTCTGTGCTCTATTATCACCTGAGCGGGATGTTAACCTTTGTCCCCATCTCCTAGACCTACTCTGCCCACACAGTTAAGTAAAAAATGTCACCCGTCTCCCAGTCTTTTAAAGTGGTTGTCAACCCGTGACAACCACTTTAACCTACAGGTGAGCCTATAATACGGCTTACCTGTAGGTGCCCTGCATATCTCCCAAACCTGCACAGTTTAGGAGATATACAATGTTCTAGATGTGCCGGCGTCATTTCGGCACATGCACAGTGAAGAAACGGCCTCTGAGCCGTTTCTTCACTGAGATCGTGCCGTGACTGGCGGCTCCCATGCGCAACTCCGGCCAGTCACAGAGCCGAAGTCGTGGCTCCAGAAGGAAGAGGGGCTGAAGATGGATACTGCCAGCACAGGGAACATCGCTGTACTTCACAGGCTTCGTTTGCAGGTAAGTGACACATAATGGCCTACTATGCAATGCATAGTAGCCCATTATGTTTCTACTTTGCAGGGGAATATAGAGGAAGTAAACCCCATCAGGGTTTACTTCCTCTTTAAATCTCTTCTGAATTTTGACTGTTTTGTGAACTTCAGATTCTGTTGGATAGGTTCTATTTCTTTAAGAGCTCTTTATATTTCTGGAAGTCTTCTGTTTCCTTAAAGGCTCTAGGCCTTTTGTGCTACTTCAAGTTGCTTAACTAGTTCCTCTAGCTGTATTTTTTCTTCCTCCACTATAAGCCCTATAACTGTCACTCCATGGTTAATACATAATTCTTTCCATTTCGCTAAGGACCTCTCATTATTTTATCAGGGAGTCCTCCTGGGACAATACGATGTTCAATATATGTCTCCAGAAAGTCCCACTTCCTTTTGAGGTGTTTAATGAACAATTTCTTATGTTCCTTAAATCTGTCCCATATTTCTTCCTCATTTGTCAGGGATTAGGGCATATTCTTCTTGAACGCTGCCTGAATCTCCCGATCTATTTCATCCCCCAAAGTATAAGCCACTACCATCTAACACAATGGGTGAGGGACTGTAAGATATACTGTGTAATATCACATGCATAAATTTCCCCCCCAGAATGAATTATAAAATCCTAACATACTGTATAACAGAACTAGAACAAGGGACAGGGGGTAAGTGTATTTTGCCACACTGTTTAGATAAAATATGAGCCACATAAGGGATGAATTGTTTTCAGTAAGTCAGCCATCTTCATAGACTTGTATATTGACAACAGAAAATAAAACATGGCCAATTTTCACAATGAGGACAGAACCTCTGAATGTAAAATATGCAACTATAGGTACCCCCTGTACATACATTATATTGTCAAAAGTATTGGGACGTGTGCCCTTACACATGCATGAGCTTTAATGGCATCTCAGTGTTAGTCCTTAGGGTTCAATATTCAACTTCTCTGGGAAAGCAGTCCACAAGGTTTAGGAGTGTGTCTATGGGAATGTTTTACCATTTTTCCAGAAGCGCAACTTCAAGGTTAGGCACCGATGTTGAATGAGAAGGCCTGGCTCGCAGTCTCCAACTCAATATTGAACCCTACAGACTAAGACTGGGATGCCAGTAAATCCATGTGCGTTGTGGGGATTAGCTCATGGGGATCACTCTTCAGGATCTTGTTAAACCTTTCCACCAGACCATCAGTTTGGGGGTGGTAACTTGCACAATTCTCTGGTCACTCTGGACATGAAAGGGGTACCCTGATCCGTCAAGATTTCTTTAGGGATCCCCACCCGACTAAACACCTGGACCAGTTCCTTGGCGATAGTCTTAGTGGAGGTATTCCGCAAGGGTATGGCCTCAGGATAGCGGGTCACATAGTTCAGGATCACCAGGATGTGCTGGTCCCACGAGATCCATGCCTATTCACTCAAATGGCACTTCAATTATGGGAAGTGGGACAAGGGGGCTACGGAAATGGGGTGACAGGCCGTCATTTGACACTCAGGGCATGATTCACAGTATTCTTTGACGTCTGCATACATCCAAAGTCAGAAGAATCTGTGGGTTATTCTCTCCCTGGTTTTCTCCATACCCAGATGTCCCCCCATTACATGCCCATGGGCCAGATCTAGCACCATCCTGAGGAAGGGTTTGGGAACCACTAGCTGTTCCAGTTCGTCCTCCCCATGTTTCACCACCTGATACAACAAATTATTTTTAAGCGCCATGTAAGGAAAAGACAACCCCCCAATTAGGGTCCACAGGTTCCCCATCCATCACTTCACGTTTTCTCTGGCTCTGAGGAGAGTGACATCCTGTAGTTTTGTACAGAAGCGCTCTCCGGACCTCTAGGTCAGGTACTACATTCGGTTCACTCTCAGGGACAGTGACATGGTCTGGGTCATTAGCTCCCCGCTGTGAGCTATCTTTCAGCTCCCCAGCCAGTACAGGAAAAGGAAGAGGGTCTCTCCCTCCTCGGTCCTGCCACCAGTCTCCCCTTCCATTTGGAAAAACGGGTCTGGCGAGAGGTCCTTTGCTTCCGCATCAGGGGGAGCTCTATCCTCCAGGCTCCCGGTGCCTTCCCATAACCTCCAAAAATGGGGAAAATCCCTGCCCACTAGGGCGTCATAAACTAGCGAAGGTACCACCCCCACTGAATGAGTCACACTACCGCAAGGGGTGTCAATCTCAACCACCGCCGTCTGGTAGTCACGAGTGTCCCCATAGATGCAGGTGACTCCGATAGTGCTAGGGTGTAACCTTGCAGGATTAACAGATGGGCGCAACAAGTCCTCAGCAGCCGTGTATCTCTCCACGAGGCCCACCAGTTGGCTTGCAGTTTTGGGGTCCTCATGGCTGACCCATTTCCTCAAAGCAGCAGGGAGCGCCTGTAAATAGCGGTCCATGACCACGCGCTCCACAATCTGGGGACCTGGCAAAGTCTCCGGCTGTAGCCATTTCATGGTAAGGTGAACTAGGTCGAACATCTGCGAACGAGGTGGCTTGTCGATTCGGTAGGTCCACTGATGAATGCATTGGGCCCGGACTGCCATGGTGACCCCCAGGTAAGCGAGTGTCTCTGCCTTTATAGTCTCATAGTCCTGGGCCTTATCTGGTTCTAGATCAAAGTAGGCCTTTTGGAGCTCACCTGTCAGGAAAAGTGCTAACAGTTCCACCCACTGATATTTTGGCCATCCTTCGCGATCTGCGACTTTTTCAAGGGTCATGAGGTACGCCTCCACGTCATCTGCAGGTGTCATCTTTTGCAGTTGGTAGCTGGCATGTACCATCTTTTGTGCCACTGGTACAGCACTTGTGGATCCCCTGTTTAATTCCACCAGGGCCTCTGCAAACTGGCGGTTCATCTCCTGTTGAGCCGCTTGTTGTGATGCGGAGGCCTCTGCGACTTGGCGGTTGGTTTCCTGCTGCTGGTGATTGCACTCTTGTTGGGCCACAGTGGCCTGTAACAGGGCTTTTACCACATCCTCCATCTTCCCAGAAGATGCCTGCATTCTCCACCATGTGCGGGGATTAGCTCATGGGGATCACTCTCCAGAGGATAAGCATGGAGGTCAGGTTCTTTAAAATCTGGCGGCTTGCCAGGTTTATTATTACATGTTTGAAAGCTCAAAAACACATAAAAGAACAGAAAACGAAACCTTGCCATCCAGCACTAAACTAAACACTCAGGTTCCTCTCTATACAGTGTGGGGCTGTCCCCAACACCCACAAAACATAAATACAGTGCAAACCTTGTTCTTTGAGTCCAAATTAGCACACAGAGCTCATTCAGCTTTCTCCCTCTGAGATCCAAGAGGGAGCTCTCCTCTGCTCTCTTCCTGGTCATAAAATGCAGGTGGAGAGGGGTTTGAATGGACCAGAAAGTCAGAGCCACAGTGGCCAACAAAACCAGGTGGGTCGTCTCAAAATGATCACATGCGAGGCGACAAGTATTGCCCATCCATTGTGGCGCCTCGCATAACGTCACAGCGCGTCCCAATACTTTTCACATTATAGTGTATATCATTACAAACTATGCAGTTAAACAAGTTTAAGAGAGCATTGATAGAATTATTTACAATTGTTTACTTTTGTGTGTAGCCGACAGTGGACTACAGTTATCTTGCTCTGCAAACTACCTCTGCCATTCTCTGCCTATCCCTGAGTTCCCCTAGTGCCAGGCTCCAGTAAGGTGACATCATATCTATGAGCCAAGCAGGGAGGATTGTGGAACTAGTAGTCTACTGAGCAGAAATCCTGGAGTTGTGAGACTGTCCTTGAACTACTCATCCCAGAGTACTCTCTGCAACACCTAAGGACACCTGGGAGAGAAGATAAAAAGGATCAGCAGATCCGGCCCGCTCTCTCTTCTTCCTGGGCCTTGTCGAGTGTATACCTCTCTGCTTCTGTGTGGAAGGGCTGCGGCCTACCACGCAATGGTCCAGGCACTCCAGTCCAGCCCCGGAGGGCCCAACTCTGCTTGTTGTTTACGAGACGTCATCGCCACATCACCTCTCAGACTGATCCAACGACTGCCGTGTCAAGCAGCTGGTTGGTCATTTTCTGTCACCTCGTGGAAGGACATCCCACCCGGGATTGCTGTCTGGAAGGTTCCTATGGGGTTCTTCAGTTGGTGAGAGGGCTGTCGCCCATCATTCACAATCCTTGCTTTGCTGTTTGCTTGGACACTGTGCACAGACACCTTACCTTTGGAAATGCTTTAAAAGCTTTACAAAAGACACTGTACATAGACATCCATACCCTGAAGGGATTCTAAGTGATATCACTAGCCAGTTTAAGATATCCTGCTTACCGTAACACCACTGTGCCACCCCTAGGATATAATTCAAAGAGCTCCAACTGCCAGTGAAGACTAAGCAGGCCTCCACTCTGGACATTGCTGTTACCATCCTTTCAGGGCCCAGGTTTAACTCTTATTCATCTAGTCTCTCATTAGGGCTCAATGGTTTAATAAGCCGGCCTGGGATTTCCCCTTTAGTGTGGTATTCTATAGCAGTTACTAGTGCATCTTTCACAACCACTGACTATCCCCTCTTTAACGGGTATCCCATTGTACATACATATATATAGTTATATATCTGTATTTCCTGTATCTGTGTTATTGTTTTGCATTTAAGCTGTTCTCAAGCAGGGGTTCCTCAGCTGAGTCTTGCTTACTGTTTGGGACTTGGTTGACCAGAATAGCTTTGCTGTACATGTTGTTTATTTTTGCTCTAGTAAAACCAGAGAGCATACCTTTCTAATTTGTGTCTAAGATTATACATTCTCTGAATTTTAGGATTCTTGCACAAACCCAGTCATGCTAGGTTTTTTTTTTACAGCTCCTTTACCTCTTCCTTTTCTTTTGGGAGGCTTTACTGCGAGTGTCTTACCTCAGCCTTTTGTAGATTATGGATTTTGTTTACACTGAGAATATTATCCATTTGTAGCGCTCTGCCCAGGGCTGGCCAAATTTAGTGTATATGGCTCGCTGTAACCAGCTGAGCTGCAAATTATTTTTTAGGTCTGATCAAATTCATCCCTAACCCAGATGGCTGATTGCTTCTTCCTGCCCCTGGACGAATGTTCCAGAAATAATGTAATAGGGTCAGTCACTGGATTATGAATATTCATCTGACCTTAGCCAATCCCTGGAAGGGAGGCCCAGAAGGGTCTGATCAGAGCTCTCTACTGGGGACTCCCTCCCCTGGGAGGCACCATGTGTGTGAAGCAGAAGAGTTACTGCTGTTAGGCCTCAGCATGTGCTATGGCCGAGGGCCTGAATGAAGCTGGACCAAAGGAGACTTGCTGGAGGATGCTATCTGTGGAGGTACAGAGTGATACCAAACTCCGCTGGGACAGCAACAGCTGGTGATACCTGCAGGAAGATTCCTGAAGTGAAGATTGTGTTTAAAGGTCAGGTTTTTTTTCATTGAAATCACAAAACTGATCCGCAGGTGCCACGCAGTGCACTTGCGGGTTAGCTGCACTGAGCCATAGACTTCTGTTATTACCTATGGGTTTGGTGCGCTTTCTGAAATCCTACCAAAACTCCTGAATGCCGGAGCTTTGGTGCACTTTCAGAAAGTGCACCAAACCTGCAGAATATAATAGAATTCTATGGCAAAGTGCAGCTAACACACACAAAAGCAACAGGTGCACTGTGCTGCACCCGCTGTGAGGGTAAACTGCAGTGTATCACTTTAAAAGCAGCCTTAGGACCCTTTCACATGATCAGTCCGATCGAGTCTGCCTGTCTCTAAGGTGGACTTGTGTCTGTTTACACCCGCCTACCTCCAATTTGATTTGCAAAAAAAAAAAAAAACAGGAGATCTGTCCCCTTCTGTTTGGACAAATCAGATAGGAGAGTCCATAGAGTGGAGGGGGCTGTGTATATGCAGAGTGGACATGGACCTGTCATCTGCCCGCTCCACTCATTATGGCCTGCGACTGGTTACTAATTCCCTTAAAGAGGATGTAAACCCAGATTGGGTTTACTTCCTCTACAGTCCCCTGTAAAGTAGAAACATAATGGGCTACTATGAATTGCATAGTAGCCCGTTATGTGCCACTTACCTGTAAACTAAATCAGCGACGTCCAACGCTGTCCCCTGTACTGGCGGCGTCCATCTTCTGCCCCTCTTCCTTCCGGGGCTGCGACTCCGGCTCTGTGATTGGCCGGAGCCGCGTGACAGCCGCCCGTCACGGTCCAATCACAGTGAAGAAATGGCACGGAGGCCGTTTCTTCACTTCGCATGTGCCGAAATGACGTCGGCACATCCGGGGCTGCTCTGCCTGCCCATATACTACCCTAGCTCATCCCTATACTGCCCTAGCCTGCCCTTATACTACCCTAGCCTATCTATATACTGCCCTAGCCCAACCCTTGCAATTGAACATAATAGTATATCATATAATTTTAACAAAGGTGCTGTTGCATGTAAATCGGACTTCCTCATAAATTTAATTTTAGTTTTAATTATCATGATATAAAATAATGAATGGGGGGGGCATTTTGGTGGGCATGATTTTTTTTTCGGGGGGGAGGCAGCATTTTATTCTTGGACCCAGGCAGCACAATGTCTTGGGTCAGCCCTGCTTAAGTGGCCCTTTTTTTTCAAAAGGTTGGGCACCCCTGCTGTAGAGAGTTGCAAGGGAGCTGGTTGGGAGTTGTCTCTGAAAATTGTGAGAAGGACTTTTTGCTTATAACTTCAGGTGTGCAAGTGCTTTGAGCGTTAGATGGCAGAGCTTGCTATAAGGATTATGACTGCTCGTATAGGGTCTCAGGTTAACTGGCTGTCCCCTCTACTTCCAGCATTACTTTGAGGCCACTACTGAAAGGCTGCGTGTGTTTTCTGGGTATCCTGCACCCTCATCCCTCCTTTGTGCCTATGTTCTAGATTTACAATAACTCTTCAAAAGCACTGAGCCTGAATTTTATCGGTGTGCTTTTGGAGCTGGTACTATGGCTGGCAGCCACTAAACATGTAAAGGAGACCCGTATATTTCCCCCTCTGGAGGTTAATGCTACACACTATTTTTTTAACATCCTGTTGAGTAAAGATTATACTCTTTTTGAGTCACTCATACCTCCCCACTTTAGAACTTGAGAAAGTGCATGGCTACATTGCACCAAATATTTGATGTGGCTCAAAGGGATATCATTAAATATAATTGGAGCTTGTAGCACAAATGAGAGTCTCATATAAGCCTAAACACAATGTATAATTTATTAAAAATGAAACTCTTCCATTACATATGTTTTCTTCAAACCAATTATAGCCAGCAAGCTAACACTTTGGCCAAGCCAACGCAGCAACCTGTAACTGGTAAATAAACAGCTTGGGTATACAGTGCAGGGGTCAGAACTATACAACATACAGCATAGCATTTCAGCAATACTCTCCCCTTTTCCCAATTATCTATGATCAGCATCCAGCAAAATGCCTTTTTTTCAGTTATTGGTGGCAATAACCTACCCTAGAGGTTCGTATCTATCAATAATCCATCCTCTGCCAAATACTAGTGGTCAGTGCCCAAAAATTTTCCACCTTCCGCTAAATTGCTGCTTGTTTTTTTTTTATTGGTTGAATTTGATGGACTTGTGTCTTTTTTCAACCTGACCATGTAACTATGTAAATCACTGGTGGTCAGTGTGCAGCAATAATCCCCCCTTTCCCCAATCAATGATATTCAGCAGAATGTCTAGAAATATTTCCCCCCTCCCCCTAATTGGTTGTCTGTGTCCAGCAGTAACCCCCAACCCAAATCAGATCTGTGGGAGTAAATACTGAAAACTTACCTTGCAACGATCTGTGTCACTGTGACACTGTTAAAATAGTCACTTTTAGGGTCTGTGTTGACAGGCTTTAGGCTTATGCCAATGGCATCAATATGAGTTTAAGATGTTTCATTTAGAATTCATGGACAGTTGCATTTGACCTGCAATTGAACTCCTTCTGACCTGCATCAAGCAGGTTTTGCATACCCAGAAACTTACAGTAAAGGAATGCAAAACTCATCTGAAGCAAACTGTCACAATCAGGGGTCAGGCTTGGAGACCAGTAGCTATAGCAATAGGATGACTCCCACTGACCAGCAAGATATGTATATAAGCAGGTCACCCTGGCGGATGACACAGGCTCACCTGAGGTGCGGAGTCTAAGTACCAACTGGTGTTCACCAGTGCTCCTGATGGTGGAGATTGGTTTTGCTGCGTGTTAGTACCAGGCCACGGTCCTTTAGGATCTCCCCACCAGGAGGTGAGCAAGCCATGGTCCAGAAGCAGATATAGCAGAAAAGGAGTACACAGAAGCGTAGTAAGTAAACAAGCCAAAGGTCGGTAGCAAGTGGTTGCAGGTTGGAATCAGGCAGAAGCGTAGTCTAGGAACAAGCCAATGGTCGGTAACGAGTAGTAGCAAAAATATGGATGGCATCAGGGAAGACAAGAGTGAGATATTGGCTGGAGAGAGCATAATAATCTGGCAAACAGGAAGTGCAGAGACATGGCTTGAATCAGGAAGTTCATGGGAGGAGCAAAGAGTTCAAGATTCAACAAAAGTCAAGACACAAGGCAGGCATGTACAATGGATCCCACAGAGTGCTGTCCAACATCTCTGGTAGCTCAGCGAGAATAGGTATTGCCAGACACAGCAGATTTCACAAGTTCCAGTCCAGGCCATGAAACAAAAATAAGCCCGTCTTCAAATTCCATTAGTCTCTATCTGAAGCCTGTGTGACAGGAAGACAATTCAGGAGCAAAAACAGAAGACAGGGACAGATCATTGTCACCTAACATCAGTTAGTCCCTGAACTAGGACCTTTATAGCAGGATCACCAGGTATTATTTTAGTGAAAAATATTTAAAATGACTTGAAATGATGTTAGCTTGTCTAAACTTATATGATATTTTTAATGATTAGACAGTTATAAATTTAAACCCAGTTCCAGGCAAAAATTAAATTTAAAGAAGGGGTCCAGCCTGGAAACAAAAAATGAAAAGGCAGCGGCTACAAATACTGTAGCCGCTGACTTTTAATATATGGACACTTATTGTACCTGTCCAGGGAGCCCACGATGTCGGCACCTGAAGCCGATCTTTGGACCAGTGCTCAGGTGCTGCAGCTGTCATCCCTACTAAGGGAAACTGTCAGTGGAGCCTTTCAGCTTCATAGCCGGTTCCCTACTGCTCATGTGCGAAGCGTACTTATTGGCCCGGCGGCAGGAGAAGGAGGAGCAGGGCCGAACTTCTGGGAGATGGGTTGAACCCCCATCCCTTGAAATTGGGGAAGGGGACCTGTCAAAAACAGGTTCCCGTTACCCCCTCCCCGCTGCCAAATGTGGCAACGGAGGGGGGGAGGAAGCAAATGAGCAGAAGTTCCACTTTTGGGTGGAACTCCATTTTAAGTGGTGCATTGTGCACTAATTACCTTACTCCTCAGTCTTGACCCCAATTACCTCTTCCTAAGCCATTCTGTAGTGTAATGGATGAAAGCCAGAGTTTCCTCTATGAGTCAGGTTATTTCCTGAACTGTGGACCAGACGTTTTTCCCAGCTCCTTATCTTCTTAGTCACTGGTCCTCTCAATGCCCTCAAGAGTTCTCCTGCCTCAGGAGCCTATAAGAGAGGACCTGGCCGCTGGAAGTGTTGCCTCTACCAATAGAAGGTGTTCACTTAATGCAGGCAGTGATGCAGTGATGTGGATACCTGAAGGACACTAGGAAGTAAATAGAAGAAACGAGAAGGATTAATATGTGACCATGGCTTCAGGTAAGTAAAATGGGCATTTGGATAGTTTTTTTTTATACCAGCTGTTAGTTAAGGGAGGAATGGAAGGGTGTAAGGATAGGTGGGTGGTTGACTGTCACATCCTGCATGTTTCTCTCCTCATTGAATGTCAAATGTGGGTCACACAGGGGGCCTACCCCAGGGTGGGTTATTCTGGGCTATGCTATGCACTTAATACAGGTCACTCTCCTACACATGGGGTTCCTTTACCGGAACAGATAACTGGTCTCTAATAGAGTTGAGCGGACACCTCGATGTTCGAGTTTCGTCGGGTTCGGCAGAACCTTGTGAAACCGTTCGGGTTTGGCACCGAACTCGATCCGAACTTGACCGCGGAAACCAAACCATATTGAAGTCAATGGTGACCCGAACTTTTGGGCACAAAAATGGCTGTAAAAAAGTCATGGAAAGGGCTAGAAGGCTGCAAAAGGAAGCAAAATGGGGGTAAGAGCAGGACAAGTGCCCTGCAAACAAATGTGGATAGGGAAATAACTTAAAATCACAAAAAAAATAAAAATGGGAGGAGGAGGTGGATGTGGAGTAGGAGCCTAGAGGTTGACTAGGCAGTGACCGTGGCAGCGGTGATGGAGGAGGAGGTAGCCAACACTGTTTTTTGTTTGTTTGTTTGTTTTTTAGAATTGGAGTAGCCCCAAAATATTGAGACATATTCAAAAAAAAAAAAAAAGATACCAATGGCTGTGTGAGGCCGGTCTATTCTGCACAAGGTACAGACAAGTCTTGTGGGATCCATGCCTGGTTCATTTTAATAAAGGTTAGCTTGTCCACGTTGGCTGTGGACAGGCGGCTGCGTTTGTCTGTGATAACGCCCCCTGCCATACTAAACACATGTTCAGACAATACACTGGCTGCAGGGCAGCCCAGCACCTCCAAAGCATAAAGGGCAAGCTCAGGCCATGTGGCCAATTTGGAGACCCAGAAGTTGAATGGGGTAGACCCATCAGTCAGTACATGTAGAAGTGTGCACACATACTGTTCCACCATGTTGCTGAAATGCTGCCTCCTGCTAAGACGTTGCTTATCAGCTGGTGGTGCTGTTTGTGGTGGCGTGCTGCTGACAAAGCTTTTCCACATTTCGGCCATGCTAACCCTGCCTTCTGAGGTCCTGGTGGTGCCACAGCTGCGTTGGTGACCTCTTCCTCCTCCTCCTCCTCCTCTGCCTTCGCCTTGTGCTTCCACTGAGCCCCGGTGTCATTTGCTAATGCCCTCAGCAGGGCGTCTACCAGAATGCACTTGTAGTCGCACATTTTCCGATCACGCTCCAGTGAGGGAATTAAGGACGGCACTTTGTCCTTGCACTGGGGATCCAGCAGGGTGGCCACCCAGTAATCAGCACAAGTTAAAATGTGGGCAACTCGGCTGTCGTTGAGCAGGCACTGCAGCATGTAGTCACTCATGTGTGCCAGGCTGCCCAGAGGCAAAGACAAGCTGTCCTCTGTGGGAGGTGTATCATCTGTGTCCTCCGTATCCCCCCAGCCATGCTCCAGTGATGCCCACGAGCTGCGTTGGGTGCCATCCTGCTGTGAACACGGTTCCTCCTCCTCCTCATCATCATCCTCGTCTTCCTCATCCTCCAGAACTGTCCCCTGGCTTGAAAATTTTTGACCTGGCCTATGCTGTTGCAGGAACCCACCCTCTGAGCCACTTGTGAATGACTGGCCTGATAACCATGGAGATGACCCCTCTTCCTCCTCCTCCTGTGCCACATCCTCTTCGATCATCGCCCGAAGTGTTTTTTCAAAGAGACATAGAAATGGGATAGTAACGCTGAGAACAGCGTCATCGGCACTGGCCATATTGGTGGAGTACTCGAAACACCGCAATATGGTACACAGGTCTCACATGGAGGCCCACTCGTTGGTGGTGAAGTGATGCTGTTCCGCAGAGCGACTGACCCGTGCGTGCTGCAGCTGAAACTCCACTATTTCCTGCTGCTGCTCACACAGTCTCTCCAGCATGTGCAAGGTGGAGTTCCACCTTGTGGGCACATCGTATAGGAGGCGGTGAGCGGGAAGGCCGAAGTTCCGCTGCAGCGCAGACAGGCTAGCAGCAGCAGGGTGAGAACGTCGAAAGCGCGCACAGACGGCCCGCACTTTCTACAGCTACTCTGACATATCTGGGTAGTTTTTTAGAAATTTCTGCACCACCAATTTCAGCACATGCGCCAAGCAAGGGGTGTGCGTCAAACCGGCTAGGCCCAGAGCTGCTACGAGATTTCGCCCATTATCGCACACCACCAGGCTGGGCTTGAGGCTCAGTGGCAACAGCCACTCATCGGTCTGTTTTTCAATGCTCATCCACAGCTGCTGCGCAGTGTGGGGTTTATCCCCCAAACATATCAGTTTTAAAACAGCCTGCTGTCATTTCCCCCTGGATGTGCTGAAGTTGGTGGTGAAGGTGTTACGCTGAGCGGATGAGGAGGTGGTAGAGGAGGAGGAGGAGGAAGCGCAGTAGGAGGAGGAGGCAACAGGAGGCAAAGAGAAATGCCCTGCAATCCTGGGTGGCGGAAGGACATGCACCAAACAGCTAGCCACCTCAGGCCCACCCGCCACTACATTTGCCCAGTGTGCAGTTAGCGAGATATAGCGTCCCTGCTAGAGCTTACTGGTCCATGTATCAGTGGTTATGTGGACCTTGCCACAGATGGCATTGCGCAGTGTACACTTGATCTTGTCCCCGACTTGTTTGTGCAGGGAAGTAATGGCTCGCCTGGAAAAGTAGTGGTGGCTGGGAACCACGTACTGTGGGACAGCTACCGCCATCAGGTTTTTAAAACTGTCCTTGTCCACCAGACAGCATTTCAAAGGCCAGGAATTTTGAAATGCTGGCATTCAGGGCCAGGAATTGCGGGTGGGTAGGGGGGTACTTCCTCTTTCTCTCCAGTGTTTGGGAGATGGAGAGCTGTAAGCTTCCATGGGACCGCGTGGAAATGCTTGGGGACGGTGGCGGACATGGTGGCGTTGCTGTCACATCGTCTGTTCGCTGGGTGGCAGGTGACGCTGGCACTGTAGAGGTAAAGGAAGAGGCTGAGGCAGCAGCAGAAGAGGAAGCAGGAGGAGGCCGAGACCTTTCTTGGATTTTTGAGGTGTTATTCCACTGCAGCAAGTGCTTTGCATTTAGATGTCTGATCATGGAGGTTGTGCTCAGGTTTAGAACATTTGTGCCTCGCTTCAGCCTCTCATTGCACACCAGTGTGTAAACCATTTGTGTCTTGTAGTCAGCACATTGTCTGAAGAACTGCCATGCCCGGCAACTCCTTTGAGCTGCCTTTGGTGTGCTAGGTCCCTGGTTTCGGTGGATAGTAGCAGACCTACTGTCTAGGGGACTCTCGCTCCGCTTTTGCAACCTACTTCATCTTTTGCTGTGCTGGTACCTCTGTGCGACCACCACCTCTTCCTCCAAACTGCACATGTCACTCGCATGACCTTCCCTTCACCACTGCCCTCCATGTCAGTCTGCACACTGAGGAAAGCCGCAGCAGTTGGCACCTGTGTTTCGTCATCATCATCATCATCACAGATGTGCTGCCGTGGTGTTTCCATGTCCTCATCCTGAACCAGAAGTGGTTGGGCATCAGTGCCTTCAATGTCTTCCACTTCTGGGCCAGGGCTATGTGGATGGCCCACGGAAAGCACACTAGCAGAGTCATCAAAAAGCATAAGATACTGCTGCATGACTTGGGGCTCAGACTGCTTGGCTGATTTACAGGGGGCTGAGGTGAAAGACAGATGGCCCAGGGGGTTCAGGTGCCCACTCTGAGCTTTCATCAAGGGATCGGGTGGGAGACAATGTGAAGGAACTGGAGGCATTGTCAGCCACCCAATCTACTATCGCCTGTACTTGTTCTGGCCTCACCATTCATTGAGAGCCATTCGGGCCTACGATATAATGTTGAAGGTGCTGTCGGCTACCTGAGGAAGGTGTTTCACTTGTGCGTGTAGCTGGCACAGATCAACCACGTCCTCTCCTTGCAACAGGAGCTTCAGCAACACCACAAGCACCAGCAGCACCACGACCACCACCATGTACCTTATTTGACACTCTCCTCAGTCTGGACACAGAGGAACTATGTAGCACTATTTATTAATACAAAAAAAAAGAATAATAAATTATTATTCTTATTTTTTTTTTAAAAAAGAAAATTATAGATGCACTTTTTATTTTTGTGCAAGAAATGCACAGCTTACACCAGCAGCAGGAACCTCTCCCTACACCAGTATGAGATGATTTTAGAATGATAATCTGTCTTTCACAGCACCGACAGGAACCTGTCCCTACTGCAGTATGAGATGATTTTAGAACAATAATCTCCCCCTCACAGCACCAACAGGAACCTCTCCCTAATGCAGTAGGAGATGGCTTTATAACGATAAACTCTCCCTCAGAGCACCAACAGGAATCTCTCCCTAATGCAGCAGGAGATGGCTTTATAACGCTAAACTCTCCCTCAGAGCACCAACAGGAACCTGGCCCTAATGCAGTAGTAGTTGTTTTTAGAACGATAAACTCTCCCTCATAGCACCAACAGGAACCTGGCCCTAATGCAGTAGTTCTTGTTTTTAGAACGATAATTTCTCCCTCAGAGCACCAACAGGAGCCTGGCCCTAATGCAGTAGTAGTTGTTTTTAGAACGATAAACTCTCCCTCAGAGCACCAAAAGGAACCCGGCCCTATTGCAGTAGTAGTTGTTTTTAGAACGATAAACTCTCCCTCAGAGCACCAACAGGAACATGGCCCTAATGCAGTAGTAGTTGTTTTTAGAACGATAAACTCTCCCTCAGAGCACCAACAGGAACCTGGCCCTAATGCACTAGTAGTTGTTTTTAGAACGATAAACTCTTCCTCAGAGCACCAAAAGGAACCTGGCCCTAGTGCAGTAGTAGTTTTTAGAATGATAAACTCTCCCTCAGAGCACCAACAGGAACCTTGCCTTAATGCAGTAGTGGATGGTTTTAGAACAATAATCTCTCCCTCAGAGCACCAACAGGAACCTGGCCCTAATGCAGTAGTACTTGTTTTTAGAACGATAAACTCTCCCTTAGAGCACTAACAGGAGCCTGGCCCTGATGCAGCAGTAGTTGTTTTTAGAACAATAAACTCTCCCTCAGAGCACCAACAGGAACCTGGCCCTAATGCAGTAGTAGTTGTTTTTAGAACGATAAACTCTCCCTCGGAGCACCAAAAGAAACCTGGCCCTAATGCACTAATAGTTGATTTTAGAAGAATAAACTCTCCC
>BLSH010138929.1:155238-185171 GCA_018402905.1 Glandirana rugosa
TTCACCAGTTAAATATTCAATAAAGATTGTGTATCGTACGTGTATCGTTTTTAATGGGGGGTTTTTTATAAGACGATGAGTATTTTCGAAGACTTGTGAAAAAAAATGAACCATTCAAAAGACTCACAATGCCTCATAGATTATACGTTGGGGTGTTTGCTTTCCAAAATGGGGTCATTTTGTGGGCAATTCCGTTGTCCTGGTGCTCCAGGGCCTTCAAAAGTGTAATGGGTCTTTAGGAAATTAGATGTGAAATTTCTGCTCCTATAATGCCTGATGGTGCTCCCTGCATGTTGGACCTCTCTATGTGGCCAGGCTGTGTAAAAGTCTCACACATGTGGTATCGCCATACTCGGGATGAGTAGCAGAATATTTTTTGGGGGGTAATTTTTGCTATGTGCATGCTATGTGTTAGAAATAACTTATAAATTGACCACTTTGTGTAAAAATAAAAGTGTTTTCATTTTCTTTCCACGTTTTTCGAAGACTTGTGGAAAAAAATGAACCATTCAAAAGGCTCATATTGCCTCATAGATTATACGTTGGGGTGTTTGCTTTCCAAAATTGGGTCATTTTGTGTGGTAATTCAATTGTCCTGGTGCTCCAGGGCCTTCAAAGTGTAATAGGTTGTTAGGAAATTAGATGTGAAAATTCTGCTCCTAAAATGCATGACGGTGCTCCCTGCATGTTGGACCTCTCTATGTGGCCAGGCTGTGAAAAAGTCTCACACATGTGGTATCGCCATAGTCGGGGACAGTAGCAGAATGTATTTTGGGGTGTAATTGGAAGTATGCATATGCTGTGTGAGAAATAACTTGTTGTTTTGACAATTTTGTACAAAAAAAAATAAAATAATAATTTCTTAATTTTCCCAAGAATTGTGGGAAAAAAGTACAACTTCAAAAAACTTGCCATGCCTCTTGCTAAATACCTTGGAATGTCTACTTTTCAAAATGGGGTCATTTGGGGGGTATTTGTACTTTCCCAACATTTCAGGGCCTCAAGAAATGAGATAGGCCATTAGTGCATCAGGTGTGATCAATTTTCAATGATTTGCACCATAGTTTGTAGACTCTATAACTTTCACACAGACCAAATAATATACACTTATTTGGGTTATTTTTACCAAAGATAGGTAGCAGTATAGGTTTTGGCCCAAATTTATGGACAAAAATTACTTATTTGCAAAATTTTATCACAGAAACTAAAAAAAAAGTGTTTTTTTTTCAAAATTTTCACATTTTTTCGATTATGTCGCAAAAAATAAAAAACCCAGAGGATCTTAAATACCACCAAAAGAAAGCTCTATTTATGTGAAAAAAATGATAAAAATTTTGTTTGGGTGCAGTGTAGCATGAGAGAGTAATTGTCATTCAAAGTGTGAGAGCGCTGAAAGCTGAAAATTGGTCTGGGCAGGAAGGGGGTATAAACGTCCGATATTGAAGTGTTTAATAGCTGCGTGTTGAGTTATTTTGAGGGGAAAGCAAATTTACACTGTTATACAAGCTGTACACTCACTACTTTACATTATAGCAAAATGCCATTTCTTCAGTGTTGATACATGAAAAGATATAAAATATTTACAAAAATGTGAGGGGTGTACTCACTTTTGATAGATACTGTATATGTATATGTATATATATATATATATATATATATATATATATATATATATATATACACACACATAGCGTATTGAGTGTGCACTATATATCTGTCACTACGGTATATTGTACACTTGACATGGTGTATTAAAATATATACAGTTTTTAACCATTTAACCCCCAGAGCCCTTTTTTACATTTGTTGTTTACAAGTTAAAATCAGTTTATTTTTATAGAAAAGTGGGGCGTGGTCTAGCTCCGCTCAGAGATGGCTGCCTGATCCCTGCTCTCCTGCGCAACAGAGCTCCAGAAAGCTGACAAAGGGATACCTCTCCCCTCCAAAGCACCTAGCAAGATGGGTAAGAATGACCACAACACTTCGCCATCCAGGAAACCCCAAAGATCAGCCTCCCCAAACCTCCGGGAACTTACCAGCAATGTGGCAGGGGGAGAAGGCAGCGCAGCCTTCGACATGCAGTTAGAGACTACAGCCGGACCACACGTTCATGAGCAACAGACCCTGGCGTTCCCTCCTAACCTAACGGATCAACCACTAAACTTAAGGGACTTACAGACTGTGGCTGCTGATATAAAAGCAACCTTAACAGCACCAATATCAGACCTTAAGGCCGACATACACGCTGTCTCGATTCGGATGGGCGTGGTGGAGCAGACAACAACCCGCCATGCAGACGCCATCAGACAAATACAAAAATCAACAGATCTAAATCTTTCCCACATCATCGACATACACAGACACCTAGAAGATTTAGATAATTGTGGCAGACGTCACAATATACGTGTAAGGGGGGTGCCTGATTCGGTGGAACAACACCAAATAGAACAAGTAGTGGTGGGGATCTTTAATGACCTGCTGGAAAGACTTGAGGACTCTCCCATAGCAATGGAGAAAATCCATGGAGCACTGAGACCAAGGGGACGAGAAACCGAGAGACATTATCTGTTGTCTAGTGAACTTTCCATTAAAAGAAGCTATACTCCATTAAAAGAAGCTATAGAAAAGCGCGAAACCGTAACAGGGTACAGTTTAATGGCAATGAAATTAAACTTTTTCAAGATCTCTCTACCATCACACTCAATCACAGGAGAGCTCTGCGCCCCCTGCTGGATCAACTACGCACTAGAGGAATACTCTACAGGTGGAAATTCCACCTCCGCACACCGGATGACTTACAAGCGTTCTGTGACACCCTAAGTATACCATTTACGGAGGTCCTTTAATGGTACAGCTCGTTCTCGATCTCTGAGGCCTGGATTGAAGTAGCTAATGGCAGCACTCCGAGAGCCCAGAGGCACTGTGACAGGAGATGCAAAATCTCAGCTCACTCGCCACCGCACAACCCAAATCGCAGAGAGCACATCCTGAGAAGCCCAGGATCTTCACTGCCACACAGAAGAGACCGCATGGACACCTGAGAAGGCTGTCCCATTAAATGCCCAGGCCTTCTGCCGCTCACTGAACAGATGCTGCCTATTACTGCCTTCTCTACCACCAAGTGATTTAACCAGATCTGGATTTCACCAACCCTCAAGGTATCTTTATTAGTTTCTGTCAAACTAAGGCTATACTCTATTTTGTTAGCTCATCTCAACATTTGTACTACTCACATCATTGGTGAATCAATAACTGATCTTATTTGACTCGCCGACTTATATCGCTTCAAGCCTAAAAAGGTAGCATTCCTCACACACAAACTGAAATATCCCCAATACTGAACAGACAATCATAAACCTCTCTTGCAGGCTTATATCTGGACCAACTCCTTCAGGAGCATAATCAAAATGTTTGTTCCTTTTGCCCTATCCTAACGCAAAAAAAAAAAAAAGCTCGACAAGGACCTATTGACACTGTAACACTGCATCAAAGTGTACACTCAATGATCGGGAAATCTTCCGCCTAAAGAGGAACCTACCCTGAAACAACACATGTAACGCTCTTTTTATCCTTCCCTGCTACAATACACCCTGAAGCATTAAAGCTTACCCTAAAATACAGAAACCACTTCTCCAAAGACAGACTGATTCCCTACAGATACACATGAATATGAGCAAAATTACCAAGAATGGAAACTATCTTTAACATACCCTGACCTATGTGATCTTGTCAATCTGGTTCCTCTACTCTCTAGACTAATCCACCATTCATATTTTATATTTATATTTTGTTCCTATTTTGAGTTATCTCCTATAGAATGAACTCACCCTCAAGAAGATCCCTACACTCTTTAATATGGGAATGTCAAAAGGAATCTCGGACTAAGGGAAATGTGAGTTTGCGTTTTGCCTCATGTTGTTGTGTTTCCAATTTACGTTACTTGTTTAACAGATCTGCCAAGAAAACCATAGACATTTCCTCCTGGAGGTCCACCGGGGAGAGGGGGACCAGGAGAGCACCTCAATGTTAATATGGTGTCTCTCGTGGGATCCCTCACCCATTGGCCGACCGTTTGGACCACATTGGAGATCAAAAATGTTGACTCACCTTAAGGGTTGTTGCGACTGTTATATATCTCAGTTAAAGGTAGACAATGTTATCTTTTCTATTTGTCAAACTCTCACTCAACTGGGCACATGTCATGTTTTACAATAAGAAAACATCATTTTCTAATCCTGATGCACACGGGTACTGCCCCCCTCCTTTTCTAGACACACACTAGCTAAATAGGCCCCCGACTGGTAAACCTAAAATTTCTAGGGCCACCTACTCCTATCCCTCCCCCATCTGTAGGAATTTACATGATAACTCCCAAACCACTTACCAAATATCAATTTTGCATCTTATCAATAACTCCGCTCCCTTACTTGTCTTTAAAATAGAAACCAATCACATCCACCCAACGCTTGGAACCCTTTTCCAACCCAGCTCCAAAATAGCAGGAATGCACCTCTAAATAACTGTATCTAGACCTCTTCCCCCACCCAGAGAGTTATTACATTTCTCCTCTGACCATTCCGGATTTTCTTCCCCTCTCCTACTCTAGGAAGACTAGCTGGCCCACATCTTCCGGACTTAATTCCCCCCTCTTTATACTACTACCTAGTATAAATGTACTTAATACCCCCTCTACTTCTTTCTTCTCTCCCTTTCCCAGCCAGCGCTTCCCCCCTCTCACTGGAGCCAACCCCCTAAAATTCAGCTTGCAACTTTATAAAGTAAAAGAGATAGAGGGAAAAAAAAAGAGGAAAAAGGGGAGAAGCGACACTCTAAAAACCAATTACTCACCATGTCCCCACAAAATCTACAAAATATTCCTCTCTCACTGAAAATAGCCAACATCAACGCGAAAGGCTTACATATCCCTGAAAAATGTTCCCTCCTACTGAGAGAATGCCACAAGCTAAAAGCCAACATTATATTTATCCAAGAAACTAATTTTCTAACAAGGAAAATTCCCAAACTCTCAAACAGAAAGTTTACTGCTGTGTGCCATGCTGCCAACAACGAATCTAAAATGAAGGGTGTATCAATCCTAGTTTCTAAACAAACTCCCTTCATATTACAAGACTCCTTATACGACCAAGATGGGAGATACATATTCCTGAAGCGAACCTTAAAGGGGCGCCCTATCACATTAGCCAACATATACGCACCCAATAGCAAACAAGTCACATTTTTGGCGATCTTTTGTCCTCTTTCTCATCAGGTATTCTGGTCTTAGGAAGTGACTTTAATGTCCCTCTAAATCCCCTCCTCAATACATCGTCTGGTACCTCAGCCCTACCATACAGGGCACTAAAACAAATCAAAGTTCAATTACAAGACCTTTTGCTGAATGATACATGGAGAGTGTTGAACCCACAGACAAAGGATTACACATATTTCTCCCCGATCCACCAGAAATATTCTAGAATTGATTATATTTTTCTATCACAATCAGATCTACCCCTTCTATATAAAGCCACAATAGAACCCATGATTCTTTCAGATCATCACCCGATCACTATAGACATAACTTTAACAGAGACTTCCACTAGAACCAAAACATGGAGACTTAACCCAGCTCTACTTAACGACCCACTTGATATGGAAAGAATTTCCACATGCCTTCAAATTACTTCTCAATTAATGATACAGAAGACACATCCCAACTCAACCTATAGGAGGCACATAAGTGTGTGGTCCGAGCTGAGCTCCTCAAAATTGCATCTAGAGTTAAAAAAGTTCACCAACCTAGAATTTCTACCCTTCTAACCCAAATTCATTCAATCGAAGCAGCCCACAAAAAAAACCTACCCTCTTCAACACTTTAAGAGCTTTCAGATACAAGAAAGCTTCTCCTTGAAGAGCTAAACCAAAGCAAGAAGAGCAACGACACGATACACCAGATAAAAGACAAACAGGGCTCTTTACACTCTTCTAACGAGAAAATTGCCCAACAATTCGAAGAGTACTACAGATCACTATACAACATTCCCCCAAACTCTAAATACCCGTTAAACTCTGAAAACAGGTCACGTGCTATTCAAGCTTTCCTCTCAAATTATGGTCTGACCCAAACTTCTTCAGAACAATCAGAAAAATTGAACTCTCCCCTCTCAGAAGTAGAATTCGAAAAAGCCATCAAAGACATGAAAGTAGATAAAGCACCTGACCCAGATGGGCTACCCTTGCAATATTACAAGTCCTTCAAGGAAATTATCAAACCTTATTTCCTATCAGCCTTTCGTTCATTCAAATCAGACATTCTTGTTCCCCCACAACTTTTAGAAGCATATATTGCAGTTATTCCTAAAGATGCAAAAGACCCATCACTAGTAACTAACTATCGCCCCATTTCCCTCATCAATGTTGATGTAAAGATTTACGCAAAGATTTTCGCAAACCGACTTTTACCCCCCCTTCCCTCCCTCATTTCTCTGGACCAAGAGGGCTTTATTCCTGGCAGAGATGGGAGGGACAACACAATATGGCCCTAAACATACATCACTGGCTTAACCAAAAAAAAAACAAGGCTTTTTCCTTTCCTTAGGCGCGGAGAAGGCGTTCGACAGAGTGACCTGGGACTACATTCAAGCGATGCTCCAAAATATAGGGATTCCAAAACTGATGCTATCATATATCAGAGCATTATACTACTCCTCTCCAACAGACAGAGTCTGTGTCAATGGCCACCTGTCGAACGCCTTCCAGCTGCATAACGGCACCAGGCAAGGGTGCCTTCTTTCCCCGCTTCTTTTCATTCTAACCCTTGAGCCACTATTAAATATAATAAGATCAAACCCAGATATCAAGGGCATAACAATATCCGAACACACCTACAAGATTGCTGCCTTCGCAGACGATCTGCTACTCTTTCTGTCAGACCCCCTCATTTCACTTCCAAATTTGTTGAAGGACTTGGAATATTTCCAACAAATTTCAAACCTAATTATTAATCACTCAAAATCATTCGCTTTAACTATAACCCTCACTCCAGAAAAAGTCCTACAATGCCAAGCCAACTTCCCCTTCAAATGGGCCAAAGACTCCATGACCTATTTAGAAATTAAAATACCCCACTTCCTTCCAAATCTATTCCAGTACAATTTCGCCCCAATATTAAAAGAAATTAAGAAGATTTAAAATGCTGGAATATCTTAAATATTTCTTGGTTTGGGAGAGCATCCCTACTCAAGATGACCATTCTGCCACGCTTTCTCTACCTACTACAAACAATTCCAATCCGAATTCCAAATTCTTTTTTCAACTCCGTCCGTCAAGCTTTCTCCTCATTCATTTGGCGCAATAAACAACCAAGAATCAAATATGGCAGACTTAATCTCCCCAAAATCAGAGGAGGAATAGCACTACCCGACTTACACCGTTACTATTGGGAGACACATCTAACCCGCATAGTGGATTGGAACGTTCCCAGCTCTTTAAAGGATTGGGTCCCTCTGGTCCAAAACGTTTCATCCCAATGCCTAAGAACTTTACCATGGCTCCATCCCCAACATATTCCTCTTAAAACCAAGCTTCATTCACTAATTGGACCCACCCTAGCTGTCTACCACGACTCAAATAAAAAAATGAACCCAACCCCCTGGCTTAGTCCGCTAACTCCCCTAAGAGCGAATCCAGACTTCCCCCCCGGGCATGAATGACAAATTTCTAGCCAAATCATGGCCCCGTAAGGACGTATTAGCCCACCACTTCTTCCAGAAAAATATCTTCACATCTTTTTTTTTAAAGGAACAGTGTTAAAAGAAAAAAATATAATAAAATAAATGAAAAAAAAAATTAAAATGTTTTAAAGCTCCCCTGTCCCCGCAAGCTTGTGCAGCAAAGAAAATGCATGCGTAAGTCGCGCCACCATATGAAAATGGTGTTCAAACCACACATGTGAGGTATCTCCCTGATCGCCAGAGTGTGAGCAATAATTCTAGCAAAAGACTTCCTCTGCATCTCTAACCTGGTAACCGTTAAAATTTTTTAAAAACGTCGCCTATGGAGATTTTTAAGTACCAGAGTTTGTCGCCATTCCGCGAGTGTGCGCAATTTTCAACGGTGTCACGTATGGTATCAATTTACTCGGCATAACATCCTCTTTTACATTATACAAAAAATTGGGCTAACTTTACTGTTGTCTTAGTTTTTAACTCAAAAAAGTGATATTTTTTTTCCCAAAAAAAAAGCGACTGAAAGACTGCTGCGCAAATACCGTGTGACAAAAAGTATTGCAATGATCGCCATTTTATTCTCTAGGGTGTTTGAAAAAAATATATAATGTTTGGGGGTTCTAAGTAATTTTCTTTTTTTTTTTTTTGTTTCATAAGATTTTATTGAAGGAAATGAGACATACAAATGAGTGGCACATAATGTCCGTGATATAAGTTTGTACAAAAAATTCAAAGAACATAGTACAAGTACATCAATAACATAAATGTTCATATGAAAAAGATAGAAAAAAACAATATTTTTTGTGGTGTCGAAGAGAGGGAAAGGTGGTGTAGATGTTTATTCTTATTTTTAATGAGTGAATATGAGATACAATAGTGCTATGAATAATAATATCAAAGAAGAGCTTTTAGCGTGTTGAGGTATGATAATTTTGGCTAAAGGGGGAAAGTTTAACTCGAGCGGATTGTCGTGCTATTTGTATGTATCTATCAGAATATATATGTAACTAGGGAGGGGGGGGAATACAGAGGACATGCAGGGTAGAAGGAAGAAAGAACTAAGAAAGTAGAGAAGAGGATGGGAAAAAAAGAGGGAATAGAGAGAGGGGTACAGGCCAGAAGCATCGCCCTGACTGACTGGAGCCCTCCCGGGATTAATTGGTTTGGTATGTTGGATAATTGTGTTATACGTTTGGGGGAGAGGATGAATAGGATGCTAAAGGTAGCATATTTCTACAGGTATAGTAGTGTGTTTTGTTCGGCGGTAGAGATTAACCTTGTCAATTGAATATTCATTTGTTGTTTTAAATCATTGCCAGCTATACCATGTCGTGGAGAATTTGTGAAATGTTTAGTGTGAAATGTTGATAAGCTCTTCAATTTTTTCAATATTATTGAGTCTTCGGAACCATTCCTCTTTTGTTGGAATGGTAGGGGAAAGCCAATGGCATGGGATGCAGTGTCTAGCTGCATTGATCATGAACATTGTCAGTGATTTGAGGTAGTGTTGCTTTGGTATAGAGGTGTAGTGGAGTAGATATAGTGCTGGGGAGAAGGCGACGTGTTCCGCTGTGACCAATGAGATTATGCTGTGTACCATCTGCCAAAACGTTTGAATGCGTGGGCATGACCACCAAATGTGGAAAAAGGAACCATCTCCCGTATCACATCGCCAACATTTATTAGGGGTAGAAGCTGAGAACTTATGAAGCAATTCAGGTGTTTTGTACCATCGCCACAAAATTTTGAAGCTGCACTCCTGGGTAGCTACGTTAAGAGACCCTTTATGGGTGTAATCGCAAATGAGCTCTCAGTCTTCTTCTGTTAATTGTGTGTTTAGATCCTGTTCCCATGATGTGCATGCATGATCGGAGAAGTCTGATTGACCCACAAACAAAGAGTATAAGGTGGAAATGAGATGTCTTTGGGGCGATTTTTTGGTGCAGAGTTCTTCTAGAGTGGAGAGATCTTTTGTCCAGTGGGATACATTGGAGGGTCTGTTTAAATAGCTTCTGATTTCTATGTATGACCATCTGGAGATGGGATTGGGAGCCAGGGTGTCGTTTAAATTCTCCAAGGATATGAAGATATTTTTCCGGAAGAAGTGGTGGGCTAATATGTCCCTATGTGGCCATAATTTGGCTAGAAATTTGTCATTCCTGCCCGGGGGAAAGTCTGGATTCGCTCTTAGGGGAGTTAGCGGACTAAGCCAGGGGGTTGAGTTCATTTTTTTATTTGAGTTGTGGTAGACAGCTAGGGTGGGTCCAATTAGTGAGTGAAGCTTGGTTTTAAGAGAAACATGTTGGGGATGGAGCCATGGTAAAGTTGTTAGGCATTGGGATGAAACGTTATGCTCCAGAGAGACCCAATCCTTTACAGAGCTGGGAACATTCCAATCCACTATGTGGGTTAGATGTGTCGCCCAATAGTAACGGCGTAAGTCGGGTAGTGCTATTCCTCCTCTGATTTTGGGGAGAGTAAGTCTGCCATATTTGATTCTTGGTTGTTTATTGTGCCAAATGAATGAGGAGAAAGCTTGACGGACGGAGTTGAAAAAAGAATTTGGAATTCAAATTAGAATTGTTTGTAGTAGGTAGAGAAAGCGTGGCAGAATGGTCATCTTGAGTAGGGATGCTCTCCCAAACCAAGAAATATTTAAGATATTCCAGCTTTTTAAATCTTCTTTAGTTTCTTTTAATATTGGGGCGAAATCGTACTGGAATAGATTTGGAAGGAAGTGGCGTATTTTAATTTCTAAATAGGTGATGGGGGTCTGACAGAAAGAGTAGGAGATCGTCTGCTAAGGCAGCAATCTTTGTAGGTGTGTTCGGATATCGTTATGCCCTTGATATCTGGGTTTGATCCTATTTTATTTAATAGTGGCTCAAGGGTTAGAACGAAAAGAAGCGGGGAAAGAGGGCATCCTTGCCTGGTGCCATTATGCAGCTAGAAGGCGTTCGACAGGTGGCCATTGACACGGACTCTGGCTGTTGGAGAGAAGTATAATGCTCTGATATATGATAGCATCAGTTTTGGAATCCCTATATTTTTGAGCACCGCTTGAATGTAGTGCCAGGTTACTCTGTTGAACGCCTTCTCTGCGCCTAAGGAAAGGAAAAAGCCTTTTTTTTTTTGGTTAAGCCAGTGATGTATGTTTAGGGCCTCATTGTGTTGTCCCTCCCTTCTCTGCCAGGAATAAAGCCCACTTGGTCCAGAGAAATGAGGGAGGGAAGGAGGGGTAAAAGTCGGTTTGCAAAAATCTTCACGTAAATCTTTACATCAACATTGATGAGGGAAATGGGGCGATAGTTAGTTACTAGTGATGGGTCTTTTGCGTCTTTAGAAATTACTGCAATATGTGCTTCTAAAAGTTGTGGGGGAACATGAATATCTGATTTGAATGAACGAAAAGCTGATAGGAAATAAGGTTTGATAATTTCCTTGAAGGACTTGTAATATTGCAAGTGTAGCCCATCTGGGCCAGGTGCTTCACCTACTTTCATGTCTTTAATGGCTTTTTCGTATTCTACTTCTGAGAGGGGAGAGTTCAATTTTTCTGATTGCTATGAAGAAATTTGGGTCAGACCATAATTTGAGAGGAAAGCTTGAATAGCACGGGACCTGTTTTCAGAGTTTAACGGGTATTTAGAGTTCGGGGGAATGTTGTATAGTGATCTGTAGTACTCTTCGAATTGTTGGGCAATTTTCTCGTTAGAAGAGTGTAAAGAGCCCTGTTTGTCTTTTATCTGGTGTATCGTGTTGTTGCTCTTCTTGCTTTGGACTGCTTTGGCTAGGAGTCTACAACTTTTGTTGCCCTGTTCATAGTAGACTTTATGTCTAAGGATATATTACCTTTTAGTGTTTAGGTTTAGCTCTTCGAGGAGAAGCTTTCTTGTATCTGAAAGCTCTTGAAGTGTTGAAGAGGCTAGGTTTTTTTTGTGGGCTGCTTCGAGTGAACGAATTTGGGTTAGAAGGGAAGACATTTTAGCTTGGTGAACTTTTTTAACTCTAGATGCAATTTTGAGGGGCTCACCTCGGACCACACACTTATGTGCCTCCCATAGGTTGAGTTGGGATGTGTCTTCTGTATCATTAATTGAGAAGTAATTTTGAAGGCATGTGGAAATTCTTTCCATATCAAGTGGGTCGTTAAGTAGAGCTGGGTTAAGTCTCCATCAGTGGTGTATTTAGGTTTTTTGCTGCCCTAGGCCTGACTAAACTCATGCACCCCTAATTTAAATATGAGCCACCTTTTCCTGTCAAGGCCACGCCCCTTCTTTTATGTAAGACCCACCCTGAAATTTTCTAGTGGGGACACTAGTTCTGAGGGCCTTGGGGGGATTGGAATAGATTTCCTTAAGAGATTTCCTCACACATCCTGTTTGGCTATGGGGCAGCACAACAACTCATTGGTTGTGGCCCACCACCTTGGCCCCTTGGGACGCCCAGGTCCCCTACATATGTATGGGCTGTCCCCCTCTGATGGGGTCCTGCCGGTATTATCATACAGCAAGTGCAGCCGCTGGGGGGTGCCAGACCGGTTTGTCTCCCGGCCCAGTCCACCCCATAATACTAAAAGTGTAGTGACTCTTTTCATGCTGCCCCCCTGCAAAGTGCCACCCTAGGCCTGGGCCTTGTTGGCCTAGGCCAAGATACGGCGTTGGTCTCCATGTTTTGGTTCTAAAGGAAGTCTCTGGGAAAGTTATGTCTATAGTGATCGGGTGATGATCTGAAAGAATCATGGGTTCTAGTGTGGCTTTATATAGAAGGGGTAGATCTGATTGTGATAGAAAAATATAATCAATTCTAGAATATTTCTGGTGGATCGGGAAGAAATATGTGTAATCCTTTGTCTGTGGGTTCAACACTTTCCATGTATCATTCAGCAAAAGGTCTTGTAATTGAACTTTGATTTGTTTTAGTGCCCTGTATGGTAGGGCTGAGGTACCAGACGATGAAAAGTTTAAAAATGTGACTTGTTTGCTTGGGTGCGTATATGTTGGCTAATGTGACAGGGCGCCCCTTTAAGGTTCCCTTCAGGAATATGTATCTCCCATCTTGGTCATATAAGGAGTCTTGTAATAAGAAGGGAGTTTGTTTAGAAACTAGGATTGATACACCCTTCATTTTAGATTTGTTGTTGGCAGCATGGTACACAGCAGTAAACTTTCTGTCTGAGAGTTTGGGAATTTTCACTGTTAGAGAATGAGTTTCTTGGATAAATATAATGTTGGCTTTTAGCTTGTGCCATTCTCTCAGTAGGAGGGAACATTTTTCAGGGATATTTAAGCCTTTGCCGTTGATGGAGGCTATTTTCAGTGAGAGAGGAATATTTTGTAGATTTTGTGGGGACATGGTGAGTAATCGGGTTTTAGAGTGTCGCTTCTCCCCTTTTTCCTCCTTTACTTTATAAAGTTGCAAGCTGAATTTTAGGGGGTTGGCTCCAGTGAGAGGGGGGAGGCTCTGGCTGGGAAAGGGAGAGAAGAAAGAAGTAGAGGGGGTATTAAATACTTTTATACTAGGTAGTAGTATAAAGAGGGGGAATTAAGTCCGGAGGAAGATGTGGGCCAGCTAGTCTTCCTAGAGTAGGATAGGGGAAAAAAATCCGGAATGGTCAGAGGAGAAATGTAATAACTCTCTGGGTGGGGAAGAGGTCTAGATACAGTTATTTAGAGGCGCATTCCTGCTATTTTGGAGCTGGGTTGGAAAAGGGTTCCAAGCAGGGGGTGGATGTGATTGGTTTCTATTTTAAAGACAAGTAAGGGAGCGGAGTTATTGATAAGATGCAAAATTGATATTTGGTAAGTGGTTAGGGTGTTATCATGTTAATTCCTACAGATGGGGGAGGGATAGGAGTAGGTGGCCCTAGAAATTTTAGGTTTACCAGTGGGGGGCCTAATTAGCTAGTGTGTGTCTAAAAAAGGAGGGGGGCAGTACCCGTGTGCATCAGGATTAGAAAATTATGTTTTCTTATTGTAAAACATGACATGTGCTCAGTTGGGTGAGAGTTTGACAAAGAGAAAAGATAACATTGTCTACCTTTTAACAGTCGCAACAACCCTTAAGATGGGCCAATATTTTTGATCTCCAATGTGGTCCAAACGGTCGGCCAATGGGTGAGGGATCCCATGAGAGACACCATATTAACATTGAGGTGCTCTCCTGGTCCCCCTTTCCCCGGTGGACCGCCAGGAGGAAATGTCTATGGTTTTCTTGGCAAATCTGTTAAACAAGTAACGTAAATTGGAAACACAACAACATGAGGCAAAACAAAAACTCACACTTCCCTTAGTCCGAGATTCCTTTTGACATTCCCATATTAAAGAGTGTAGGGATCTTCTTGAGGATGAGTTCATTCTATAGGAAATAACTCAAAATAGGAACAAAACATAAATATAAAATATGAATGGTGGATTAGTCTAGAGAGTAGAGGAACCAGATTGACAGGATCACATAGGTCAGGGTATGTTAAAGATAGTTTCCATTCTTGGTAATTTTGCTCATATTCATCTGTATCTGTAGGGAATCAGTCTGTCTTTGGAGAAGTGGTTTCTGTATTTTAGGGTAAGCTTCAATGCTTCAGGGTGTATTGTAGCAGGGAAGGATAAAAAGAGCGTTACATGTGTTGTTTCAGGGTAGGTTCCTCTTTAGGCGGAAGATTTCCCTGTCATTGAGTGTACACTTTGATGCAGTGTTACAGTGTCAATAGGTCCTTGTGGAGCTTTTTTTTTTTGCGTTAGGATAGGGAAAAAGGAACAAACGTTTTGATTATGCTCCTGAAGGAGTTGGTCCAGATATAAGCCTGCAAGAGAGGTTTATGATTGTCTGTTCAGTATTCGGGATATTTCAGTTTGTGTGTGAGGAATGCTACCTTTTTAGGCTTGAAACGATATAAGTCGGCGAGTAAATTAAGATCAGTTATTGATTCACCAATGATGTGAGTAGTACAAATGTTGAGATGAGCTAACAAAATAGAGTATAGTCTTAGTTTGACAGAAACTAATAAAGATACCTTGAGGGTTGGTGAAATCCAGATCTGGCTAAATCACTTGGTGGTAGAGAAGGCAGTAATAGGCAGCATATGTTTGGTGAGCGGCAGAAGGCCTGGGAATGTTTTGGCATTTAAGGGGACAGCCTTCTCAGGTGTCCATGCGGTCTCTTCTGCGTGGCAGTGAAGATCCTGGGCTTCTCGGGATGTGCTCTCTGCGATTTGGGTTGTGCGGTGGCGAGTGAGCTGAGTTTCTGCATCTCCTGTCACAGTGCCTCTGGGCTTTCGGAGTGCTGGCGTTAGCTACTTCAATCCAGGCCTCAGAGATCAAGAACGAGCTGTACCATTTAGGGAACTCCGTAAATGGTATACTTAGGGTGTCTCAGAATGCTTGTAAGTCATCCGGTGTGCGAAGGTGGGCGGAGTGTCCCCTCCAGGTTGCTGATAGGCAGAAGGGGAATTTCTACCTGTAGAGTATTCCTCTAGTGCGTAGTTGATCCAGTAGGGGGCGCAGAGCTCTCCTGTGATTGAGTGTGATGGTAGAGAGATCTTGAAAAAGTTTAATTTCATTGCCATTAAACTGTAACCTGTTATGCTCTCGCGCTTTTCTGAGTATAGCTTCTTTTAATGGAAAGTTCACTAGACAACAGATAATGTCTCACGGTTTTTCATCCCCTTGGTCTCAGTGCTCTATGGATTTTCTCCATTGCTATGGGAGAGTCCGCAGGTCTTTCCAGCAGGTCATTAAAGATCCCCACCACTACTTGCTCTATTTGGTGTTGTTCCACCGAATCAGGCACCCCCCTTACACGTATATTGTGATGTCTGCCACAATTATCTAAATCTTCTAGGTGTCTGTGTATGTCGATGATGTGGGAAAGATTTAGATCTGTTGATTTTTGTATTTGTCTGATGGCGTCTGCTCCACCGCGCCCATCCACATCGAGACAGCGTGTATGTCGTTCTTAAGGTTTGATATTGCTGCTGTTAAGGTTGCTTTTATATCAGCAGCCACAGTCTGTAAGTCCCTTAAGTTTAGTGGTTGATCCGTTAAGAGGGACCGCCAGGGTCTGTTGCTCATGAACATGTGGTCCGGCTGTAGTCTCTAACTCCATGTCGGAGGCTGCACGGCCTTCTCCCCCTGCCATCCGGAACATTTCTGTTATGTTCCGAAGGTTTGGGGAGGCTGATCTTTGGGGTTTCCTGGATGGCGGAGTGTTGTGGAAGTTCTTACCCATCTTGCTAGGTGCTTTGGAGGGAGAGGGATCCCTTTGTCAGCTTTCTGGAGCTCCATTGCGCAGGAGAGCACGGATCAGGCTCATCTCTGAGCGGAGCTAGACCATGCCCCAATTCGCTATAAAAATAAACTGATTTTAACTTGTAAACAACAAATGTAAAAAAGGGCTCTGGGGGTTAAGGGGTTAAAAACTGTATATATTTTAATACACCATGTCAAATGTACTATATACCGTAGTGACAGATATATAGTGCACACTCAATACGCTATGTGTGTGTGTGTGTGTATATATATATATATATATATATATATATATATATATATATATATATATATATATACAGTATCTATCAAAAGTGAGTGCACCCCTCACATTTTTGTAAATATTTTATATCTTTTCATGTATCAACACTGAAGAAATGGCATTTTGCTATAATGTAAAGTAGTGAGTGTACAGCTTGTATAACAGTGTAAATTTGCTTTCCCCTCAAAATAACTCAGCACGCAGCTATTAATGTCTAAACCGCTTGCAACAAAAGTGAGTACACCTCTATGTAAAAATGTCCAAATTGGGCCCAAAGTGTCAATATTTTGTGTGGCCACCATGATTTTCCAGCCCCGCCTTAACCCTCTTGTGCATGGAGTTCACCAGAGCTTCACAAGTTGCCACTGGAGTCCTCTTCCACTCCTCCATGATGACATCACGGAGCTGGTGGATGTTAGAGACCTTGCACCCCTCCGCCTTCCATTTAAGGATAACCCACAGATGCTCAATAGGGTTTAGGTCTGGAGACATGCTTGGCCAGTCCATCATCTTTACCCTCAGCTTCTTTAGCAAGGCAGCGGTTATCTTGGAGGTGTGTTTGGGATCGTTATCATTTTGGAATACTGCCCTACGTATGTCACAATACATGTTGGTATTCATGATTCCCTCAATGAACTGTAGCTCCCAGTGCCATCAGCACTCATGCAGCCCCAGACCATGACACTGCCACCACCATGCTTGACTGTAGGCAAGACACACTTGTCTTTGTATTTCTCACCTGGTTGCCGCCACACATGCTTGACACCATCTGAACCAAATAAGTTTATCTTGGTCTCATCAGACCACAGGGTATGGTTTCAGTAACCCATGCCCTTAGTCTGCTTGTCTTCAGCAAACTGTTTGTGGGCTTTCTTGTGCATAATCTTTAGAAGAGGCTTCCTTCTGGGACAACAGCCATGCAGACCAATTTGATGCAGGGTGCGGCATATGGTCTAAGCACTGGCAGGCTGATCTCCCACCCCTTCAGCCTCTGCAGCAATGCTGGCAGTGCTCATATGTCTATTTCCCAAAGACAACCTCTGGATACGACATTGAGCATGTGCATTCAACTTCTTTGGTAAACCATGGCGAGGCCTGTTCTGAGTGGAACCTGTCCTGTTAAACAGCTGTATGGTTTTGGCCACTGTGCTGTAGCTCAGTTTAAGGGTCTTGAAAATCTTATAGCCTAGGCCCTTTTTATGTAGAGCAACAATTCTTTTTTTCAGATCCTCAGAGAATTATTTAGCCATGAGGTGCCATGTTAAACTTCCAGTGACCAGTATGAGAGAGTGAGAGCGACAACACCAAATTTAACACAACTGCTCCCCATTCACACCTGAGACCTTGTAATACTAATGAGTCACATGACACCAGGGATGGAAAATGGCTAATTGGGCCCAATATGAACATTTTCACTTAGGGGTGTACTCACTTTTGTTGCCAGCGGTTTAGACATTAATGGCTGTGTGAGTTATTTTGAGAGGGGGTAAGAGTAAACCTAGAGTTTTCAAAACGGTCCTCTACACCACAAGACTCCTAGGCGGCCTCAGTCTTCCCCTCTTTGCCAAATATTATCAGGTGGCACAACTCGCTATTCTTGCAAAATATCATGGAACCAAAGAGACCCCCCTTTGGGTCTCCTTGGAATCACTAGACTGCGACCCTCTCTCAATAGCCAACCTCCTCTGGCTCCACCCTAAAGACCGCAAACTATTACAAAATCCAGTTATCAAACATTCTCTCCACACATGGGACATTCTCAAATTTAAATACAAACTCCAGTTCCCTCACAACCCTCTTCTATCTTACCTTCACAACCCCTCTTTCTATCCCGCCTGGACACCCCCCTCATCTTTCCAACACTGGCTCACAGCCGGTCTAACCCGGGCATATTCCTTTACTACCCCCGATGAACATATTTCCTTCCCAACTCTTGCAAGTGCCCATGGCCTTCCAACCTTTGAAATATTCCGATACCTACAGCTAAAACATTTTTACGCCCCCTGTCTGCGAACAGATTCATCCTTCCCCAAAAAACACTTCTTGAGCAAGCTTGTGATCGCGACCCACATGCACGTGGCCTGATCTCCCAATTCTACCAGCTACTCCTCTCTCCACCCACACATGTCTCCCACCCATATGTCGAGAAGTGGGAGGCCGACTTGAACCTCCATCTCGAGGCAAGAGACTGGCAGGAGATCTGGCTGTCCACTAAATCAGCATCCCAAAACATCATAGCCACAGAAGCTAACTATAAGGTCCTCTTCAGATGGTACTTAGTGCCAGCCCGAATAGCTAAATTTAGCCCAAACTATCCCTCCAACTGCTTCCGAGGTTGCCCAGATAAAGGCACCCACCTACATATATGGAACATGCACATTTTGGAAAGAGGTCTTTTCTATCATTTCCACGCTGTTTGGTCACAAGCTGCCTCCCACGCCAGCAACAGCATTACTAAATTTTAAACCCCCTAACGTCACCCATAACCAATTTAAACTCCTACTGCAAGTAACAACGGCAGCAAAACAAACTATCTCAAAGGCCTGGAGATCCCCCTACCTCCCACTCCTCGAAACTAAACATAGGATCACGAAAGCTATGACCCACGCCAAAATAGAAGCTACAATCCTTAATCATATCCCTAAATTCGAACGCCTCTGGCTACCCTGGGTTCAGCACTTCCTCCCCCCGGATTTCGACACTAGCCTTCTTCTCCCATAATAGTCTTTGTTGTGGTAGACAAATCTCTCCCCATCTCAACCCTAATAATCGCTGGCCTCCCTCCGACAAACCTCCCCCCTCCCATCTCCCTATCGGGGAAGGAGAGTCCTTTTCTCCTCTCCCCTTCCCTTTTCTTATCCTTCTTTTCTTCTATCTCTTTCTTTCTTCTCCTTCCTTCTCTTCCCTCCTCTCTACCCTCCCCTACCTCCTCTTCTTCCCTAAACTCTCTTACTTACTACTGTTACGAATTTATATATAGCTGAGATTGTGCTCCAGCACTAAACTGGTTTTTCACGTTGTTCTATACTCTGCCGTACAGATGAGTCCTGAACAATTTAGGAATCCTTTCAGACCTTATTCTCAACACCAAGACTGTGATCTTTATGTAATTACCTAACCATAGTGCGTTAGCTATGACAGACCTGTTGATTTCAATAACACATTAGTTCTCTGTTAGTACGCTATAGACAACTCAGATAATCGTCCCCCATGTGGATATCCCCTTTTTTTCTATTTTATATTTTGTTAGGTACCTTGCATACATTTCTGTCACAGTGTCAATGTCAATGTCAGTGTGGCAATGTTTAACTGTAACCATGTTGCATAACCCTCAAGAAGTTGTTCTTATCTACTTATGTCTCTCTTTGTAATTGAGGATTTTTATATGTACTAATGCTGGGCCTCCCGTCTAATTTCCTTTTTTCCCATATCTTTGAACTATCAATAACATTTTTTTGAACTACGAGTTATTTTGAGAGGACAGCAAATTTACACTGTTATACAAGCTGTACACTCACTACTTTACATTGTAGCAAAGTGTCATTTCTTCAGTGTTGTCACATGAAAAGATATAAAAAAATATTTACAAAAATGTGAGGGGTGTACTCACATTTGTGAGAAACAATATAAACCAGGCTGTATATATATTAATACACCACGTCAAGTGTACTCTATACCGTATCTACAGTGTACACTGATATATAGTACACTGTATATATATATATATATATATATATATCAGGTAATCAGGTGAGTCACCCCTCTGTACAAATAAATCCTTTCCTGGAAGGTGTGTCACCGGTGAACTCCAATTCTCACCGAAAATCATAAATAAACGTGAGGACACACTTCTCCTTGTGCCAATTCTCTTTTTATTCCATAATCTTCAAATAGTCATCAGCGACTGTACAGTTTCGGACAAGCATGTCCTTCATCAAGCTGTGTGTCCTTCACACACAGCTTGATGAAGGAAATGCTTGTCCGAAACTGTACAGTCGCTGACGACTATTTGAAGATTATGGAATAAAAAGAGAATTGGCACAAGGAGAAGTGTGTCCTCACGTTTATTTATATATATATATATATATATATATATATACATACTAGACTGGGTGTATATATATGTATATATATATATATATATACACAAAACCATCAACAACAGCATAAACACGGCCTTGAAAACCCAAAGAGAAAATCTCCTCCAATACAAAGAGAAAAAAACATATAACCGTGTACCTCTAGTCACCACATACAACCCAGCACTAGAAGGGATAAAAAAGAGATTTACAACCCATTATAACAGAGGATGAAACCCTGAAAGAAATATTCCAACAACCCCCAATATTGGCTTTCAGACAACCACCCAATCTCAGACAAAAACTAATCAGCAGGAAATTTCACTCTAATTATGAAGTCACAAATAATGGAAGCAAACCCTGCAATAAAAAACGTTGCAAACTGTGCAACCAGATTGATCTATCCAAAAGTGTCACACACACAAAGGGAACCTTCAATATCATGGGATCATACAGCTGTACCTCTAGTAATGTATACCTCATTCAATGCAAAAAGTGCAGCAAAGGCTCTTATGTTGGGGAAACTGGACATAAATTGCAAACAAGGATGAATTTACACAGACATACCATCAAGGAACATAAAGAAGATAATTTCTGCACACCTGTGGGACATCACTTCTCGCAATCGGACCACACTATTGAAGACCTCAATGTTTTAGTTCTTAAAGGGAATTTCAGAACAATCCAGGGAAGGAAAACATTTGAACTAAGAATGATTCTTCTTTTTGACACAAAAGATAACGGTTTAAACTTAGATATAGGTTTTCTTACTCATTATTCTAAAGTTTTACGGACCCCCTCTGTGACTGTCATCCTCCCCCTCCCCAGTCCATAGCTCTCCCTCTGCCTTATCTCACTGAGTCTGCTGCTAGCTTTATTACCATTTTCCTTATACATTGATTTGTGTTTGTTTGTTTTTCCTTGTTTTTCCTTTTCCTCAGATTTTTTTTTTTCTTCTTTCTTCTTTTTTAAACATTCGGCTAAAACTTTTGTGAATGAGTACTGCTTGGACCTTGAAGAAGGGAACACACCCCGAAAGCTTGTCCTGAAAAATTGTATGTTAATGCAAATAAAAAAAGTATCACGGATAGAGTTGATCGAACCCCCCCGATGTTCGAGTTCGTGGGTTCGGCCGAACTTCAGGAAAAAGTCCGGGTTCGGTACCGAACTCGACCCGAACTTTATCCCAGACCCCGAACCCCATTGAAGTCAAAGGGGACCCGAACTTTTAGGCACAAAAATGGCTGTAACAAAGTCCTGGCAAGTGCTCGAGGGCTGCAAAAGGAAGTAAAATGGGGATAAGAGTAGGGCAAGTGCCCTACAAAAAAATGGGGATAGGAAAAATAAAGTAAAATCAAATAAAAAAAATGGGAAGGGGGGGATGTAGAGTAGGAGCCTAGAGGTTGACTAGGCCGTGACCGTGGCAGTGTAGGTGGAAGTGGCGGTGGTGGAGGAGTAGGAGGAGGTTTATAATTGGAGGTTTATAATTGGGGTAGCCCCCAAAATATTGAGGCATATTCAAAAAAACAAGTATACGAATGGCTGTGAGTCCGGTCTAAATGTCTATTCTGCACAAGGTACAGACAAGTCTTGTGGGATCTATGCTGGTTCATTTTAATAAAAGTTAGCTTGTCCACATTGGCTGTGGACAGGCGGCTGCGCTTGTCTGTGATAACGCCCCTTGCCGTGCTAAACACACGTTCAGACAATACACTGGCTACAGGGCAGGCCAGCACCTCCAAGGCATAAAGGGCAAGCTCAGGCCATGTGGCCAATATGGAGACCCAGAAGTTGAATGGGGCAGACCCATCAGTCAGTACGTGTAGGCGTATGCACACATACTCTTCCACCATGTTGCTGAAATGCTGTGGTGCTGGCGGTGGCACAGCTGCATTGGTGGCCTCTTCCTCCTCCTCTGCCTTAGCCTTGTGCTTCCACTGAGCCTCCGGTGTCATTTGGGAATGCCCTCAGCAGCGCGTCTACCAGTGTGCGCTTGTAGTTGCACATCTTCCTCTCACGCTCCAGTGAGGGAATTAAGGATAGCATGTTGTCCTTGTAATGGGGATCCAGCAGGGTGGCCACCCAGTAATCGGCACACGTTACAATGTGGGCAACTCGGCTGTCGTTGCACAGGCACTGCAGCATGTAGTCGGCCATGTGTGCCAGGCTGCCCAGAGGCAAAGACAAGCTGTCCCTTGTGGCAGGTATATCATCTGTGTCCTCCGTATCCCCCCAGCCACGCTCCAGTGATGCCCACGAGCTGTGTTGGGTGCCACCCTGCTGCGGTTCCTCCTCCTCCTCATGATCTTCCTCGTCCTCCTCGTCCTCCAGAACTGTGCCCTGGCTTGAATATTTTTGACTTGGCCTATGCTGGTGCAGGAACCCACCCTCCAAGCCACTTGCGAATGACTGGCCTGATAACCGTGGAAATTACCCCTCTTCCTCCTCCTCATCCTCCTGTGCCACATCCTCTTCCATCTTGGCCCGAAGTGTTTTTTCAAGGAGACATAGAAGTGGGATAGTAACGCTGAGAACAGCGTCATCGGCACTGGCCATGTTGGTGGAGTTCTCGAAACACAGCAATACGCTACACAGGTCTCGCATGGAGGCCCACTCGTTGGTGGTGAAATGGTGCTGTTCCGCAGAGCGACTGACCCATGCGTGCTGCAGCTGAAACTCCACTATTGCCTGCTGCTGCTTGCACAGTCTCTCTAGCATGTGCAAGGTGGATTTCCACCTTGTGGGCACGTCGCATATGAGGCGGTGAGCGGGAAGGCCGAAGTTCCGCTGCAGCGCAGACAGGTGAGCAGCAGCAGGGTGAGAACGCCAAAAGTGCGCACAGATGGCCCGCACTTTCTGCAGCAGCTCTGACATATCCTGGTAGTTTTTTAGAAAATTCTGTACCACCAAATTCAGCACATGGGCCAAGCAAGGGATGTGCGTCAAACCGGCTAGGCCCAGAGCCGCTACGAGATTTCAGTCATTGTCGCACACCACCAGGCCGGGCTTGAGGCTCAGTGGCAACAACCACTCATTGGTCTGTTGTTCAATGCCCTTCCACAGTTCCTGCGCAGTGTGGGGTTTATCCCCCAAACGTATCAGTTTTAAAACGGCCTGCTGTCGTTTACCCCTGGATGTGTTGATGTTGGTGGTGAAGGTGTTATGCTGAGCGGATGAGTAGGTGGTTGAGGAGGAGGAAGCGCAGTAGGAGGAGGAGGCAACAGGAGGCAAAGAGAAATGCCCTGCAATCCTCGGTGGGGGAAGGACATGCGCCAAATGGCTAGCCTCCTCAGGCCCACCCGCCACTACATTTGCCCAGTGTGCAGTTAGCAAGATATAGCGTCCCTGCCCGTGCTTACTGGTCCAGGTATCAGTGGTTATGTGGACCTTGCCACAGATGGCGTTGCGCAGTGGACACTTGATCTTGTCCCCGACTTGTTTGTGCACGGAAGGGATGGCTCGCCTGGAAAAGTAGTGGCGGCTGGGTACCACGTACTGTGGGACAGCTACAACCATCAGGTTTTTGAAACTGTCCGTGTACACCAAATGGAATGACAGCATTTCAAAGGCCAGGAATTTTGCAATGCTGGCATTCAGGGCCAGGGATCGCGGGTGGGTATGGGGGTACTTCCTCTTTCTCTCCAGTGTTTGAGAGATGGAGAGCTGAAAGCTTCCATGGGACCATGGTGTGGAAATGCTTGGGGACGGTGGCGGACATGGTGGCGTTGCTGTCATATCGTCTGTTTGCTGGGGGGCAGGTGACACTGTCACAGTAGAGGTGGAGGAAGAGGCCGAGGCAGCAGCAGAAGAGGAAGCAAGAGGAGGCCGAGACCTTTCTTGGATTTTGAGGTAATTATTCCAATGCAGCTTGTGCTTTGAATTTAGATGCCTGATCATGGAGGTTGTGCTCAGGTTTAGAACATTTATGCCCCGGCTCAGGCTATCATTGCACAGCTTGCAAACCACTCGTGTCTTGTCGTCAGCACATTGTCTGAAGAACTGCCATGTGGGGGAATGCCTTTGAGCTGCCTTTGGTGTGCTAGGTCCCTGGGTGCGGTGGGTAGTAGCAGGCATACTGTCTAGGGGAGGCTCGCTCAGCTTTTGCAACCTGCTTCCTCTTTTGCTGTGCGACCACCATCTCTTCCTCGCATGACCCTCAGTCCATGTGGGGTCTAGGACCTCATCATCCTCCTCCCCATCATCTTCCACCCACCCTTCACCACTGCCCTCCTTGTCAGTCTGCATACGGAGTAAAGCTGCAGCAGTTGGCACCTGTGTTTCGTCATCATCAGAGACGTGCTGCGCTGGTGTTTCCATGTCCTCATCCTGCAACAGAAGTGGTTGGGCATCGGTGCACTCAATGTCTTCCACTTCTGGGGCAGCGCTATGTGGATGGCCCAGGGAAAGCACACCAGGAGAGTCTTCAAAAAGCATAAGAGTCTCTTGCATGACTTGGGGCTCAGACTGCTTGGCCAATTTACAAGGGGCTGAGGTGAAAGACAGATGGCCATGGGGTTCAGGTGCCAACTCTGAGCTTTCATCAAGGGACCGTGAGGGAGACAATGTGAAGGAACTGGAGGCATTGTCAGCCACCCAATCTACTATTGCCTGTACTTGTCCTGGCCTCACCAATCGTTGAGCGGCATTCGGGCCTACCATATACCAGTGAAGGTTCTGTTGGCTACCTGAGGAAGGTGTTTCCCTTGTGCATGTAGCTGGCACACATTGACTATGTCCTCTCCTTCCGACATGAGTTCACCAACACCACCAACACCAGCAGCACCATGACCAGATCCCTTATTTGCTCTCCTCATTGTGCCCGCATATGTACTATGTAGCCCTATTTAAGTATTTATTAATACTAATTAATATCTTCTTTTTTTTTTTAAAACACCAACGTAGACACACTTTTTATTTTGGTGCAAGAAATGCACTGCTCACACCAACAGCTGGAACCTCTCCCTTTAGAACTAGGAGATGATTTTTGAACAATAATCTGTCCTAAGCAACAACTGGAACCTGGCCCTATAGGAGTAGCCGATGATTTTTGAACAATAATCTGTCACTTACAGCAACTGCTAGGACCTCTCCCTTTAGAACTAGGAGATGATTTTTCAACAGTAATCTGTCCCTCTAAGCAACAGCTGGAACCTGGCCCTATAGGAGTGGCCGATGATTTTTGAACAATAATCTGTCACAGCAACAGCTAGAACCTCTCCCTTTAGAACTAGGAGATGATTTTTGAAAAATAATCTGTCCCTCTAAGAAACAGCTGGAGCCTGGCCCTATAGGAGTAGCCAATGATTTTTGAACAATAATCTGTCACTTACAGCAACAGCTAGAGCCTCTCCCTTTAGAACTAGGAGATGATTTTTGAACAATAATCTGTCCCTCTAAGCAACAGCTGGAACCTCTCCCTATAGAACTAGGAGATGATTTTTGAACAATAATCTGTCCCTCTAAGCAGAAGCCTCTACCTAGTGCAGTCAGGTCATTCTGTAATGCAGGGTTTGTTCTGCAATCTGTCACTCAAAGCAGCAGTATGTGAAATCTCAAATTAGTCCACAATCAGATCGTTGTGTAATGCAGGCTGAGGTCTGCAATCTGTCCCTCAGAGCAACAGTAGTAGTAATCTCAGGATGCAGGATGAGATGTTAAAATGTCTGCAATCTGTCCCTCACAGCGCCGACAGCTTCCTCTCCCTACACTAGTCAGAGTCTCAGAGAGCATGTGACTGCAGCATCAAGTGACTCCAGCTTATAAAGTAGTAGGCATGGCTGTGATGGCTTCTAAGGGCAAACCAGTGAAACGCTTGTTGATTGGCTGCCCTGCAGCTATTCAACATGCGTGATACTCTACCAGAACCCAGAACCCGAACGTTTTTGAAATGTCCGGGTTCGGGTCCGGGACACTCCAAGGTTCGGTACGGACCCGAACGTTACAGTTCGGGTTCGCTCAACACTAATCCCGGACAGTACTCAGTTTTCTCTACTGGGGGATCCAATGTTAAGCCACATAGGAGGATAAAAGATAGGCGTTGTGGTGATATGACATAGTTGAGGATATATACTCACTTTCCTTATATTTTAGGTGAAGAACTGTTTCTTGAGTTCAAGAGAGTCGAGTTCTGTTGAGGCTGTAGTAGTAATGTTCATTCTTTCCTGTGATTGCGATGCGCTAGGGATGCTGGAACACTTCCTTCTCCCGTTGAGCACCTGTTTTCTGGTGGTGGAGAACAGTGGGATGAAAGCCGGCATCTTCTCCGTGTTGGTAGTCTGCTATATTCATTGTCATGATCATTGTACCAATTAGGAAGATCCACTAGGGGGATGTTTAGTCTTTCGCAAAATAGTGGTAGATCCTCTGGCACTTTCAGGAGTATAGGGTGGCCTGGGGGGCCTGCTGACAGGCAGAAAGGAAATTTCCATCTATATGGAATGTTCCTTTCCCTAAAGAGATCCAGAAGTGGTCAGAGATCTTTACGCTGCTGCAAGGCTATTTGTGAGAGATCTTGAAAAAGTTTAATTTCATATCCTTGGTATAGAATACGACCCCTGGTTCTGGCTCTGCGCAGAATGTCCTCTTTTAGCTGGAAGTTGACTATGTTACAGATTACATCCCTGGGGGGATCATTTTATCTGCCCCTGGGACTTCGTGCCCTGTGAAATCTTTCCAGCTCAATAGATGTTTCCCTATAAAGTCATTAAATATGGCCAGTAAGACATTGTGTAATTGTTCAGGTTCAATGATTTCAGGGAGCCCCCGTACTCTCACATTGTGCCTGTGTCCTCTGTTATCTAAATCTTCTATATGACAGTGCATATCTCTTATTTGAGTAGTGTGAGAGTCAATGGTGCACATTGCTGTTTGTATCTTACTATCATGGCGGGCTGTGGTCTCCTCAACCTCTTCTAGTCTGTTAACCACTTTTTGAAAATCTAGTCTGAGATCAGCATTTGCTGGAGATAAAGTTTGTTTTATATCTGCTGTGACAGGGTGCAAATCTTTTAAGCTCAGAGTCTGCGGTGCCGGTTCCTGCAGCTTTGTAGCACTCCTGGTTGCTGGCTGTGTTTCCCGTCCGTCAGGGCTGAGGCTGGCATGCCTCGTGGCTTTTCCTGAGGCCTGTGACGCCGCCATTGTGTCCCGTGATCGGGACCGGAATATTTCCGCTATGGGTCTTGCAGAGGGCGGAGGAGAGGAGCCGGGTGATCGGGATCTTGTGGGCGACTGATCCCCTTAGTTTTTGTCCATCCCCCTTAGGCTGAGTAATGGACCGTGGAGTGCAGGAGACTAAAGCTCAAGTGGCCATCTTCCTCAGCATCCGTACCACGCCCCTCCCTTCTCTTAACACCTATAAAAAACTGTTGAAAAAAAACATGACCTATCCTTGGCGGCTGCAGGGGAATAGAAAGAATGTGTGACAATGGCTGGTAGTGCCTGAGTGGTGAGGCCACCTATAAGCTTAATATGGTCCATCCATTGTTGCCACTCCCTTCTCTCCCCTGCAGCCGGTGCTGGCTGACACAGAGGTGATGACCATGTGACCAGACCGGAGCAGCCTGCAAGTAGATAATCCTTCTTAGGGGACAAAAAACAAAATAATACAAATAGCCCACAGTTTGGATTTGATTTAGACAAGATCATGAGAAATGCATACCATCACACCATGGTAAAAATTAACAACCTGCATACAATTATACAGCATAAAGTTTAAATCCCACCTTAGAAGGTTTATGTAAGGTGAACTGACAAATCTGGTCTGGCTGTACATCTTCTCTGGATATTAAGGAATTAAATCTTAGGCAACACACTACAGGCTCCTGTGCCAATTATATGAGTGTTGTTATTTGTTCTCTGTATAGCAGCCAAATCATCAAGTTCATTTGGCAAGATTTGGCAAGATTTTATTTCTCTTACGTTCATTGACAGATGCAGCCTCTTCATGACACGTGGGGTTATGTACCTTTTACTAGGAGTATACTAGGCAGAACGAAGTTCAGAAAGCAAAGCTAGCCCCTCCCCAGGGGGGGCGTCCTTACTCAGCACATAACCCCTCAGCCCTGCATAGCATATCAGTTTTCTTCTGCCTAGTGCAAGGAGTTAGACCTGGTTCCCTGCTGGGAACTGCGGTTCCCCTAAAGTTTTTTCTTTTTTCCTTTTATTCTTTTTGCGCAAGCCTTCTGATAAAGACTGCAATCAAGCAGCTGGCTGGGGACCACGCGGACGTTATGGGTCCTGCCATCTTCCCAGCATAGCCAACGGATGCAAGCCATCCTTAGCACTGGCATGGTCCGTTCTGTGCGGGCGGCCGGTGGGTTAAAGGCCCCACCTTGCACGCCCAGTGTCCTGGCTATGGCCGGTTCAGGGGTCACTTGGCCAGCAGCATCCCTCCCCACCTGGGGGGAGGAAGGTCTGCACCGGGTGGCTACCCCCGCTACACCCGCCTGGATGGGTGAGAGACACCCCCCTCCCCCCTTGGGGTGGAGGGGGGCGACTAGCGGTGCCACTCTGGTGGGGGGGCACAGGCCACTGGTCCCTGTCATGTCTTCCCCCCCGCACGCCTGCCCGGCCGTCCGCCTGCCCGCTCCGCTACCGCTCCCCTGCCATTCAGGCACTGAACGTTCCCAGTTGATCCAGTGGTGGTGCTGCTGAGCAGTCGCTTTTGGCGCGAAGAGTGCAGTGCAGTGCAGAGTGTCAGCATGGGACAGCGTGCGTGCGGGAGCCGCAGACCCGACCCGACCCTACCCCCCCACCCCCGGAGATAGGAAAGGCAGAGGGAGAGGCACAGGTAGAGGGCACTTCGACCCCCCCCCGGACCGAAAGAGGAGGCAGGCGGGCAGCTCAGTCGGGAAGAGAGAAGGCGGCGGGCGAGGCACAAGTGGCGGGAGAGGCACAGGTAGAGGGCACTCGACCCCCCCAACCGTAGGAGGAGGCAGGTGGGCGGTTCAGTCAGTCAGAGAGAAGGCGGCGGGAGAGGCACAGGCAGAGGGCGCTCGACGCCCCCCCACCAAAGGAGGAGGCAGGCGGGTGGCTCAGAGCTCAGCCAGGCAGGGAGAAGGCAGCAGGAAGAGGCAGAGGGGAGGAGGCGGGCGGTGGAAGACTGACAAGGAGAGGCAGCGGTGAGTGCAGATTGCACTGTGTGACGGAGACAGGAGGGGGGGAGGCTAAAAGCAGAGACTGACAAGCTGCAGAGTGTCAGATTACAGAGACTAAACAGGGAGACACAACTGCTAATAAAAGACTGACTGTGAGACCTGAGTGTGGGAGTACCTGAGTAATTGAGAGTACCTGAGTATTGGAGAGTACCTAAGTAATTGAGAGTACCTGAGTATTGGAGAGTACCTGAGTATTGGAGAGTACCTTAGTAATGGAGAGTACCTGAGTATTGGAGAGTACCTGAGTATTGGAGAGTAATTGAGAGTACCTGAGAAATTGTGAGTACCTGAGTAATTGAGAGTACCTGAGTAATTGAGAGTACCTGAGTATTGGAGATTACCTGAGTATTGGAGAGTACCTGAGTAATTGAGAGTACCTGAGTAATTGAGAGTACCTGAGTATTGGAGAGTACCTGAGCAATTGAGAGTACCTGAGTATTGGAGAG
>BLSH010138984.1:16603-26669 GCA_018402905.1 Glandirana rugosa
TTTAGGTATCAGGGTATGGGTACTCCCGGCTTATTTATACTTTTTTGACACAGTTTGAAGATGATTTTAGAACAGTTCTATGGCCTCTAATGTTAATTAATACTTTTCAGACCCATTTTGAAGATGATCTCCATTTTTGCATTTTTTATGTTTTTATTTTTTTTTAAATATTTAAAGTTATTTCCCTGTCCCCATTTCTTTGTAGGTCACTTGTCCCACCCTTACCCACATTTCCTTCCTTTTGCAGACCTCTAGGACCTTCCAGGACTATTTTACAACATTTTTTGTACCTAAAAGTCCGGGTCTCCATTGATTTCAATGGGGTCCGGGACAAAGTTCGGGTTCTGTCCGGACCCGAACCCGGACTTTGTCCCGAAGTTCGGCCGAACCAGCAGAACCCGGACTTCTAGAAGTTCGCTCAACTCTAGTTGTGGGACTATGGATTTTGGTGGAGAAGGTAGAGTCAGAGGTGATATGCCCCAGTTCTGTAGCTGTTTTAATCCTTGCTTGAGGTGATAGATGGTCACAGGTTTTCCTTGGTACGTGACAATAAGTTTGGTAGGGAATCCCCATTTGTAGATGATGTGGCGCTCCCTTAAGACAGATGTAACCGGTGAGAGGTCCTTACGCAGTTGCGCTGTAGCTGCGTATATGTCATTGTAGAGAGCAAGGGATGAATATGGCTCCGGGAAGGTTATTATGTTCCTGGTGGAGGCGATGATCCGATCTTTGGCTTGAAAAAAGTGTAGCTTTGCTAGCACATCGCGTGGTTTATCTGCCGGAATGTGTGACGGTTTAAAGATCCTGTGCGCTCTGTCGATTGTTAGATCCATTGATGAGAGGGAGGGGGCCAGTATTTTAAAGAATTGCTGGAGAAATAGAGGGAGCTCCCCTGGGGTAACGGTTTCGGGGATGCCTCTGATTTTGAGGTTGTTCCTACGCGAACGGTCCTCTAGGTCAGCCAGCTTCGCCGTGATGCGTTGTAGTTGCTCCGCTTGATGTTGGTGTGCATCCACCAATTCATTATATGCAGTGGTGTAGTTGCTCATTTGTTGTTCCATTGTGTCCGTTCGCTCACTGAGGTCATCTATCTGGTGTTGTATTTGAGCGACAGTTTGGTTGATGTCTCTTCTGAGGTCCTTTCTCAGGTCCTTTTGTAGCGAAAGGAGCATATGTTTAAGAACATTCTCAGATACTGGGTTGTCGGTGGTCGGGAGTGAAGCGAGCGTTTCCGAGCGTTCGGGCGATTCCGAACGTTCTTGGTCGGAGTCAGAAAGTTTGTTCGTGGTAGGATCGCGGGTCTGGCGGAAGGTCAGATGTTTTTTGCTTACCGGACCCTGATGAGATGGCGAGGCATGAGGAGTTGACGCGGCCCTCTTAGCGCTGTCCCTGGGTCTGTTCCCCTGCGGTGTTGTGCAGTCCATGTCATCTGCAAGGTCTCCAGAGGTGGTAGAGTGTGAGGCTGGGGGAGCCGATCTACTTGAGGTCCCGGCTCCATCTTGTCTGCCAGCGTGGCGGGCGTCACTGAAGAATTCAGTGAGTTTCCTCGGCTCCGAGGGTTGGGATTTCTTCCCTGTCATGTTGTATGGGTTCTATGGTCGCCAAGTAAGTGTGTTGGATTTGTAAAATGCTGATGCAGCAGGTCCTATGCTGGAGAATCTTCCCTGTGCTGGGAGAGAGAAGAGTCTAAGCAGCCATCTCAGTGTGCGGCCAAGCTCCGCCCCTCCCAAACAGGAGTTTGATCACTGGGCAGACACATTGGAATTGTCTAAGAAAGCCCGTTCGGATGCTACCTTTTTCAAGTTTGGCAACAAGCCTGGGAAACTCCTCTCAAGACTTTGCAAAGGGCCCTATACACCCACACATATTTGCTCACTACGCGATCCCCTAGGAGTCATCAGAACCCAACCCCAAGAGGGGGCCAAAATTATGCATGACTTCTACACCTCCCTTTATGCCCTAGACCCCGTAAACATTTCCAAAGCCAAGGACTTTTTAAATAACTTGGAACTACCTCAAATTACCCCCTCCCAACTCGAGAAATTAAATGCCCCAATATCTGCCCTGGAATTGGTCACCACTGTTGAGAATCTAGCCCCAGCAAAAGCCCCAGGCCCTGATGGTTTTACAGGCAAATTCTATAAATCTTTGAAAGACATACTATGCCCAACCCTATTAGCAGTATATAAACAAATTTGGAAAGGAGGACCTTACTTTCCAACTGGCCACCAAGCCATCATCAAGCTCTTGGAGAAGAAGGGAAAAGACCCTCTGGAACCGGTCTCTTACCGTCCCATCTCTCTTCTCAATCTAAAATTCTGTCCAAGATAATAGCCACACGTCTAGAAAACATCCTCCCCTCGCTAATACACCCAGCCCAATCTGGCTTTGTCAAAGGCAGAACGGCTACTCTAAATATCCGCAAGGTAATGATGGCTTTAGACTATGCAAATTCCCACAGCGAAGACGATCTAGCCATCATTGCCTTAGATGCGGAAAAAGCCTTTGACAATGTCAACTTTGGCTCTCCCTAGTACTGAAAAAAAAATGGGCTTTAAAGGTCCCTTCATGCATCTGATAAGCGAGATGTACTCTTCCCCTACAGCAAAATTAGTAGTAGCTGGGTTTCTGACAAACGAACTTAGGCTATTCAAGGGCACAAGGCAGGGGTGCCCTTTATCACCCTTGTTTTTTAACTTAGCAATGGAACCATTATACAGATACATAACTTTCAAAGCCCCCCTCCATGGCATCCCATTTGCAAATTTAGAAATTCGGTCGGCATTATTTGCAGACGATGTGCTCATTTTTACCTCAAACCCTGCCTTAGATATACCTAGTATTAAAGACTTATTCGAAGAATTCAGATTATACTCTGGGTTACGAATAAACCTAAGCAAAAGTGAAGTCCTTTGTCTTGGAAAGCACCGATCTCCTGTCTGGGCCCCCTCTTCCCCCTTTTCTATGGCCAAGTCTTACATTACCTATTTAGGTGTAAAAATTGGTAAACATCCCTCCTCTATTTACTCTCTCAATTTTCCTCCTCTAATCTCTAAGATTACGCGTGAATTGGAGGGCTGGATGGATCTCCCCTTCTCGCTCCTAGGGAGATGTCACCTCTACAAAATGGTCAGCTTTGCCAAACTTTTCTATCCCCTACAAACTATTCCACTACTCCTTAAACATAAGGATGTACAGCTATTACACAGGGCACTCTCCAAATTTCTATGGCAAAAGAAAAGGACCCGCATCGCCCTAAATAAACTACATCTGCCTAGGAGCTCGGGGGGGGGATAAACCCGCCAAACACTAGGATGTACAACTTGGCATGTCTGAACTGTATAGGACTAGATTGGATTTCCAAATCCTCTAAATATATGACTTGGAATCCGCAATGGCGTACCCCTTATCACTCGTGGCTCTACTTCATATCAAACCTAATCTTCTCAATCAGGACCTAAAACACAGCCTTCTCCTAAGAGACACAATCATCGCTTGGAGAGCTAGAAAATTTTTAAAATTACCCATCTCCATATCCAGAAGTACACCGATACAAGGAAACCCTGATTTCCCTTCTGGGATGGACTATAAAGTCTACAAAGAATGGTTGAATCACGGCCTTACCAAGTTCGCCTCCCTCTGCAACCGATCACAGGAGCACCTCTACCCTTCCAAACCAGAGCGGAATGGTTTTCTCTACCCCCTCTCACTTCTTCTATTAGCTACAATGTATGAGTTATCTGAAGGCATCGGATAAAGAGAGGTCAACTTGCTTCAAACCCTCCATACTAGAAGCATCCCTCGACAAGGGAACTTACTCCATATCGGCACTTTACAAACCTCTCATGCTTACCTCTGCCCCCCTGTCGGCCACTCAAGGTGCTTCTGAATGGAAATCTGACTTTCCTGATCCGAACATTCTCCACAAAATACTCACGAGATATAACTCAATCCTAAAACTCACCCCCAATGAAGCCTGGAGAGAGACCCAACTCAAACTGATACACCAAGCCTATATCCCTTTCAAGAGGTCCCCAGCTACTCCAATTTCCATGGCTTGCCCGCTTCCAAAACCAACCTTAGCACATCGCTTCTGGTCGTGCCCACTCATCGAGGCCTTCTGGGAACAAACCATCTCTTTAATTTTTGGCATCACAATGACCAAACTCCCCAAAGACCCCTTTCTCCTCATTTTTGGCTACTGGGACAAGCAACTGCTTACTTGGTCATCTACAAATGGAAAGCACCCAAACCCATGGACCCAAACAACGTTAATGGTTCCTCAGAAAGTAATTCTGAAAAACTGGACTCTTCCTTCCCCCCCAACGATTTCACAGCTCAAACGGGACCTTCGGCTCACTTTATACAGAGAGAAACTTACAACGGACTTCTCACACTCATGTAGCAATCACAAATTCTTCAAGAAGTGGCAGGCATTCATGGATCGTTGCCTCTCGAAAGAGGAACGTGACCTTTTTCAAGGCATTCTACACTACTGCCAAAAAGACCCAAGAACTCTCTATGATCAGGACCACTAATCCATATCAGCACTCAGATCAGGAGAAGCGCAAAGCCCCTGTGATGCACAACCAAGATCATCGCACTCTCACTAAATCTCAATCTTACCCATGTTCTTACGTGATATTTACCTTCCTATTTACCCTTATCACCATTTTACCCCTCCTCCAATGGCTGGATACAAGAGACTCAGACCTAACCAACCTTTTCAGTTCTAGGCAGCCATCCAGCCTTCCTCAGACAGGTTATATTATGACCCTAAGGTTTCTGATGTACGACTACAAAATGTTACGTTTGATTACCTTCTTTCTATTGTCGTCTCCTATATAGAAACATTTCAATACCACAGTGGCTTTATCAAGCCACAGTACTGTCTATAATCTGTATTATGTACAGCTCTTTCAATAAAAATGTATTTAAAAAAAAAAAAAAATGAACAACATTCGTAGGCCTGAGAGGCAGGGCCATCTCAGGAGTCCAGGGCCGTAGCCAGGGGGGGGGGCAAAGCGGCTTCCTACAAGGGAGAGGCATGGTACTCTACTTTGCTGCTTCAATGAGAATATAAGCAATTAGATGTTACCTTAAACCATGTAGAATATAACAGATGTCAAAACAGTTCACATCAGTGGGAGGAGGGGGCAAAAAGAAAACCGAACTCCCAATATCAGGACATGTCCCTAGGGAAAGAGTCTGGAAAGCCGACTTAGAGATGATCAAGTGGGTTGCTTGGGAGGTCAAGGTCGTTGGGGAGTGGAGTAAGACTTTGCTCCTTTACCTCTTGCAGGGGTCCAGATCTTGAAGGTAGTGGTTATATATCTTCTACAGATAGTGGAGGGAGGCACAGGTTTTTTTAGGAAGGCATCACCCTCCTGCAGGTCGCAAAGAATATGTTGAGCTCCATCTTTCGTGACACTTAGGCAGAATGGGAAGCTCCAGTAGTAGGTGATCTTGTGTGTTTGGAGATAGGAAGTGATAGGACGTATAGAGTGCCTTTTTGCCATGGTGATCGGAGAGAGGTCACTGAAGATCTGTATTTTGTCACCTTTGTAGTCTATATGAGAAAGGTTGGGGTAGCTAGAGTGAGAGCTTCTTACTGTCATAGTAGTGGTACCGCACCACTATGTCCCATGGCCTAGCTCCAGCAGGAGATTTGGGAGCCAGGGACCAGTGAACCCTGTCCAAGCCCCAGTCAATGTCAGCTATATTAGGTGCTAAAGAATTAAACAGACCCAGAAGGTATGGGTGAATGTTGTTGTCACCAACATTTTCTGAGACTCCACGAATCCTTAGAGTTTGATGTCTTTCTCTATTTTCCAGATCTTTTTGCTGGAGTTTTAATTGAGATACTGAGTGCTTAAGGGAGGCATTCTCCTCTTCCAGTGCCTGGATATCAAATTTAGTCACTATTGTGGCTGTGCGCTTGCTAGCTGATCAATTTCACCCCAGATTTCTCTGGGTTATACCTCGGGTTAGCTGTTGCGCTAGTGTTTGAAGTTTGACATCCAGCAGTTCAGGAGTTAATATTGCCTGGGAAGGTGAGGGGTGTTGTGAAAACAGAGCCGTCCTCTGCCATGATCCTCCAGATCCCCATATAAAATCGAGCCCAGGGATTGAGGCCTGGTCAGAAAGCAGTCCATAGTGGGGGAAGGCCGCGGGGCTGACTGAGACTGGGGATAGGGTTTTTGGTACCCAATTTTGACATGAGGTGCACGGAGGTGTAAGGGGGTGATTTATCTTACCCTTGGAGCAATCGTGTGCCGATGAAGCTGTCCAGGGGCAGAGAGCGGAGCGGGACCGGAGCTGTCTAGTTACGGGTCCACCATCTTGGAGAGCCATATTTGTGCCCAAGAGCAGTGATTTTAATGATGCTTCAAGTGAAACAATATAAATAAAAAATTATTTCAAATATAGTGCCTGTAAAGTGGCACATCTGAACTGTGTATAGAACCCACTGCAGCAAAACTGACATGGGTCCCCCCAATCCATACCAGGCCCTTTGGGTCTGGTATGGATTTTAAGGGGAATTCCATGCCAAAATTAATAAAACAAATGGTGTGGGGTCCCCCTGAAAATTCATGCCAGACCCTTATCCAAGCATGCAGCCCAGCAGGTCAGGAAACAGCAACAACAACAGCAAGCAGCCCCCCCTCCTGAACAATACCATGCCACATGCTCTCAACATGGGGGGTTTCTTTGGGACAGGGGGGTTTTGCCATGTTGATGGGGACAATGGCCTCTTCCTGACAACCCTGGACTGTGGTTGTGGGGGTCTGTGGGCAGGGGGCTTATCAAAATTTGGCCACCAGATCCCACCCCATTCATGTGAATGAGTACACGGTACGTAGTACCTCTACCCATTCACCAAAAAGCGTCAAAAAGAAATAAAAATGCACACAGTTTTTGACAATTCCTTTATTAAAAATAAAAAAACAATGTCCCCTATGTAGATCCATTGTTAATGACAACGCCTCTGTCACCACCAGACCTGAGGAAAAAAAAAAAGCTCCACCTTCAATGAAGGCTAACCGCTAATCGGTGCATGCTGGGTCATGACCTCACATAGGGGCAGTGCCACCAGGTGACATCGCCAGTTGGGCCTACCCTTTAACTAAAAACTGTCAGATGGCAGAGCAGGCAGATGGCAGTTAGCCTTCGTCACGGGCAGAGCTTTTTTTTCCGGGTCTGACGGTGGCTTTGACATCATAATTGACGATGGATCTACATCAAAGGACATTATTTTATTTTTTTCAAACAAAATGTATTGAAAACTTTTTGGAACATACAATATTAGAATATGCAGACTAAGTAATTATGCAGTTAATGTGTTATGCTGAACAGTGGTAGGAGTAACACAGGTAAAGCAAGTTGCCCATTCAGGAGCCTTCATTACATGAAATTGAGAAAGGCAACATGTATCAATCATCTGACAATGAACATCAAATAACTGGACAAAGCCCAAACATGTAGTTATGTAAGAGGGCATTTGAAGAATTCCCAAAAAGAAAAAAAGGGGGTAGTTGGCGTTGGAAGATAACTACTGAGGATGTTTAGTTAAGGTAGGAGGGGTTGTCAATGATATACAAAACTGAAAAAGGAGATAAAAAACAATGGCCAATGGAACCCTACTATCCAGATCTGGATTGACTACAATAAAGGGGAGGGCAAAACAGAAAAAAATAAATAAATACATTAAAAAAACCCAGAGGGTATGGCTTCTAGGGTTTGTAGGAATTAATAGAAGGGGAGGAAAGAGATAGGGGGGTAAGGGTCTTGTTGAGGGTATGGAGGAAAGACAGATGATCGAGGGACCTCTCTAGTGGGTAGACCCCCTCTAGTCCCCACATCCTCCTTGGATAGGTATTACATATGGATCATATACCAGATCCTTTGCTAACTCTCCCCACAAGGAGGCGGGAAGAGAAGCTTTAGAATCTATTACGGTGATCATTTACTTATTGGAACGTTAATTTGGTAATGGTCAGTGGTGCAGTAATGGAACCAGAAGGCCCAAGTGGATGTGAATTTAGAGGGGGATTCCTTTGCTAGGCTGATGTGTTCTTCCATGTTAGTGCTTTTTTGCAGGAGTGCCAACCATTCAGAGAGTGAGGGTGTGTGAGTCGTGTTCCAATGAGTCGGTATGCACAATTTTGCTCTGTTCACCATGTGCATGGCAAGCGAGTTATGATAGTCTCTAAGAGGAAGAGACATGGGGTGGACAAGGAATTGTGCAGGTAAGTAATCCAAAGTATAGGTTGTCAAGTGAGAGATTACAGAATGTATGCCTGTCCAAAAGGGCTGTAGTTAAGGACATGTCCACCAGATATGGATTAGCATGCTATCATTTCGGTGGAACCTTCAGAAATGTTTGGAAAGTTTCCAATTGATTTTGTGTGGGAGAGTGCCTTCTCTATATAAGTTTGTGTCCTTGTTCCTGCATTGTTTTTTTTTGTTTTTTTTTCACAATACATTTTTATTGAAAGTTATTAAAACATTTACAAGTTATGATATATCTGAATATAATATAATATGGAAATTAGCACCATGGTGGTTACCCATCGGGGCAAGAATTATAACAACAGAGGTATTTATTTAACACTTATTACCATCAGTAAGAAGAGCAAGGTCAATAAATATACTTCAGTTAGTCATGCTATTTATTCAGAAGAAACCTTTTAAAGAGAAAGTTTTAAGGAGAATAGAGTGAAGAGCTTATAAGAAGGAGAGAGTCAGGAGGGGGTGGGGGGGAGAGAGAAAGGAAAAAAAAAGGGAAAAACCCCTTGATGTGTGAGGTTACAGGACTGGGGTGTAGTTCCAGTTATATGGTTATTTGAATAAGTTCTTGTATGTATCTGTATGGGTAAAAAGAGTCCAGTGTCTCCATAGTATGTGGAGTTGTTCAGTGGAGTCTCTTTTGATTGCAACTGTTTCTTCCATGTGTCTAATGGAATTAACTTTGTCTATCCAGTCTTTGATCGAGGGGATGTTTGATGATTTCCAATGAAGCGGTAGGAGTGCCTTGGCAGCATTGAGGAGGTGTCTAGTCAAACAGTTTTTATATGTTTTGTAAGAGGCTTTATTTATGTGTAAGAGGCAGCACGCTGCGTCTAAGGTGAGGTTGGTGTCAGTGATATTTTTTATCCATGAAGCATCAAAAAGTGCAGCGCTATGAAAACATACCAAAATAACATAAAATAACATAAAATAGTCCTTAACTTAAAAGTCCATGAGCACCGGCATAACTCATTGCAATGAGTTATGCCGGTGCTCATGGACTTTTAAGTTAAGGACTATTTTATGTTATTTTATGTTATTTTGGTATGTTTTCAAAGCGCTGCACTTTTTGATGCTTCATGTTATATTACTGGTGTTGTGTATTTCCCCATTAGTGTTCAGCCTGCTGTGAGTTGCTTATAGGGTTCATTTTGCGCTGAATATTTTTTGATATTTTTTATCCAGTATATGATCCCTCTCCAGAACTTTTGTATGGGGGCACATTCCCACCAGATATGTAGGAAGGTACCCCTTTCTTTATGGCATCTCCAACATTTGTCTGAGATAAGATTGTTCCAAGATTTAAGCTTGGTTGGGGTAATGTACCACTGGGTGCGGATCTTGTATGCAGTCTCTTGTACAGGGTGGGCCATTTATATGGATACACCTTAATAAAATGGGAATGGTTGGTGATATTAACTTCCTGTTTGTGGCACATTAGTATATGTCCCTCTTCTCCCAACGTAACTGTTAGGTTGTGTTACCCGTCGTGTAACTTGTGTAAAATATTCACCAGTCTTTGAACATTTATTGAGGACTTTCTTATTTCCATGTAATTTTGGTTCGTGTGGTAACAAAAAGAACACTTTAAGGGTTATTCAAACTACACAGTGTACTGGGAGAAGGATAACTTTTTTGTTTTCAACCTAAGTTTTACCGGCTGAAGTTTTACCGGCGGTACCAGTGGTGGGTAGAACTTTTCAAAGGGGGGAGTGTATATGATTACACGGTGTTTGTCCTTCAATTATAGTGGTTGGTAAGGGTAAAATAATTCCAC
>BLSH010138984.1:27608-61262 GCA_018402905.1 Glandirana rugosa
AACAGCTGCCCCAGTTCAGAGATGTTTTTAACTTTTTCCCTAGAGATGCACTGCCAAACAAGTAAGGGAAGATTTGAGTCTGTTAAGGTAAGGTTAGTTTTTTCCATCCCTGGTGGAAAGTCTGTGTTTTTAAATATTGCGGACAATGGGCTTGGGAAGGAGGAAAGATTATGAGAGGTGGCGATCTTATGAAAAATGTTTAATGTGGTAGATATCAGAGGATGGTCTGCCAGGTTAGATGGGTAATTTTTTGGGTTTGACCATGGAAGATAATGGATTAAGGCGTTCGATCCGCTTTTCTCAAGTTTGACCCAATCTTTGTTATCTTGATGGCAGTGGCAGTCAATGATTCTTGTTAAGTGGGAGGCGAAGTAGTATTTCTTATAATTGGGGATGCCCAATCCCCCTTTTGTTTTGTTTAAGTAAAGGAGATTCAAATTGATGCTTGTTTTTTTGTTTGCCCATAGGAGTTTTCTCTGTTTGTGGGTTAAATTTTGGAAGAACGCTTGTGGCAGATCTATTGGAAGCGCATGGAACAGGTACATTAATCTGGGAAGAATCACCATTTTTAATATTGCTGCCCTGCCAAACCATGAAAAATGTTTGGGATTCCAGCTATTAAGGTATTTTCCTATATTTCTCAAAATGGGTAGAAAGTTTTGAGTATAAAGTTGGTCTATTTTTGGGGTTAGTCTGATACCCTAATATTGAAGGCTGGTATGTTCCCATTTGTAAGGACAATTTTTGTTGGTCAATTCAGCTGTCGCTTTGCTAAGGGAGAGATTCATGGCTTCAGATTTTTTTATGATTAATTTTGAAGTTTGCAATGTACCTAAACAGTTGGAACCATTTGTTTAAATTAGGTATAGTTATGTGTGGTTGGGAAATAAAAAACAACATGTCATCTGCATAAGCTGCAGTTTTATATTCTGTTCCATCGATCGTAATCCCATGTATGTCTGGTTGTAGTTTGATGATCCTAATTAGGGGTTCTAATGTGATGATGAATAGTATTGGGGATAGTGGACATCCCTGTCGTGTTCCATTTCTTATTTGTATCGGGTCTGAGAAAGTGTCATTTGCTTTGATTCTAGCACTAGGGTTGGTGTAGAGTTTATTAATCCAGTTTATTATTTTTCGGCCCAGTCCAATATATATACAGGTAGTCATCATGTGGTCCCATGCGATTCTATCAAAACCCTTTTCGGCATCAGTTGACAGTAGCATGGCTTCAAGCTTGTCTAGATGGGTTCTGTGAATCAGATTTAAGGATTTCATAATGTTATCCCTTACCTCCCTACCAGACATAAAGCCAACTTGGTCTGGTCCTATAATTTTCCCTAGTATGGGTTTGGCCAAGATTTTTGCTAAGATTTTGAGGTCCAGGTTTAGTAAGGAGATGGGCCTGTAGTTAGTGCAGTCAGTCCACCTGAAGATTCATAATTCAAGTACTTTGTGAATTCAGTTAAAGGTTTTCCTGTGTTAGATGTTCATCTGGTGGTGAGAGAGGTGAAATATGCGATGACATCTGCTTCAGCTCATCTAGTGAGCCATGAGAATAGGGATGTTCTTGGGCCTTCTGTAGACTTGTTCTAGTGTGACTATTATTTGTCTCTTGAAACAATCAGGTGGGTGTAGCGGAAGTTGTAAAAGATGTACTCACAGTATCTTTGTTTACATGTAGCAATGTTCATTCTTCCATACAAAGAAGGTCCGGGTTCTATATTCTGGTCTGTAGGGTAGGTATATTTCCAAGGAAGTCTCCTGGTGAGCAATGGAATGAATAACAATCTTGGTTAGGGTGCCGTGATTGTAAGTTTGTATGATGAGGAAAATTTTGGTTACTGAGTTATTGATATTATCAGGGAATTTAGAGTTCACCTGATGTGTTCCTGCAGCGAGTAAATGAGTGTTTGTTTTGGGACCTGTGATGAACAGTCGTCAGTACACAGATCCGCTATTTCAGGGGGTTTCCAAGTACATTGCCCAAGAATAGCTCTATTATGCGGTACAACAGTGCCATCTACTGGTTTCAACCGGGATCTTCACTGTAGTATAGATACCTTAGGGAGAGTTTGCTATCTGTAAAGCACATTGTTCCTTCTCCTCCCAAAGGAGATGGTGGCATCTATATCCTAGTTGATGGGTAAAGAACATGTCTGGAAGCCCATCATATTCAGCAACCAATCAGTAAAGAAATACAATAATTGCATTAACCTAAGATAGAATGGTGTGCTCCTTAAAGCTTGAGAGGTCCTCATCTTATAGATTTACCGTGTTAAGTTTTCCTAGAGACTATCAATCATGATCAGATTGAAGGATGTCCTGCCACAATCATATCTGTATACTGTGCACATATTAGTGTCTTTATGTCAGCGAGTCTTTTCATAGATAATATTTTTGAATAAGAATAAACTGCTGAAATGAGAGCCGTAAAGGGCAGTCTATCCCATTTAGCCCTTGAGTTAAATGAAAGTTTCAGATACTTTACCAAACAGAGAGAATCTTGCATTCAACAGCGCCATCTGTTGGATTTATCCAGGAGTTTCAACTCCATGTCAAAATAATATGAGCTTTAAAAGAAAAAAAAAAGAGTTATACAGAAGAACTGGGTTAAGTCACTTATCAAAAAAGAAGGTGAATGAGAAAGACCAATTGAAATCAGATGTCGAAATACAGGTGCATCAAAATTTTCCTTTGACCCTGGGTGTTTTGTTTGGGGTGAAAAGTTGGCCCTGAGAGTCAGAATATTTTGGCTTTTTCCTCCCGTCTGGTATGGTGATTTGGGAGAGGACCTGGTAGATCTGAATGTTTGATTCGTTAAACGTAATTTGATCATTTTGTCTGGCCTTTTGTAAGATTTCTTCTTTCAAGGGAAAACTGTTCAAAAAGCAGACAATGTCTCTGGGAGGGGAGTCATCAGAAGCTCTGGGTCTCAGGGCCCTGTGCGCTCTATCAAAGTCAATTAGTGCTTCTGTTGGTCTTTCCAATAGGTTGTTAAATATGGTGCATATAGCGGACTTTAGTTGGTCCGAAGGGACCGATTCGGGGACCCCCCTCACCCTCAAATTGTGTCTCCTCCCCCTGTTATCCAGGTCCTCTAAATGGTGATTAATTGATATCAAGTGTTGGGAGTGGGTGGCCGTGACATGTTCAAGTCACTTAATGGCCTTCTCCCTGTTTCTCCCTGCTCTGTCGTTTGCTGCAATCTGCTCAGACAGTGTATGGATCTCAGCCTTGAGGTCCGTGAAGGCCGTGGAAAATGACCTTTTGATGTCCACAGCAATTTCAGACATATCTGAGTAAGTGAGGGGGTTGGTCAGCAGGTGAAGTGTCTCTTACCAGATCCTCTGAGGTGGCAAGTGAGGCTGTGTCAAAGTACTCGTCCTCCTCGTGCTCTGTGCCCGACGCCATCTTGGTGGCGGCCGAGTGTCTCTTCCCTTTCTCCTGGAATTTGAATAGGTCCGAGATGTTCTTGTTTGCAGAAAAGGTAGCCGAGTGTTGTTGACGAGGATGTGTGCCAGATTTTGTAATTCTGCCCATCTTCGGGTATACAGAAAGCCGTGATGCAGCAGGATTGTAGAGCCGGTTCCCGGAGCTCGTCTCCTAAGCGGCCATCTCCTACGCTTGCCAAGCCACGCCCCCTGCATTGTTACGTTGATGGAAACTTTATGCTTATGAGCATAAAGCTTATGTATTACCCTTATTAGAAGGTCTATTCAGAAAGAAGAGAGTGTGGATGTTTTTTATTTTTAATAAAGGAATTGTCAAAAACTGTGTGTGTGTTTTTATTGCTTTTTGACACTTTTGTTGTTGAATGGGTATATACTCCGGGATCTGGTGGTCCCCTTGTTAAAGGGCCGGGATCTGGTGGTCCCCTTGTTAAAGGGGGCTTCCAGATTCTGATAAGCCCCCTGCCTGCAGATTCCCACAACCACAGACCAGGGTTGTGGGGAAGAGGCCCTTGTCCCCATCAACATGGGGACAAGGTGCTTAGGGGTGGGGAGACAGAGCCTCCAATGGTCAGACTGTTGCTAACATGCCTCCCTGCAAAGCTAATCATTGGGTAGATCAGTGTACTGTAGTTTCTCTGTCTCCTCTGCCTCCTGCTGATAAGGCTCCCCTGCAGTCTCCATCCCTACTTTTCCTAAGCCCCTTAAGAAGCTGAGAACAGAGGCCATGTAATCACCTTTAAAAAAGAAAAAAGTATTTATAATATATATATATATATATATATATATATATATATACACACACATACAGACACTGTGTACAGTATATATACACGTCAAGGGTTCACATATGCTTTAAGCTTTATAATGTGTTGTAAGGTTAAAGGCTATAAACCCCCAAACATTCAATAATTAAACAACTAAATACTGTAAACTCTGATTAAAACCAGAGTGAGTTTGCTTAAGGAAACAGTATAAAAAGAATTGCCTTATTGAAATCCATATCACAATGTCATGCTTTAGCAGTTTCTTGTAGGAACAGTACTAAAAAATGATTTCTTATTAAATGCAGGTTGCTATTTATATGTTACTATACTGTATATTGCTGCACAAAATGCACCCCGAGCTTGCCTATGACTATACTGAGCTTTTTTTCTATTATGCCTTAATGTTAGCAGGCAGCAAACTCTAAATATTAAAGTCTGCAAGCATCTGAAGGGTTACTAATTCTTTTAGGTACAACCTACTCATAATACCTGTAGGTATCTGTATTTTTTTTTTCTTTTAGAGAGAAGATCTAATAACTGTAAATCACCCTAGAGATTACTTTTATCAAATTGATATATATATATATATATATATATATATCTCAAAGAACAACAATATGGCACTTGCTTTCAGCTATTGTACAGAGAAAGATATATGAACATGTAGACATATGAGTGAAGGCATAGATAACATGAATGTTTTGTGCTTGTATGATTTGAAATTGGGAACACAATAAAAACATAATTAATATCATGTATTACAATGTGTTCAAGTCAGATATATTGAACGGTTTGTATGCTTTGAAAAATTATTTCAGTAAAGCAAGTGGATTAAGTTAAATAACCGAAGGATGGAGAGAAGCACATGAAGGTAATTTTACTAATGATGAAAGTTACTCAGAAAAATTAAAAGAAGTGCTCATATACTGAACATTTGCTTTCATCTGGAGTCCTACAGTATACTCAAAGTCAGGCAAATAGGTATACACATACATAGAGTATATATGTAAGCATACAGTTCTAAAACCAGTGTAAATCAGTAAAGTAAATAAAACTAGCATTGGGTGGGATGATTCACCAAGGGTATAATACAATGTAAATATATTCAAGAAACAAGTATATATGTTTTTCTTTAATATTTTTTTTCATTTGTTTATCTGTTTTAGGTGTGTCCACAATGTATACTTTGTGAATGTGCCTTTTATCTTTATTTAAGTTGTATTTATGTTATAGTTTTATTTAGTTTTAGTTTTATTGTGCCTTTCAAGTTCTTCTATAAGACCATAACATTTTTTACCTTTCAAGTTCTTCTATAAGACCATAACATTTTTTACAAGTACTTTTCCTCTGCATGTATGTCAGATGTGATTTCCTTGTGATGTAAGCATTTATTGATATAATGTTGCTTGGCTACTTAAACGTTGATTAAAATGTCATTGGTTGTCCTAAAGCTTTCTATTTCCATACCTAAATGACCATCTATGGTTCCACCCAAGTCCTCCTAATTTTCTCTCCTAATTTGTCACAGATTAGTTGGACTTTGTAACGCTCATTTTGGTAAAGCACATCGACCAGTGACCGTGTATGAATCAAAGTGTAAAGAAGTAATAGTTCAACTTCTATTAATAATAAAATACATTTTCCTTTGGTGTATTCTTACTGTGTATTATATAAAAAGTAACTGTGAATAGTAACGAGAAATAGGTAAGACCATTATATGCAAAAAAGAAATTATGATCAGTACATAGAGTTGAGCGAACCCGAACTGTAAAGTTTTAGGTCCGTACCAAACTTTGGGGTGTCTGTGACCCCGACCCGAACCCAGATATTTGAAAAAAAGTTTGGGTTTGGGTATTTGATCCCGCCTGTTGAATAGCTACAGGGAAGCCAATCAACAAGCGTTTCACTGGTTTGCCCTTAGAAGCCATCACAGCCATGCCCACTAATGGCATGGCTGTGATTGGCCAGTGCATCATGTGACCCAGCCTATGTATAAGCTGAAGTCACGTAGTGCTGCATGTCACATGCTCTCAGGCTAGTGTAGGGAGAGGATGCTGCCGGTGCTGCGAGGGACAGATTGCAGATATAATAAAATCTCATCCTGCATTACAGAAGGATCTGATTCTGGACTAGGTAGAGATTACTACTACTGCTTTGAGGGACAGATTGAAGATCTCATTCTGCATTACAGAACAATCTGATTCTGGACTAGATAGAGATTACTACTACTACTGCTTTGAGGGACAGATTGCAGATCTCATCCTGCATTACAGAACGATCTGATTCTGGACTAGGTAGAGTCTACTGCTTTGAGGGACAGATTATTGTTCTAAAATCATCTCCTAGTTCTGTAGGGTCAGGTTTCTGCTGTTGCTGTAAGGGATAGATTATTGTTCTAAAATCATCGCCTACTCCTATAGGGTCAGGTTCCTGCTGTTGCTGTAAGGGACAGATTATTGTTCTAAAACCATTGCCTACTCCTATAGGGTCAGGTTCCTGCTGTTGCTGTAAGGGACAGATTATTGTTCTAAAATCATCACCTACAATGCCACGGTCACGGCCTAGTCAACCTCTAGGCTCCTACTCCACATCCACCCCCCTTCCCATTTTTTTTTTTTTATTTGATTTTAAGTTATTTTCCCTATCTCCATTTTTTTGTAGGGCACTTGTCCTACTCTTACCCCCATTTTACTTCCTTTTGCATCCCTCTAGCACTTGCCAGGACTTTTTTACAGCCATTTTTGTGCTGAAAAGTTTGGGTCCCCATTGACTTCAATGGGGTTCGGGGTCCGGGGTCAAGTTCGGTACCAAACCCGAACTTTTTTGCGAAGTTCCGCCGAACTGGCTCATTCTCAAGAACAAGCTCATTTTTTTAGTGTCTACTGTAAAGAATAGTCTTGCAGTGAAGGACATCCACACAGGCATATATTCTGTCTATGTATGATGTACTGAGAAATAGCAGTGTACACTAGATCACCGAGCATCAAAAGCAGAGTGACAAAGGTATAAGAATAAACGTGCACTTTTTATGCCATATCGCGTATTACATATGACATATTACATTACATATTTTCTACCCTATAATCACTATTCTCTATCTTGGGCACATATCCATAGGAAAGTGGGAAATTCTAATTATTCTGATGGTGATAACTGACAATAAATTTCACCCCATGCCGGCCGGGAACGTCTTGATCTATTCTCTAATTCCTCTATCTATATCTCTTCTCCTTCTCACTATTCTATCCTCTCTTCTTTACTTCTCTAATTCTTTTCTTTGTCTCTCAACTATTTTGACCTCTTCTTTTTTGTAATATGCTAAGGTGGTTTATCAAGGACTTAAAGTTATAACAGGCTACAGATCGTCTATGTGTGATCTGACCACTATATAGCCGCAACTAATACTCTTTGCTGTGCGATGCGATGTCACTATACAGATGACATTTTGTGAGGGGGGGTGGCTCCCCTTCCGCCCGGCACAGTTTGCTCCCGGTTGGGGTGGCGGCGGGGGGGACCCTCCTGTTCTCAAATAATCAGGACACAGACAGCAGATTTTGGCCGGTTGTGGGTACCCAGGGCAGGCCAATGTCCCATATTAGGTCAGACACATTTACATTTATGTTTATATCTGTTTATGTATTCCTGTCTCATTGCATTTGCCTTGTATGGTTTTATGCAACTTTGTATGTGCAACTTTCTTTTTGTCTTGAAAACTAATAAAAAATTTTGATTAAAAAAAAAAAAAAAACTGACAATAAATTATTCTTACATATTAATTGAATTTTGTATATCAGCCAAAACACTTATTAAAAATAACATGAAAGAAACCCATAATATAAAAGAAAGAATTATAGCCAAAGAGACAAATCCACATGTCCTTTCCTATCTACCTGCTTGTAACCACCATCCCACACATACCACCCAGCTAAAACAGTGGTTACCATCCTGGGCCTAGTCTTACAGATATCCATCTATTTATTTCAATATTGTCTAGACAGGGCTAAAATAAGGAGAAAGAACTCAGAACACAACAAGAGATAAAACACAGTTCACTTATAGTTCATTTATAAGTCATGTTGAGATTCCTAGTGACTCCATCTTGTTACATGTTAATAACTCATCTCCATGTTTTATCTCACCTTAACAGTACTTCCTGTTGTTCAAGTTCTTTATCTTTTAAGTGGTTATGCTGTCAACATTGTTAGTTTCAGTTTGAATGAAAGTGTCCACAAGCTCGTGGACGAATGATTCAGGTCTGCAGGCTCAGGGTGAAAAGTATTAATTTCATGTTTTACAGTGCAAGTACAAAGACAACATTTAAAAAGAGCAGGCACACTTTCGGTTCCGACGCCTGATGTGAAGGAAGCAAGGAACGGCGGCTCCGTGTAAACGGCTTACAAAATTGGCGATTATTGCCCATGAACGGTGAGTGCACCCTCCACCAGGTGGCTCACCATGCACCGCAACCCAATGGACAAGTTCCTGGTCCACGGACCTCAGGGATCGGCTCTCCCCCAGCACACAGAGGCCTCCACGCATGGCCAGCTCACAGCCAATATGGCAGACGGAGCTCTCATCACAGATGCCGCTCCTTCCTGTCAGGTCCCCACAGCAGCAGTAAACCCCCCTCAGCCTCCCATCTGCACAGACAAAGGAGCAATATGCAGGGCTAGCCCAGGCAGTCCCAGCCCTGCTCTCTCCGACTATCATGGTGGCCAGTGATAGGGCTATCGCTTCAGACATGGCGCAGCTTAGCAGATAGATAGGGGAGCATGGCAAGAGACTCTCAGAGCTGGAAAGCCACGTATCAGAGATTGAGGACGAAGTCCAAGCCTCATTTACTAGCGACAGAAATCATAAACAAGTGCAGCAATACATCCTCGATAAATTGGATGACCTTGAAAATCGTTAGAGGAGGAACAATCTCAGAGTAATAGGCCTTCCTGAATCCTTCAACACTGACTCCCTCACAGAGATCGGCGCTGTGCGTATCCCCCAAGCACTAGGCCTCTCATCACCATATACAGTATAGAGAGCTCACCGCCTAGGGGCACCATCGAACGACAGACGCACCCCAAGACCAACAATTGTTTATTATCTCAATTACTCAGATAGAGTCAACATACTCAAATTGTTTCACAATTCCAAAGCTGTCCAGATTGATGGCAACAAGTTGCTTCTTTTCGCAGATTACTCGCCAGAAGTTTCCAAGAAACGCAAAGCCTTTCAGCCAATCTGCTCAATACTATACCAAAAAGGCATAAAATTCTCCTTGGCCTACCCAGCGGTACTCTGAGTCTCCAATCCATCAGGAGAATTAAAAGCTTTTTCCTCCCCAGAGGAGGCCAAATATTATCTACAGTCATACATGCACCTCCCAATGGATATGACACCCTCTCCGGAAGGTTCGAGCCAGGGAACATCCCGGAACCAGCGCAGCCCTAGAAAGGTCCCAGCAAAGAAGCTCCGACACTGTGTCCCACAACAGATAGTACTTATCCGGGAGTCCAGCCGGCCTAATTGGGATTCTCATATTCTCTCTCAGGGTGAGGTATAAATCCACATTGCATCGGGCTGTAATGTCCTATAGTTTTGACTCTCCCTAATTGACACTGGGCTTACAGGTTTACGCTGCTGCTGAACACCTAATCATTAGCAAGGCACTCCGTGCTGCACATGTCAATCTGTCCTCGGACAACTCACGCCATAACAGGGAGATCTGGAGGGCAGCCAAAGATAAATTTGACATGTGGATGGGAGTGCAGGAGAAAAGACACCAATCGATACAGGAGCTCAAATTCCACAAGTTTGTAAACAAGCCAGGCAAGCTACTTTCTCGCCTATGTAAAGGTCCCCACACCCCAATCCACATAGCGGGTCTTAAAGACAAATCGGGCCCAGACAGCTTTACATCAGACTTCTACAAATTGAATGTGTCGACCATAATCCCCACACTCCAAGCTGTCTATCAAAAAATCCTAGATGGAAATCCATTTCTACCCACGGGCCACCAGGCATATATCAAACTTATCCCCAAAAAAGGGAAGGACCCTCTAGACCCCGGATCTTATTGACCAATATCTCTCCTAAATCTTGATTCCAAAATTCTCTCCAAAATAATAGCGAATAGCCCCTCTCATGCCCACTCTACTACACCAACCCAATCTGGCTTCACGCAAGGTAGATCAGCTACCTCAAACATGAGAAAGGTCCTTCTGGTTCTGGAAATGGCTAAAGCGGGATCTGTCGGAAACCAGGCCATTATAACTTTGGATACTGAGAAAGCATTCGATAATGTAAACTTCCAATGGCTCCGGAAGGTTCTAATTTTGTTTGGTTTCTCTGGCCCCTTCTGCCACTTGGTCAACGCAATGTACGCCGACCCCTCAGCCAATATAGTGGCAGCGGGGCCACATGTCCGACAGATTCCGCCTCCACAAGGGCACTAGACAGGGATTCCACCTCTGACTGCTCCTTTTTAATCGGGCTCTAGAACCACTCTCCCGCTATCTAAACTCAAACCCCCGCCTCAGCGGTTTCCAAGTTGGCCCATTAGAACTAAAAACTGCTCTTTTTGCAGGCGACATATTCATTTTTTCCTCCAACCCAGCTGAAGGCATGAAATTTATAAAAGAAACATTTAATTGGTTCAGACTATGCTCAGGCTTACGCATAAATTTTGCTAAAAGTGAAATATTACCTCTCTTCTATGCTCACACCCCCCCCGGGCCCCTTCCTCGATTTTTTCTATAGCCAAATCACACATCACGTACTTGGGCATCAAAATTGGAAGGTCCCCCTCATCCATTTAACTACAATTTCTCCCATCGATACAAAAAAAGATACAAGAACTAAAACAGTGGGCTACTCTCCCCCTCTCCTTTCTGGGCAGATGTCATCTTTACAAAATGGTTAGCTTCCCCAAGCTCCTATATCCCCCTCAAACAATCCCCCTGCTCCTGAAACATGAAGACACTCAACGCTTCCACAAAGCCCTGTCAACATTCCTCTGGAATGGTCGCAAACCCCGCATAGCTTTACACAAGCTCTTTCTCTCCAGGTCGGAGGGAGAAGCAAATTTACCAGATACAAGACTCTATAATTTTTCTCGTTTCAAAGATTTTATTGAGATTATATAAACATACAAACACAAGCGCGTGAGTAACATTCAATTATAGAGTTAGGCAGGTAGGAAAGACCTGATACATCTAAATGTAAAGGGAGCACATATAGTAAAAAACAACATGGTGACTAACAAGAGCTGCGATCCTACTAATGCCGATACAGGATGTCCTGTAGAGCTAACAGTCAACTGAGGAGTTACCTCCCCGCTCGAAGCTGGTAAGCTATTCATGAGGGAGAGAAGGGGGAAATCCCAGACACCCAACACCCCAAAAGGGAACTTGCTGTGCCAGGGGCCCAGGTGCCCCCCCCTCAAGACGATGAAGCCTTAGCTTACCCTCTAGAGTCTGGAAGAAGGTGCTCCCAGAGTTACACCTTAAGAGATCCTTCTAAAGGATCTTCATAGCGTGAAGTCATCTATATTACCTGCTCAATTCCTACAGGGGGGAGAAAAATTAGGGTATGAGACTAGAAGGGGGAAATGATAGAGAAAGGAAAAGGGGAGAGAGATAAAAGAAGGGAAAAGTGAGTGTGAGGAAATGAAAGAGGTTCAAGCTGCCTCATAAAGAGAGAGAAAAAGAAGTGTTGCGCCAGACCTGATGTTCCCTTTTAGAAACCTATAGAGCCTGAATGCCAGGAACAAGGGAGATACCCCTATATGTCGCCAAGGGTTCCCAAACCGCCTCTAAAAATTGTTTACTGTTGGAAATGGAACTGGCCATTTTTTCTTGAGCCATAAGCCATGAAATTTTTTGTTTAGCCGCTCTCAGGGAAACACTCTGTTGTTTCCATGCCCCAGCAATGGTTATTTTGGCCGCTAAGAGAATGTGGTGGATCAATTTGCGGGCCGGCTTGGATATCCTAGGAATAAAATCATTTAACAAAGCTATTGTAGGGGACCTCGGAAGCTGGATGCCTGTGACCTTTTTGATCAGCGAGAATATTTTAGACCAGAAGGATCTTATTCTGGGACATTCCCACCATATATGTGCCATGGTTCCCGTCATCTGGCAGCCTCTAAAGCACAGCGGACTAGCCGACTGGTAAAACCTGGATAGCTTTGCTGGAGTAAGGTACCATCTCGAGATGACCTTTACACTAGCCTCGGAAATAGTTGTATTTAAGACCCCCTTGAATGATTTAAAAAAAGCTGTTTGCCATTTCTCTAGGTCCCATTGAATATTAAAATCCTCTTCCCAATCTTTCATGAAGGCAGATTTCTCCTAGGGCTGGGTAAGAGCCTCATAAATGAACGAGACACCCCCCTTTTGTTCAATAGGCTGACCACACCACCGTTCATAGGTGGTAAAGTTGGGGGGAAAGGTTTTTCTGTCCAGATTTTGTGCAGAAAGTTAGAGATTTGATGGAACCTGAAGCTTTCCGAGTTAGGTAAATCCAATTTACTTTTACAGAAACTTAAAGAAATTGGGCCCGAAGAAGTGTAAAAATGTCCTATGCGATAAAGACCTTTGTCCAGCCACCATTGGAAGGCTTTGATGTACATCCCCGGTGGAAAGATTGGGTTGTGGAACAGATGTGCTAAAGGTTTGGTCGGAGACACTAGTGATGGGAATTGGCTTAGTTTGTCCTAAAGTGCCAGTGCATGCGAGAGGGTTGGGGCCAGGACCGGAGGCCTATTTTTCGGAGGGCACCATAGGATATAGTCCAAAGTATGCCTCGGTGTGGCCTGCCTTTCCATCCGCACCCAGTCTGGTTTCTCAAATTTAATGTAAACTAGAGATAGTTGAGCCAGTCTAGTCGCGTAATAATATTTAATGAGGTGTGGTAGACCCAGACCCCCCTTTCACCTGTGATGATAAAGATACTGTTGCGATATCCTATACCCTGCTCTTCCCCAGATAAATTTGAGGATTTTACTTTGAAACAAAGCTAGGTGATCTTTTCATATCTGTATAGGTAAAGAGCAGAAGAGATAAAGCAGTCTGGGTAATAAGGTCATTTTTACCGAGTTAATTTTACCTAACCAAGAAAAGTTCTGTTTAGACCAAGATAACATGTCTGCCTCTAGTTTACGGAACATGGGTGGATACTTTTGGGCATAGAGAGATTCGAAATTGGGTGTAAGGTTGATGCCTAAGTATCTAATAACAAAGTCACTCCATTCGAACTGAAAGTTCTTCTTTAACAAGATGACAGTTTCTGGTTGCAATGAAACGTTAAGTGCCTGTGACTTGTTATAGTTAACCTGAAGACCAGAGATTTTGTGGAAGTCCTCTAATAAATGATGGAGAATAGGAAGAGTGGTTATTGGAGATGTTATAAATAAGAGGACGTCATCTGCGAACAAGCCACATTTGTGCTCCTGTTGTCCGCACATAACTCCCTTAATATCAGAATTGTCTCTTATCGAGATGGCTAAGGTCTCTATTGCAATAGCGAATAAAAGAGGGGAAAGAGGGCAACCTTGTCTGGTGCCTCTTTTAATGGGAAAAGGTTTGGAGAAGAAGCCCCTAAGTTTTAACAGGGCCTGTGGGTTGGAGTAGAGTGCCCGTACAAGACTCTCCAAAGCCCCAGCGTTCTAGTACAGCGAATACATAGGGCCAAGATACAGAGTCAAAAGCCTTTCCGAGATCTAAGGAAAGTAACATGCCTTTCTGTTTAGGGCCCCCCGGCCAGTTAGATTGTAGTATAGTGACTATATTTATCTCCCTTCGTATTTGGTCCGGGCCTTGCCTACCTGGTATAAAGCCTACTTGATCCTTGTGGATGTAGGAATTTATGAAAGAGGCCAAACGGTTGGCCAGGATCTTGGTAAGAATCTTCAGGTCGTTGTTTATAAGGGAGATTGGGCGATAATTTTCCACCAGCTCCGGGTTTTTCTCAGGCTTCGGGATTACTGTTAAAAAGGCTGTGTTTAAGAGAGTCTCAAGAGGCTCACCTTTCATTTTATAATTAAAGAATCGGGCTAAGTTGGGGGAAAGTGTGTCAGCAAAGGCCTTGTAGTACGGGGCCGAGAGGCTGTCTGGGCCTGGAGCAGATCTCTGTTTGAGTCCCTTGATGACCCGAACCTCCTCCTCAGTGACTGCTGCCTCCATAATGTTTCTGTGTATAGTTGATAGAATCGGAACCGGAATGTCATCAAGGAACTCGTTGACCCTTTTCATGTTATCTATTGGAGGAGGTGAATAAAGTTTCTCATAGAAGGAGTGAAAGGCTCCTAGAACCTTGTCAGGATTCGAAGAGGGGGGGTTACCTCCTACCCTGATTTTGGGAAAGGAATACTGTGTCAAACGTGGAGATAGCTGTCTCGCCAGGAGGGAACCCATCTTGTTACCCATTGTATAAAATGTATTTTTGCTCCAACGAATGCTTTTCTCGGCTTTCGTCGTCAGGGCCAAGTTAAGCTCTAGTCTAGTCCTGTCTAAACGGTCTAGCAGGGAGGGGGAGGGTTTTTTTTGTGTTCTGCCTTGATGGATACAAATGCTTCCTCTAGCCTAATTATGTCCAACCTTCTCTCTTTTTTAATTTGGGATGATATTTGTATTATCTTGCCTCTGATGAAGGCTTTGTGAGCCGCCCACACTGTTTCCGCCGAAATGTCCTCAGTGGCATTGTGTGTGAAGTATTCCTGCAAATTTTTTTCAATTTCTGTGACACGTATCGGGTCTGACAGAATGGATTCGTTCAAACACCAATGAGGCGTGTGAAACACTCTGAACTGGGTGCAGATGGACAAGGACACCACTGCATGGTCTGAAAGCACTGTGTCGTGGATGCGCAAGGAAATAATGTTAGGTAAATTGTAAGCAGCGGTAAATAGATGATCAATCCTAGCATAGGAGTTGTGCGGGTGAGAAAAGTGTGTGTAATCTCTTGTTGAGGGATTAATTTCCCTCCATACATCAACTAAGTTATGGGAGTGTAGCAGTTTGGCTATGCGTAGACTGGCTTTAGATGGCCGTACCAATTGACTTCCCGAGGGCCTAGTTTTATCCAAACTCTGATCAAAGGCAACATTAGGCAATGTTTCCAGAAGTTAATAGAAGAAGTTAGTTTGTCCTTTATTTGGGGTATAATATGTGATCATCGTGACTAATTGACCCTCCGCTAGCCCTTTAACTAGAATATACCTTCCTTCGGGGTCTTTATAGTCGAAAATCCATGTGAAATTGCACTTATTGGACACGAGGATCGCAACACCTTTGGTTTTAGTGGCTGCATTAGCGAGAAAAAATTGTGTGAAGTGGGAGTGTAAAAATTTGGGATTATATTGGGTCGGGAAATGGGTTTCTTGTAGCATAATATTGTCAAATTTAAGGGATTTGTACAGGTCACATAACTTTCTACGTTTTAAGGGAGAGTTAAAGCCTTGCACATTGTGCGTAGCTATACGGAGGGGAAGTTTATTGTGGTCAGCCATTGAAGTTGTAAGAAAGAGGTGAGTATGTCTCTTTGGTCACTTACCCTCCCCTGGATCAACCCTCCGACTCCGCTTGATGTCTGAGCGGGATGGCATTCCGAGTTCCCGAAGTTGGTGATGATAATTACAACCAGGCTGGCTATGACACTAGACAATAGGGAATGAACAGGAAAGAGCATTAGCTGGATAAAAAAAGACAATGAGATGGAAAGAGTAGGAAAGGGGGAAAAGGGGGGGTTAGAGAAGATAGAGATGACTATATTGTTGAGCTGTAATATCACTGACTTGTTTCTCCAGCAAAGGGAAGAGTGGCCCAGGAGGGAGAACAGCCCCTGGGTCTTCCCGTCAAAATCAAAACTCGCCTAGCAAAAAGGACCAGGCATCCTGTCCCCCTGTACCGTTGGGTGTCAAAGGGACAGGTGGAGGCGCATGGGTACCGCCCCCCAGTCTAGAAGCCCTGTAAAGAAGAAGAAACTGTTAATGAATAAAAAACAAAATGATCCCTGAGCTATGTATAACTTATGATCAAGCGGATGCCTAGGGCCACTTAGGGCCTGTCTTGGAAGAGTTAGACTCAAACCCCGCCACCACAAGATGAGGGATGTGAGCCACCTTTGGGGAGTGATGACTCCTCATACGAGATCCGTTCTGGGAACTCAAGCATGTTTTTCCGGTGTGGAGGGTTCATCTCTAAGGGTTCTGGAACCCAAAACAAATACTCAGGACAACCGCATATCACTAACTAAAACGTGTGAGAAAATTTCAACAGTCAACAAAATATGAAAGAATCTCCCCGGAGGGAGGTTGGGAAAACTCCCCAAGGTCCAGCGGGGCTTACTGAGCCCAAGTCCACGAAGAATCGTTGACTAATGGTGGGGAAATGAGTGAGCCAGAGGGCTTAAGATAGGGCATTTGCTTCAGGTCGGGCCATTGTCCTTGGCTCTTTTCGGTTTGGCTTTCTCCCATAGAGGCATCCTGGGGCTAGTAGGGGATAGTCTCTTGGTGGAATTTGTAGCGGCATTGGAGACCTCCATGTCAGATTCTTGAGATGTAAGTTTTTTTTTTGTCCAAGAGTTTTTATTGTCATTTTTCAGTAAATAACAGGATATAAAGCAGAAACTAGGTAAATGCAGTTGGTACAGAAAGGATAAAATTGCAGAGGAAACAAGTATTATTAGCAGTAACATCTGTGATACTCGGTTGAGGGTATACTGGTGTAGGTCTGAATCAACAAGGTTAGGGGAGGGAGGGGTGCTGCATAGATGAGGGTGATCGGTGGGTCTATGCTGACCTGTTGCTTGTCATTGGTGTTGAGTGCCGAGGTCATTAGAGGAGAAGTCGGATTTTGTAGGACAGGGGTGTTATTCTGTTTGGGAGGTTTAGTGTGGGTGATAGGTTCTCCGGGGTCAAAGGTTTGAAATGTATATTTAAGATTAGGCTTAAGGTTAGTATAGGGTGTCGTTTTGACTTTGGCTGAGGGGGAGCTGGTGTCGGAGCGGCGGACAGCAGGGGGGCAGCTATCGGGAGGGGGGTTATTTTTGCTGTCCGTTGTGGAGTGGGGTGCCCTATGCTGAAGTTGTGGTAGGAGGTAGTGTATGGATGGACCTCTATTGGTACCTAAAATGCATAGTATGGATATCAAATGAAGCATGAGCAATCTATTTGCAATACACATTTCGTAACCAGTAGACATTTGCACCTTGAAGTAAAGTTTGGCCATCGGCTTGTAAGGTCCTGGCTTTTGCCCTGTTCTGTTGGTGGTGTTGCCTAGAAGGCAATATATCCAGTGGGGGGTTCGAGACTCATGGTGTAGAGAGATGAACTGGTTGGGGGGAGGTTTGTTTGGATCCATCATAGTATGAGTGAGTCGTTTTTTGAAGGTGGTCCTGTTCAGTCTTAGGGAGAGTCTGTTGCATGTACAGCGCCCATTTTTTGTAGAATTTTGTGCTGGCAGACGTTGATGAGGGATTTGAAGAGATTTTATCCATGTATAGTAGCCAAGTAAGGTCTTTTTGAACCTGTGATAGGGATGGGCCCGTGGGTAGTGTCCAGCTCTTGAGGATAGCTTTACGAGCAGTCAGTAGAGCAGTATGTATCCAGGGCACGGAGGGGGGGCTGGTGATAGAGTGGGGAGTTTTGTAGTTGGTGTAGTTCCAGTAGCCTAGAAGTAGGGTTATCGGGTCTTTGTGTAGACGTATATTGGTTATTGCAGATATGTAAATAATGATTTGGTCCCAGAAGGATGCTGTGCGAGGACAAAGCCAGAATCTGTGGAAGAAGGTAGGTTTCTCGGAGGAACAAAGTGGGCATAAAGATGCTGTCGTGTTATTCTTGTCCATTAGGTAGGGAATATATGCCCTGTGAAGCAACTTCAGTTGGGTTTCTTTCCATATTTCGTTACTGGAGTAACGTAAGACTGAATTGTAACCCGTAGAAATTTTTTCCTCCAGACCCTCAATGGGGAGATCCTTGGACCATTTGGATGCCACAATGGCCAGATTTGAGGTGGTCGAAATGTTCAGCAGTGAGTTATAGAGAGCGGATATGGATACCTTCTTGTCTGTGATCAGTTTATCTATAAACGAGGCTTGGAAGTTTTTGGGGTTGTTTCCAAATGACGCTTGTACGTAACTGATACATTGAGCGTACTGGAAAGCGTGAGAAGCCGGTAGGCAGTAGACTTGTGCCAGATCTGAGAAGGGTAGCGGTAGGCCAGAAGAAGGGGCAAACAGGGAAGCGAAGCTGGATAATCCCTGTGTCTCCCAAGTGTGAAAAGGTAGACTGTCCTTAGCTGCTGGAAAGTCAGGGTTGCCCCTGATTGGAAGATGTTGTGAGATAAAAGGGGGTAATTTCTGAAATTTGCGTGATTCTCTCCATGCTATGATCATATCTCTCAGGATAGCATTGTGTCTTAAATGCGGTGGTAACGATTTCCATTTCATATGTAGCATAGCGGTTAAAGAGTATGGGGCCACCATGTTTAACTCAATGTGGTAGTTCGAATAACGGGAGGATTGTGTTATCCAATCAATGCCTGTTCTAAGGAGACAAGATCTTAATCTACGTGTGGTAATTGTTGTTGCCCAGAGGGAGGATTTCACTTTTAGGGTAATTGATGCGGAGACCTGAATAGGTTCGGAAGGTGTCAAAAATTTGTTTGACGGCGAGCATGTCGGCGGCCGGATTGGCCATGCCATGAAGATAAGGATGTCGTCGGCAAAAAGTGCCGTTCTCAGCTCCTGTCTGCCGACATGCACGCCATGTATAGGTGCCGAGGAGAGGAGATATCTAGATAGTGGTTCTATAGCTAGGTTGAACAGCAGGGGTGATAATGGACACCCCTGCCTTGTCCCTTTGAATAGGTGGAATTCCGGGCTTTGGATGCCTGAGGTTATAATGGAGGCAGTGGGGGAGGCATACATTTGGCGTATCAGGTGTAAAAAGGGGCCCTGAAATCTGAACGAGTCAAGGACGTAGAGAAGCCATTCAAAGCTGACATTATCAAATGCTTTCTCGGCGTCTAATGTAAGGATTGCTAGTTGTTCTTTAGGGTGGTTTTTCGCGTGTTCCAATATAGTCAGGACCTTTCTAATATTTAAAGTGGCTGTTCTGCCTTTAACAAAGCCTGATTGGGCAGGATGAATGAGAGTTGGGATGATGTCAGCTAGCCTTGTGGCTATGATCTTTGAAAGGAATTTGATGTCTAGGTTTAGTAACGAGATGGGCCTATACGAACCTGGCTCAAGTGGGTCTTTTCCCTTTTTGCCTAGTAATTTAATGATGGCTTGATTGCTGGTGGGCATGTATGTGCCTCCGGACCAGATGCCATTGAATACCGCAAGTAAGGCGGGGGAGAGGGCTTCTCTGAGCGGTTTATAGAACTCGCCAGTGAGGCCATCTGGGCCGGGGGCTTTGTTGGGTGAAGTGTTTTGGATGGCTGTAAATAATTCCTGGACTGTGATTGGGGAGTTGAGGAATTGTAGTTGTTGGGGGGATATATACAGGAGGTCAAGAGAGTCTAAAAATTTTTTGGCTGCGTCGGAATCAATAGTGTCTGGGGCGTATAATGAAGAGTGACGTCTTTGGGAGTAGATTTGACATTGCCCTGCTTGTCCCTGAGGGAGGTGATATGTGTGGGGTGGTGGGGACCTTTGCAGAGTCTGGAGAGGAGTTTGCCCGATTTGTTGCCAAATCTATAATATGTTGCCTCCATTGAGGCTCTCTTGGTAAGTTCAAGTCTTTCAGCCCAATGGTCAAAGAGGCGTTTGGCCTCTTGCCAGCTCTCCCTATTTGTCTGCGTGTTTGAGGATGCTAGAGCATGTTGTCCCAGTTGAAGCCGGTAACTGGCTTCCCGATATTCGGTAAGTGTCCTTTTTTTGTAGAAGGAGGAGTAGGATATTATTTTACCCCTAAGAAATGCTTTACCCGCCTCCCAGAAGAGGTTAGGGTTTGCTTGATGTCCAGAATTTGTAAGTGAGTAGTCTTCCCATACTTTAGTGATGTATGTGTGGAAGCCGGTATTGTTTGCCAGAAAGGACGGGAATCTCCAGGAGCGAATGTTAGAGTGGAGGTCCCGGTCGTTTAATGTTAGTGAGATAGGGGTATGGTCCGAGATGGCCATCTCATGGATGTCCGTGTCAGATATTTGAGGTAACAGGTCGTCGGTGGCGAAGAGATAATCAATCCTTGATAGTGTCATATGAGGGGGAGAATAAAATGTATATTCTCTGTCAGATGGATGTTGGAGCCCCCAGACATCAGTAAGGTGCAGGGACGTCATTGTGTCGGAGAGTAGGGTGGGGGTCTGGACTTTCCTGGTTTCATTGGAATCGTGGTGTGGTTTCGGCCGTGACTTGTCTACCAGGGGGTGCATAAGGGAGTTGAAGTCACCGCCCACTATGTGTGGTAGATGGGGATGTTGGAGTAGATGAGTGGAGAGATCCGTAAAGAATTGAGAGTCTGGGTTGTTTGGTGCATATATGCAGGAGACGTTTAGGTCTCTGTGTCCCTGCTTGAGGTGCTCTGTGACTATGCGGCCATGAGAGTCAGTGCTCGATGATACAAATGTATGTACGAGGTGTTTATGTATTAGGATGAGGGTTCCTGCCTTTTTGCCCACTGCCCCTGAGCCCAGAACCAGCCCTACCCATAGTTTATGCATGCGTTGGAAACCCTGGGATTGGAGGTGGGATTCCTGTAGCAAGGCTATGTCTGTTTTTAGGCGGTGCAGGTGAGGGAGCTGAGCAGGTTTTATAGTGTTTGTTGAGTCTGGGGTGGGTATTATATATGTTCTCCTTAGTTAAGGGGACCCTTGGTGGAGTGCGAAGGTCGGGTGGAAAATGTGTCAGCCAGATACTTAAAGTACATTTAGAAAAGTTATGCAGCAGGATGAAGGGGGTGGAGGGAGTGACAAGGGGGTGTGTAAAACAAAGGGATAACAAAAAGTCAAACCGTAACTTCACTTTTTTCCACATGGTTTCGTCACGGGAAACGCAGCACCTAGAGAGGGGAAGCCAATAAAGGGATGTGTATCAGAAAGAACCCCTTATAAGAGAAGGTGATGGTCCGTTATGATGTCCCTTGTGAAAGTAGAGCATAGCATGAGGTCTGGATGGGAGGAAAGCCATGTGGGTAAAGTGACAGCTAGAATACAATGAGAATACATCTGGGATTCCTGTCTCCCTCCGGTCTGGCCAAAGCGAGAGGGGAATGAAAGTAGTTAAAGCATATGAACATATAGGTGATTTAAAGAAGAGCACAGTGACTCTTAAAGTGTCACTATATAACCATTTCAGGCATTGGAATGAGAAGGTTGCAGAGGTGAACAGTGTTCATATACTCATCTGAACAGGCGGTGAGTGGTGGAGTAGCTCCGGTTGTTGTTCCGGAGGAGTTTTTCAGGAGAGTTCCATTTGGTTTTGCCCGAGGGTTTTGAGTCTTTTGGCCGAGTCCTTTCTGGGGCTTCTCTGGTCCATGGGGCGGGATGTCCCGTGGTCTCTGGTGGCTGCTTTGGCGTAGGACATGGGATCCAGGGATCTCAGGAAGTGATCTGCCTCGGATGGGGTGTGAAAAGTAAGCTGTTCGCCATTGGGTGCTTTGACTCGGAGCATTGCTGGGAAGGCCAATGTGAATTTCAGCTGCCTTTTAAATAGATCTGAGCAAATGTTCTGAAACGCCTTTCTCTTTTTGGCTACTTCTGCTGAATAATCAGCAAAGATCAGCCCCATCAATTATCAATGTTTTAGATTGCCTGAATTTCTGAAGAATGGCATGTTTGTTCACATAATTTAAATATTTAGCGATGATCGGTCTCGGTCCAGGGCGGTTAGGGGTGGGTGCTTCGAGCCTGTGCGCTCGTTCCACCTGGAAGGGACCCTTTAGGCCCAGGACGTCAGGGATTTTCACCGCGCAAAAGTTGACAAGCTCACCTGAAGAAAGTGATTCGGGTGCCCCAATGAAGCGGAGGTTGCTCCTTCTGGAGCGATTTTCAAGGTCCTTTCGATGATGAGGGCAATTTGTTTGTCCTGTGCGGTGTCAGATTCCTGTGTCTGGTATACTTCTTCCTCTAAATGTGCAATGCGTTGTTCTGCCTCTTGGATCCTGCCCGCATGTGCTTTTAGATCCTTGTGGATCTGGGCCATCCCTTCCTGCACTGCCTTTTCAACGGACACTGTAATCATAGGAGACAGGAGAGCTGCTACTGCTTGGGCAATCAGCTCCGTGGAACGATTGTCCTGTCCGAAGGCAGCTGCGCGAACGGCTTCTCCGGCGTGTGGCGCCGCCGCCATGACAGGCTGAGCGGCCTGTTCGGAGCCCTCTGGCGTTTTGAGTAATTGCGCCTGGCGGAGCGAGCCTTTGTCCAGGTAGCGCTCCATGTCGCCATCCAGGATGCCTCCGGGTTACAGGGAATGGGTGTGGAGGGGTCTGTGCGGGCTTCACAAGCAGATTTTGGGCTTCTCCGCGGGAGCTGCTAGGGCGCGCGACTAGTCCATGGAGCGCCAGAACCAGAAGAGATATAAGTTTTAAGTGAAGAAGGAATCTTTCTCCCCCTTGAAGTGAAGAGAAAGCGTATTCACGACCTTTATAGGAGAACTTGACTGCAAATGGAAAGGACCATTTGTATTTAATCTCTTTTTGTGACAATATATTCAGAAGTGGTTTGAGGGTTCTTCGGCGTTGAATGGTGGATGGTGAAAGGTCCGCAAATATTTGCACTTGATGTCCTTTACATAGAATCCTGGCCGATGCGCGGGAGTGTTTCATGACCCCCTCCTTGATGGTATAAAAATGAGGTTTTACTATAATGTCCCTTGGGGAGCCATCCTTTCTGGGGGGGCCGAGCGCCCTGTGGGCCCTATCCAGTTCCAGTCGGTGGGCCGGAGTGTTGGGTATCAGGTTGTTAATTAGCTCCTGAATAGCTTCGGTGACATCTGAAACACTTTCGGGAAGACCTCTTACTCTAAAATTATATCTTCTGGATCGGTTTCCTAAATCATCGATTCTAGACATGGCAGTGTCCAGTTGGTCCTGTAGTGTGGAAATAAGGTCAGAATTTTGGTTGGATACCGCTGCAGTACGGTCCAGTTTATTTTCAATCGCCTCCATTCTTAACCCCAGCATCTGAAAGTCCGTTTTAATTTCCCCTGTGATTTTCTCTACTGTATTGGCTAAGCCCCTCTCCAATAGCATTGAAAATTTCAGGTATAGATCATCTACCTGGGTGGAGAGATCTTGGTTTGGGGTCTGAAAGATATGGATGTCCTGTCCCAGGGGGGGGAAGGCCCGTGGTCTCCCTGCATGCGGCCTAGTAAAGATTCGGTCGATGTGGGTGATGGTGTGGCCATCTGCATCAGACTGCCTGGTGCCTTGGGTGTGTAGTTGAGGGTGGCCGGGGAGATCGCTTGCCTGTGCTCAGATGAAGAGATACATCCTGGAATAGTGGTGTTGTTTGCCTCATGGAGGCCTGCTGTGGGAGCCGGAGCGACGGCCATCTTGGTGCACCCAGAAAGGGGGGCTGCCGTGAGTGGAGGGAAAAGCTCCTTCTTTGCGGCTGGTCCGGCCATACAGGGGGTTGCCGTGGTGTTCGGGGGTCAAGATCACCCCTCAGTTGCTGTTGCCGTGGGCTCAGGGAGGAAGGGCGGGCTCCTTCGGCTGGCAGCGTTGCGGAGCTCCGAGTTAAGCATCCATGCTGGAGCTCCCGCGCATGCGCTCTCGACTCTAATTTTTCATGTCTTGTGAGGGTGGGTTTAGATTGGACCACTAAAAACTCAAGGTACTCGAATTATACTCTTGAAGCTGAAATGACGAGCCCATATGATATCTCGGCTTTGCTGCACTGCGGCATCAGAAACATTCCAGCACATTTGAAACATAACCTACTCATCCGGTACACGGCAGTCGCCTGGAGAGAAATCATCAGAAAACTCCAGTTATCACAGTCTCTCTAAAAAGATCTCAACATCAGATGACACCCCCTATTTCCTCAGGCGCAACAATCTCCCGCCTTCTATCTTTGAACCAAATTGGGTCTCTGTAGATTCAGCCAGCTGTTTGATACCACCACAGGGAATCCTCTGCCCATCCCCTACCTTATTAGGAACTACAACCTCCCATCCCATCATCACCTGCACATCCACCAAGCAATCAGCTTAATATTTAGCATCTACCCCATCAAACAACAACGTTTTAAAATGTCACTCATGGACTTTTTCATTCAACAAGACTTTCACAGAATCTTGGATCTATACAAACCTCTGAAAACACAGACAACCTACATGCCTACCTGATTGTGGTTAGGTCCCTCCCTTCCCTACCACCTCCTCCTTCACCTCACCCCCCCTTCCCGACCTGCTCCCCCCTCCTAACCCCCTACCCATCCCTTCCCTCCCACCCTCCCTTCCCCCAGTTGGAGCATCTCCCTACCCAGCATTTGCAAACTTCTTCAAAGTATCTTACTACTTTCTTGGACTAGGAGCTCAGTTCAATGTATACCAGAAGTAAGGCTCCAATCGTATTTCTTATTTCTTATTTTTACCACATTATTACTGTAATTCTTTTTCTTTTGTCCTTTGTCAATCCACACTGCAAATCGGGATACTTCTGTAAACTCAAATAAAATATTGTTTGAAAAAAAGAGCAGGCAAGCATTTAACTAAGACATATCTAAGGATATATATTCCAACAACATAGAGGAGCCCATGCAGAAGGCCAGCAAGCCAGCCCCCAAATCCAGTGAACCAGCTGGATGGGTTGAACCAGTCAACTCAACTAGTCAAATGGGCCTAGGATTTTTCAGCATGCGTGGCCCCAAACTCTTGCTTCAACTGCTGCACTTTTGCTACATGAGCAATGATAGCATCTTCAGCCTCGTTATCATTGGATATGTAGTTGCAACAGGAATAGCAAACAATAGTAAACATTCCTCCCTGACTGACAGAGAGAAATCCCAACACAAACCTGTGTTGTATAACTTCTTCCATCATTTTCAACTCCTTTGCCACAATAACAAAATTCTTGTCATAGATTGCATCTAACAGTTATGTTGTCAGATCAGCTAAATCAAGGATAAAGCTAAAAACATTCTTTAGGAAACACCTATTCAACCAGGAGATATCAAACAATGGCTTAACTGCTCTGGATTTAGAAGGAAGAGTCAATTGGTCTTGAAGGTGTGTGTTCATATCTCTCTGCTTTAAAAGATGCCGGGGGACTTTATGAAACTGAGTTTTCTTAAAATTATTATCTTCCTTATACCAAGTGGCAGGAATGACAACATAGCATACACCTGTCGCATCAATGGGCACCCAGTTGTATACATATTTTCCACAGAGGAAATAGAATCCTGGGGGAGTGGAGAAAGCCTTTTTGAAGTTATAGCCAGTAAGACAAGACTGCAATTAAAAATGATTTAACTTTGAATTGTTTCCGCTAGTTAAAATATTTAATTCTTCATAAGTGTCATTATTCCACAAAAGCTTATTTTCCTCAAACGGGTGTCTTAAAGGAGCTGACCCGCAATCTGAATTGCCTATAAATCTTGTGCTGTTCTCATACTCTGAGTCTGGTGAATATGTGAACACAAACTACAGGTGATCTCAGAGGTACACTAGAATAAAGCAGAAAATAATTTTTTTCTATTGGATCAGCTAACATTACTAAAATATGCCTCCTCCTCAATTTCCTTCAGTGTGAAAGGTACCCCTAACAGTGGCAGTGTTTTGTGTGATATAGGTGAATGGGTACAGACCCAACACTTGGAAATGTTAAACGTTTTGGCAGCTTGCAGATGTATAGACAAAAGCATTCTTAAAGGGTTCAATCAGATGAGTTTGAATCTCCCTTTTTTCTCTTTGCTTGTCACCAATTTTGACAGTAATGTTCATGTTTGGCTTTTGTGGTGTCACATCCAGTTTCATTTGACAAGCCAGTATGATAATGATCACCAAAAATGTTACACAAAGGATACATCTCTGCAGTCCTTTACTAGGATTTGGTCCTAACAAATTTGCTAGATTACCCATTTTTCTCTTTGGTTTTTGACCTGGTAAACAGAGGGGAATACTTGCGAGGTACAGAGAAAAAAGTATTTTCAGGGTTAGACTGAAATCCAGAGGAGAAATGGCTTTCTTTCAGTGGGAGCCATGGACTCAGCACTTGTATCCATTCATTTAGAAAGCAGATGGTAATAGTAGAACAATGACAAAGAGGAGACAATGCAGTCTTTAGGGTATAATTATTTATTTACACCCAGTCTCCTGGCTCAAATCCATGTTTCTGCAGTGGATCATCTTTTTGGGTTACACCGCTCCACCCTGGAAAAAGTATTAGAAAACACATTGGCCAGTTGGTTACATAGTCCATTAATGCATCTTGACCAGTCATTAACCACTTCAGCCCCGGAAGAATTTTGCACTTTAGGACCAGAGCACTTTTTGCGATTCGGCGCTGCGTCGCTTTAACTGACAATTGAGCGGTCGTGCGACGTTGTACCCAAACAAAATTTGCGTCCTTTTTTTCCCACAATTAGAGCTTTCTTTTGGTGGTATTTGATCGCCTCTGCGTCATTTCTTATCGCCGCTATAAACAAAAGAAGAGCGACCATTTTGCAAAAAAACCCAAATTTCTTACTTTTTGCTAAAATTCTAATCCAAAAAAAAAAATATAAAAAAAACATTTTTTTTCACAGTTTTTGGCCGATTTATATAATTCCTCATATTTGCGATAAAAAACGCAATTGGTGTTTATTGATTGGTTTGCGCAAAAGTGGCCGCGTTTACGGATGATGATTTTTTTTTTTTTTACTAGTAATGGCGGCGATCTGCGATTTTTAGCGGTAATGCGATATTGGGGGGGACATGTCGGAACATTTTGACACTTTTTTGGGACCAATGACATTTATACAGCGATCAGAAATTTAAATGTCCACTGATTACTGTATAAATGTCATTGGCAGTGAAGGGGTTAACCTGCAGGGGGAGAGCTAGGGGTTAAGTGTGTTCCCTGGGTGTGTTCTTACTGTGGGGGGGTTGGGCTAACATGGGCATGAGAGATCTAACTGATCCCAGTGACAGGGATCAGTAGATCTCTCATGCCCCACTGACAGGGCGGGGAGCCGCCGTGTTTACATTGGCGGTTCCCCGTTCTTTTCCCTGTAGCCGCTCATCGCGGCTCGCCGGCGGACATCGGGTCCGCCCGAGCCGCGGGCACACTCCCCAGGAGTGCGGCGGGTGCGCGCGCCGCCGGCGCGCGCGTGCGCCCCCTGGCGGCCAAATGCGAATCGCCGCTTATTTACGGCGATTCGCGCAGGGCTCCCCGACTCCCGCCGTGAAAACACGGCGCGCGGTCGGGAACCGGTTAAAGTAACATCTGTAATTGGCGGTAGACCTTGGGTGGGAGGTCTTCCATACAGTATCTCAAAAGATGATAGTTCATGCTTTTCTTTTGGAGTAGTCTGTATAGCAGTAAGTGCTACGGGCAACAGATCCACCCAAGTACCCATTCCATTTGCCATAAGCTTGGCAAGATATATCTTTAATGTTTGATTAGTCATTTTAACCATGCCACTTGCTTGAGGTCAGTAAGGGGTGTGTAACTGTTGTTGTTGTAAGCCTAACTGTGTTACTACCTATGCCACTAACTTGTTTTTAAAATGTGTCCCCCTATAAGAAGAGATGATTTGTCCTAGACCATATCTAGGTCTTGATTCCCTTGCCAGGCACCTAACTACCATCTTGACATCATTCCTTGCCATTGGGTATGTGTCTACCTGTCCAGAGAACTGATCCACACACACTACAACAGATGCCGAATGTTCCTCAAGGTGGCATTTCAGTAAAATCAAATTGCACTATTTTAAAAGGTGCATTTATAACAGGAAGATGTTTAACAGGCATTTTTGCCAGTTTACCTATGTTGTGCACCTGACAAACTGCACCGTTTAATCTGTCGTGCTTCAAAACTTTGAAAACCAGGTGCCCACCAATGCTGATTGACCAATCTAGTCATCCTTCCTGTTAAGACATTGGAATCCCCATGGCTCAAAGATATATAAAGAAAAAATGGAAAAAGAGTGGGAGGAGCAATCTACTTATAATTCATTCTCCAGATTCCATCGGGGAGAGGATGACAACCCTATGGATCTATTCTTGTTTAGAAGGAGAAGTATCCTGCAGTTGTGACAGGGTAGTGAAGTCTGTGATGGTATCATGCGTAAGACCCACGCAAGGTAATGATGCCAGGCCTAAAGCGACACTGACTCCATCTTGGCAGGGAAGCTAGGTAAATAGTTAAGTTTTGTTTTCTCTCTCTCCTTCTAACATGGCTGCTAGAACATCTGGTCCCCTTTCCCCAACCCCCTCTGCGGAGTGGACAGGCCAATTTAAAAAGGAGGCTCTGATTATGGTTTATGGCCAGGAAGGCCCTGTCCACTTACCTTGAACAAACATACAAGACACTGCTGTTGGCCCATAAATTACCCTGGCAGGTCTGACCTAGGGATGACTCTCTCTTGCTGCCTTACACTTACATGAAAACTTACGTACAGTCATAACTTCCGCTATAGGTACGCCATAGTGATGAACATGACATATTTGAATGTAGAATTTTGGTCCGGATAATTCAAGTACAAACATTCACCCCTTGTCACCCAAGGAGGGATAGAATTAGTCCATTCCCTCCCCAGGGTCCTATAAGGTTTTAGAATTCTCATGTTTGGAGTCATATGAAAGCTTATTGCAAGCTGACATTAAATTTCATACTGCAAAATATGAAAGATAATCCAGTAACAAGTTATGATCCATGCATTATTATGCAGCATGTATCTCCACGGTCCGCCCTGGACATTGTCTAAGGAAACTCCCTCTCTTCTACGAATGGCCAGAAGAGGTACAGCCCCACTCCTGGTGTTTCAAAGAAAAGAGACTGTGACCATCAGACAGGAGTTCTACCTTAACATCAACCATCAGAGAACCAGGGAATCATCTTCAAAACACTGATTAAGCAAAGACATTTCAAAGGCAAGGTATTTTTCAATCTGTTCTCTTTCGCTGTAAATTTGTCTCACTTTGTACTTTTATTTTTCTGTAAATATTTTACTGCACCTAAAACTTGACCTTTTCATTATTAAACCTTATCTTGAAAAGTGTTAATTTTTTGTCTCTAAAGCTCTTAACGCAACTATTACAAATCTGTTCCTTCAAAGAACGCTACTGTCTTTAGAATAACGCATCTGAATATACCTGTCTGCAGGTGACAGTGTGTGTACAGGCGTTGCTCTAAAATACTGGTATTGCTAATATACGGTCTTCTGGCCGAAATCCATAAGTGGTGGCAGAGAAAGGGTTAATTGTTTGAATTAACAATTAGTAACATTAGTAACAATCGCTCTCAGGCGGCTGACACTTAGACGGTGATCCCGCAAACTGGGAAATCTTTGTGCTGAAAGCAGCTAAGAGTGGCATTGTTACGTTCGTGACAAGTGCGGTATTTGATCAGGGGGGTCCTCGGTCGCTGATCGGTGAGGAGGGCAGCGATCTGATACCCGCGTTCGTCACAAAGTGCACTCAAAATATGTGAACACTTTGAATGCTGTTGATGTCTGTTCCCAATATTATATCTTTGGCAACTTGATCAGCATGAGCGTTACCCTAAGAAATAAAATAATTTGCATTAGAATGTCCTGTTTTGGTAATTGTACAGCAGCTAAAAGCCATTCTATTAGTTCTTTGTGTTGTATCGGGGAGCCTGAAGCATTAAAAAATCCTCTTTATTTCCATAACTCTCGAAACTGTGAACCATTCCTACTGCATAGGCAGAGTCACTGAATATATTAACCCTTTCATCTTCAGCAAGCTCCAGAGCTTTACAAAAGGCAGTAGGTTTGGTAGCCTAAGCTTATTTTGAATGGATTAATGCAGTGGCATGTAAAACACTTCCTTCTCCATTAACCACGAGCAACCAACAAGAGCGTCCAATAGAAGATCTATGCACAAACAGGGCACATAAGATAGGCAGGAGACATAGTTACTCTATTGCAGCTTAACAATCCTGTATGTCTTAAGTAATCACCTCATCTGTAGTAAGCAAGAAAGTAGCAGGATTCAAGGTATTACATTTTTGTATAGTCAGATTTGGTGTTGACAACAACGACGTTACATGATATTGAGTTAACATCTGTGAAAAAAAATGTTTTGTAAAAGCTCCATTGAGCAAAATCTTCCAGATCACGTGGGCAAAACGTCAGTGATTTACCCAGTACCAGGTCAACAGTTTTCCGCATTAACAAGGCTGTTGTAACAACCGATTTCAAACAGCCAGATAATCCATATGCAACAGGATCAAGTGGAAAACTTCAGTTCCCCACCAATCGATGCTTACCACATGAAATCTGCATAATAATGCCACATGCATGTGCATTAGTCTCTGCACGAAGGAGTGAAAAAGATATAGTGTAATCAGGAAGACCTAAGGCCAGAGCCTTCAGTAATGATTCTTTGATATTAATGAAAGCTGACCGGGTTTCGTTAGATCTCTCTTGTCATGCAAACGTATAGTTGTTCCCTGTGTGTCCCTTTAATCATTTTTGCAAATGTAAAATTATGCTGAAGTACTGCAAGATATACCGTCTACAGTATCCAACAAGTCCCAAAATGCTCTCAACTGTTTGAGAATTTGAAAAAACTTTTGGCTCATTATCAATTATTTTCTCTTTTCTGTGAGGCGTTCCTTGCGATATGCAATGTCCCAAATATTGCACCTTAGTTTGAACACACTGTAATTTCTTTTAACCTACCTTCTGACCAATGAGTGCCAAAAAAGTAATCAACAAAATAAAATCCTGAACAACATTTGCTTCTGAAGTAGACCACAGAAGGATATTGTCCATCTACTCAATTAAAGTTGAGCCACAAGGGGGGTTCCCATTCATCAAATTTCTCCTTCAGTGCCCGCAAGAAACAACTGGGTGAATGCTGAAATCCCACAGGGAGGATGTTCAGGTTAACTGTTTCCCATGGTAACTAAAGGCTAGAAGTCATCGATCATATAGGAATAGAGAAAAAAATGCTGATGCTAGATCAATCACTGTAAAATAAGAAGCTTCTGGTGGCACAATGGATAAAATGGTAGAGGGGTTTGGGACCACTGGGGCAGATGGGAATGTCACTCTGTTAACTCTGTGAAATCATACACCAAACTTCATCTAGAAGATGTCTCACCTGGCTTTAGAGTTTAGGAACTGGATCTATGGGTGCATTTGCTTCACTCTGGCAGGGACCCAACACTCCCCCTTGCAGTAACTCACTAATAACCAGAAGTATTCCTTCAGTAACCTCCTCTTTGATTAAAGGATATTGTGGTATTCTAGGTACAGGCAAGTGGGGATCTCTTTTTATATGCACTAGGGAGACCTGCATATAGCCTGGAGTGTTTGCACCCATACTGCAGAAATGATTCTCTTTAAATGTTCAGAAACAAGACTCCCATAGTGCATGGTCTTAATAGCACACCAGAAGCTTCCTGGAATCTCTATTGTAATACCCTTCAGAGTTAGCGCAATTGTTGCTCCCATTTTGAAAGCAGATACATGCTGATTGCTGATGTCCGACTGTGACAGCAACAGGTTCAGTAACTTTGGCAGTGATGGTGTCATTACTTACCTCTATTAAAGTGACCGTAGGTAGATATAAGATCAGCCTGGAAATTAAACAATGACCTTGTGGTGCCTGTATCTATTAAACAGGGAAAGGAGAGACTATTCATGTTAATGTCAATGAAAGGCTCTGCATGAGGTTGCAGCGTTATAGCAGCAAGTTCAGGGCAATTAGACAGGTCATCATTTGTCAAGTCAGCACATTCCATTTCTTCCTGGTGATTTATACATTCTCTTGCTAAATATTCAGCCTGTCCACATCTGTAACAAACTACCAAGTTGTTGAACAGCGGATTGTGTTACAACATGTGCTAAGACCATTTGCTGGTGTTGGGAGTGCATAGGTGGGAACATAAACAATTCCAGAGGGGGGATATCAGGGTGCTACTACTGGTACACCTTGTGAAGAAACCTGAATAGTTTTGCAAAACTTCAAATGCATGTTGTGCAATAGCAACCAATTCAGGGATGGGATTTTTCTTCCATTCTCGGGTCCAAAACTCTACAGTATTTACTCTCACACTTCTGATAGTAAACCTCTTACAAAAGTATTTACCAAGTCAGGACAAGTCATATCTGCTCCATCATTCATCATCCAATTAGTATGCCTATGAATTGCATCTCTCGGGAGCACTTGCTTTATTGTACCCCCATGTTTGTCCACTTGGAGGGGGGAATTCTTGTGCATACCACGTGGAGCAGACACTTGTTAGTGGTTTTGCAACAAAAGCCACCACAATAGTTTCTAGATAACTTTTGTCCCAGACATCAACACTACTTAGCACTTACACCATCTTAATAGATATGGCACATAGGACCCCTATATGACATTTGGAGTTCTATAGCAAATTGATGACACATTAATAAACCGTCAATGGTCCAGCACTGAGAGAGATTTATGGATATGGAGTAATCATAAAACAACACCCTACTTATGATATTTGGAACTTATTATTGTGGTGTCTGTTATCTGTTTCTGATAATATTAAAACCTAATCTATCTCCTTTGGTGAATGTGCCTCTCTGAAGTAGGTGATGTTTGAACAGAGTGGTAGAGTATCCTCCAAGTCTTGAGCTGCACACACATTGCCAGGTGTCATTGTCACCCAGAATCAGGGGACCCATCCATCAGCTCTTTTGGGGGTGGTGTAATACTATTGGAGGCTGCTTCTCTGGTTCCCTTAGAAAAGACCAAAGGGATTCCCTTTTGTTTAGAAAGGTCTTAAAGGGGAAGATGTATGCTATATTGGGAAAGAACAGAGCAGGGGAAAAAGTGCAATAGACCCACTTACAGAATGAACAGTGAGCACGTTATTTGTCTGAGCACTTTAACACAGACTTTTCTTGCTGAAGAACCTTTGTATGGATTTTCTATTGAGCACATTATATAGACTATTTTTAATATTATTGAATGTCAAATGAGTATGATATTTTAGGGAGGAACGTGGTATTTACATTAGTAAACTGTAAGTTATTATAATTTTTATCAGATATATTACACGAGTTATCTTTTAGGTATGTTTCCAAGAAGTCGTTCTTTTCAGACACAATTTCACGAGTCTGTTTATTGCACGAGTGACAAGTAAGACATTCACCCAGATAACGTGAAAAAGGGGACGAGACAAGAAAGGGTTATATCGTATGTAGAAGGGGAAATTCTGGAAAGATTTGTTTTCCCTTAGGGAAACCAGAAAAGATTCCCTTGGTCTCTTCGTCGGAGGTTATCATAATGTGGTGGGGGTTTTCTCGACTACCTACCCAGGGGACTAAGACCCACTGTTACTG